>OX459066.1:8907519-9507519 GCA_949775005.1 Orthosia gothica
CTTGCGTGGTGGGGGACAACAGAATATGGCAGTTGAGTACTGAACGCCGTAGAGCTAACACGTCGTAGAATCAATGTCGATCCGTAATATTAGTAAGCAAGATTGTAGCCGAGTTGTGACTATTTAAATAAACCCAGTGTATCGAATAACTTCTGTGATTTCATTTGCACGATTGTACCCAACGACCTGCCCACACACGATGTCTTAACCTAAGGGAATACTTCCTGACTTCCCGATGGTTTACATCTATCGGCCAGCCTTGATGCGACATCAGAAGTGGGATTCGGTCGTGCTAATGAGATCACACGTAGAAATAATAGCTAGTGAAAATGGCGGTTACATTCTTGCAAAAAATTACGGTGTCAGTTGAGACTACCCTCAGTCTTGAATAATAATAAACCAGTCTGGAGCGAAGCAGCAAGGAGGCTAGTAGCAACCAAGGAGCTGGACAGGACAAGGAGGAGCGTGTGGACGTGTCAAAAGATCCATACACACTGATCTTTATGCCAATCCGGTGAGTCGTTTTCATTTTGTTATGACTGTGGAAAAGTGTGTTCATTATTCATAAACTCTGTTTTGTGTACGGTATGGAGGTCAGTGGTTCGTCGGGGTGGCCCGTGTTAGGTTATAATTTCATGTTAGATATCGATGGTCAAGTTTTTGGTGTTTGTTGAAGAGTTATTATTGTACTGGCAAAAACCTTTGACTAGCCCTGGCTGACTATTATTGTTAAGAAGGTAGAACGATATAGTGACATTTACGACCCTACCTTACACATCAATCAAAATATTTTGATTACTTTTGTAGTTTAATAGTTTTATGTAGTGAGAGTTAACTAAGTTTGAGAAGAAGCATAGTATTCTTCTTTTTTGGTCGCAGGGCCAAGCTATCTAAAAGGTTGTAACCTCTACCAGGCCTCTTTAATTGCGACTTAAAATGCTATGGCATTCATTGGATTCTCTAAAGCCCATATACCTACCTGGGCACTTGGGACACTATAATGTGTGAATCATGTTTTGGACAGGAACTCTGCACTCACTTTCGGTGTCCATAATAACCTATTTGGCCATGGTGGTTTAGGTTACTACTACTACTAGAAGCTCGTGGCTAAATAATAACAGCCGCACTGGTCGATCATCAAGGTTAAGCAACGCTTGACGAGGTCGGTCCGTGGATGTGTCCATGTGACCATTTCAACATACCGGGTTTTCTCCGTGCCACGGAAAGAACGTTAAGCCTTTTATCCCGACTGTCATTTGATGATCTTTGACAGTCGTTACGGGTAGTCAGAAGCTTGAGATCTGACACCAGTCTTGCCAAGGGGTACCATGTTACCCAGTTACTGGGTTGTGGCGATCGGATGGGCAGTCGCTCCATGTAAAACACTGGTACTCGGCTGAATCCGGTGGGACTGGAAGCCGACCCCAATGTAGTTGGGACAAGGCTAGGCAGATTGATAGCTGTGTATGGTTAAGATAACCGTGTGAACATATACTCTCGTAATATTTTTCATGTTTCAGATACCATATTATGTCGCAGCCTGAAGCCTCTTCGCTTCAGATGCTGAGCGTGAAGGCTAGCGGCTAGTGGTTCAGATGCTGTATGTGAAGGCTGACGTGTCACTATCTGAGAGGTTAAGAGGAACGGCAGGCAAGCAGTTCGCAGGTCGTAGCCGAACGTTACAAGCGCGCGCAAGTTTGGAATGGAATACTCGGTGAGTCGCTTCCATGTTATTTCGATAGTGAGGTCGATGTTCTCTAGTGAAGAGATGCTAGTACGATTTTTAAGTGTTCATGTTTGACCACTGAATTGGTAGTGGTTATACCTAGCACCAACACTAGGTAATTAAGACACACTTAGTAAAAACCAGTAGTCAAAGAGTTTGCTATTGGCGGTAATAGTTTCAATATTTGGTTCATTACGAACTTTAGGATGAGATATCCCATAAGAAGGAGATGAGTTATCCAAAATGACTGAATAACTAGTCGTTTTCAGTGGCAAAGTGAGTTAGTAATGTCGTTGGGCCAACGCAATTGTATCGAGTTATTAACGGTACTGATCATTTACGAACAGATCTTGTTGCGTAACGAATTATAACACCGTCTTCGGGTCTGAATTCACTTGCTTACTTTCATAGTAATATTATGATAGCAGTAGATCTTGCGATCGTTTTCCTAACGTGAAAACTGAGTTAGTGAGCGACAGTAAAGGGTTACTGTTGATAATCTGATACTAATGATATTGATCAGAGTTAATTCGTGAAGCTCCTTAATATTATCAGGGTTAGTTGTTTCCCTTTTATAAGCCGTCAGTATGTTCCAAAATCTTTGAGTAAAAAACGCGAATCTTGTGAGAAAGTTCCCCGATCACCAAGTTCTTTGAGAATTGTACGTCATAGTTGATGACAGTGTAACATGTCTGCTCGTAAGACCAATTCTGGACCGCACCTCATGCGTAACATGTGGCGATGGGTTTTTGAAGAGGTTTCATGAGTTGGGTATGCATTACCTTTGAATTAATTATAAGAAACCGTAACAGCATTGTTACTATTACTTTGTTTAGTTTTGAACTTGTTGATCGTCTTTTTCTAATTAATAGTGTTGTGTGGGAAACTTTAGTACGAAAACTAAATAGGCCCTTTATTAAGTCTGCGATAGGTTACCGGACGGTGACATTACATGACATGACATTACAGGACGTTGATCATTATACACCGAAAGATTTAAATAGGTACGCTTAGAACCTACCAGTATGCATAAGGTAGGATAAGGGAGATGCCAGCGGGTCATGTACCAGTCGATGTTGATGTTAGAAGGATTTTAATGATGATGAGCAAGCTTAAAATGTCGAGTAATTGAGTCTATCAGCCGTATTATGTTTGACCGTACCAGTGGATTCTGGCGGAGGTCGGGGTCTTGAGAGACCGTTGTGTGAGAGCAATACAATTGCTGGTCGGCTATAGAGCCGTGGCGTTAGAGGTTTTACTCGAGGGTTTCTATAGGCTTGACAGTTGTTGCTGCAGCAGAAGTTTTGAAGTTTGTCTGGAATGACTGTGGTACATGGCCCAGGGCAATGATTTAGTTAAAGAGTAAAGTTCTGAAATTTCCCTATTATCACGAACCCAATGATCTAGTTTGGTCAGGAGTAGCCGAGCGTTTTGTGTAGGCCTGTGTGGCAATTGTTGGCCTTTATGGCAACTGTTGGCCTGTGTGGCAACTAAAGGCCAGTGTGCCAACTGGAGGCCTTTATGGCAACTGTAGGCCAGTGTGGCAACTGGAGGTCTTTGTAGCAACTGTGGGCCTGTAGGGCACCTGTAAGTTGGTGTAAAAAACACGTTTGTGTAAGGAACCTTACAAAGGATTCCTGTTGAGTTATGAGGTTAAAATAAAGTAAACTCGCATAGTCACGCCAGAGGTGAGGTCACCATGTTATCGTTGATGACGTTCGAATCGTCATACCCTCATTACGAAAACTGAAATAATTTTAGTTTTCTAATTTTGATAACTATGCGTAGATTATGTTAGGAAGACACACAAGGCTCAAGTACCAATTGAGATTGAAAGTGGACGTGATAACGAATTGGCGTAACATACGACAGGCTAAATCTCTGTGTGAACAGGTTCTGAGTTCAGAGAGTTGAGTTAACTCGACATCGTAGGGATGTGCGAGTAGAGCAATTGTGATTGTTAAGAGAGCTATGAGATAGCTAAGAGAGCTGTGAGATAGCTAGGAGAGCTATGTGATGGCTAAAGATCGTGAAAAGATACCTTGTTATATGTCTTGTTTCTTTTGTTTCATTCAATGTGACATTAATGACTATCAGTGGTACTTGGACTTTGTAATCACGAAGATTAGGTGCTATCAGGTACCGGATCGATGATTAAGTTGCTATTTTCTTTAATTTGAAAATAGAATTACTTGTTCCTTGCAATGGTGAACAGAGAGATTTAAATGATCATGTTTGATTGTTTCGAAATGTTTCCTCACTCTTAGAGTATGAGTCAGGATTGGACGAGCAAATACTGTTTGGAAATTTTGTGTTTCAGAAAAACATCCCTTGTATGATGGGAGACTGGCGGGTCGGAGTAGACTAAGAGGACGTGTGGCGCAACACGACATGATATGGCAGTGAGCAAGGACAAGAAGATAATGCCTGCGGGTGATAGATTTGGGGATCTGTCACCTGAGAGAGGCCCGAGAAGGCGACGTGCTGTGTTCCACGCTCGCCTCTCAAGAGAAATTACGGCCTAAAGAACACCATGTGGTTTTAGTCAGTAGGAGTCTGACAGACCCCTCAGCTTCCCCCAAGGGCTGAGGACATTCATGAGAATTTCCACATGATTCGATACACTGTTAACCCTGACAATGAGGAACAGACGAGGACGCCTGTCTTGCAGGATGGCCGTGTCGGGTTTAGTCAATAGTACGGACGTTAAAACAAATCGCAAGCACGCCATCTGGCGGCAAAGCTAAACAACTACGCATTGGCGCGCTTCCTCTAACCACTTGCGTGGTGGGGGACAACAGAATATGGCAGTTGAGTACTGAACGCCGTAGAGCTAACACGTCGTAGAATCAATGTCGATCCGTAATATTAGTAAGCAAGATTGTAGCCGAGTTGTGACTATTTAAATAAACCCAGTGTATCGAATAACTTCTGTGATTTCATTTGCACGATTGTACCCAACGACCTGCCCACACACGATGTCTTAACCTAAGGGAATACTTCCTGACTTCCCGATGGTTTACATCTATCGGCCAGCCTTGATGCGACATGTACATCTATAAAAAAAAAATCTCCGGTAAGAATGCTGCATTGTACATAAAGACCAGTTTTAGCGTTTGTCACAAATTAGACAAAGCTCAGTCTGATGTTTTTCACTAAAGTTGCATTGTAACTTTATTTTTACTAAGTTTGCATCGCTATTCACGTTTCATTTTCTGTTTATTCAAAGTTGCAATAAAATTATTCATAAAATAATCTTTTTTTAAAACAAGCTTTT
The DNA here is from genome assembly GCA_949775005.1 of Orthosia gothica. Classification (NCBI taxonomy): domain Eukaryota; kingdom Metazoa; phylum Arthropoda; class Insecta; order Lepidoptera; family Noctuidae; genus Orthosia; species Orthosia gothica. The sequence goes on from OX459066.1 coordinate 8,912,523, forward strand.
ATCAAATTCTTCTCAGCAAACTCTTTCATTTGATACCCATAACATGACAGTGCACAAAAATAACTAGTCCGCCATCTTGGGCCATCCGCCATATTGAATTTAGAATGACGACACTTACCCTCAGTTTCCCAGCTCAAAATTATCGGAGAATTAATGTGACAAATTGTCAAGCACGCGTTACCTGCTGTGATTGGCTGTTGAAAAGTCATTCAACCAATCACAGCAGATAACGCGTGTTTGACAATTTGTCACAATAATTCTCCGATAATTTTAAGCTGGGAAACTGGGGGCTAGCTAACCATGCATTGTCATCCAAACTAAACTTTATGCAAAATTTCATCTTAATCGGTAGAGGATAACTGCTTTAAAATTCAGTTGCAAGATTTGACCAGAACACACTTACATACATACATACATTGCAAGTTAAATAAAAGCTTGTAAAATAAGCGACATCTTTAAAAAAAATGCACCCACAGGAACTATGCATCAGCACCATTTAAAGTTATCAGACTAACTTAATAATGGATGACAAAGTAGTATGCATTTACGCGTCATTACCGACTATTTGCGTCCCTTCGTCGCGTGCAAGCCATTGATAGTATGACGTTAATAATAAACTGATTTACGTGGGACATCCGTCAGCTGATATAAACGTAAATTAATTAGGTACAAGGCACATAAATATTGGTTCAACTTAACACTGACTATCTGGTAACAAGTTAGCAAGTTTTTCATGAACCACTTTAATAGTTACTCCTGGAATTATTTAATTCTAATTTAGGGGAAATATCCTTCAATTTTTTTATATTTTTGTAACATTTCACACATAAATATCTACCAATAGGTTCGGTAGAATTGAAGGTAGGTGCCTGCAGTACCTAAATTTTGGCAGTAGTTTTTAAGTCCATTATATAGGGGACGACCCTTTTGCTATCAACTGGGCGTAAATTTTGACTCTGGGTAGGTTTTAAGAAATTCCAGATGGATAAATCCAGTAACACTTTGCCCGTTTAATCCGGCCAAGTGCGAGTCTGACTCGCACACAGAGGGTTCCGTATAAACAGCTACACTCACCAAAATAAAAAGTTAACATTACTAAAGTTCATAAACAATGAAAGCAGCGAACATTACTCTAACGAAGGGACAAAATTAATTTTGCCGTTCCAAAACTGTTGTCCCCATACATTAATATACAAAATGTTTACTAGTCCAAGTACATTTTATATGCTGGTCGACAATTACTCGTAAACTTGTAAAAACTACTTAGCTGTGATAGTTTTCCTTTTAATTACGTCATATATACTACTGTCGTGATTTTTTTCACATATACAAAAGCAACCATTTAGCTGGCAGGACTAAACAAAATGGCAAATGAAAATTTGCCATTTAAAGCTTAATTTTAAGCAAACGGATCCCTGAAGAGAGCAGTGGTGGCCCAGTGGTATCGGCCGCGACTTACAAGTTGTAGGTCGTGGGTTCGAGCCCAGTTAGGCGCTTTACTTTGTGTAAATTATTTCATCACCACTGCTCTCAAAAACGGTGAAGGAAAACATCGTGAGGAAACCGGCATGTCCTAGAACCAAAAATTCGAAGACATGTGACATCCACCAACCCGCACTGGGCTCGCGTGGTGGATTACGGCCCATTCCCTCTCACAAAGAGGAGGCCTGTGTCCCAGCAGTGGGAACATTAATAGGCTGATGATGTGATGTGATGTGGATCCCTGAATCGAAAAATAGTTTTCACAGACCCGTAATATTTTTGAATGGCCTATCCAACGAAACCCCACACCATGGAATAGACGAGAAAAAACATACAGCCAGTTTACGTGTACAGCAGGTAAAATAAAATTTTATTTTTTAATTTTACCACTTCGACGGTGTGTTTAATATGTATATCTCTCTGACGGACATGGCGAAACTATAGGAACTCCTTGTTGAATACGGAACCCTAAAAAAGAGATTTATTTCAAGATTTTCCTCTATGTATACTTCTTTAGGGATAATGTATCAGTTATGTCACCCAAATCGACACAAACTTGAAAAATATGAACCCACAAATGTGCAAACTGCAAACCCAATTCATAAATGTTAAGTAAGGATAAAACGGAAACGAAAAGCGTTTCCATGCCAATCGTACCTCGGAGTAAGAATTCCATTACTAGTTAATGCATTATTGAAATGTTAGCAAGGCCACGCGACCCCATAACTATTTATACTAAAGGTTCTGTTTACTCATAAGGAGAGAAGATAGATATCATTATCGTAAATGTTCATTGGAGGACATAGCACAGAACATAGGCAGTTGTTAAGAACGATTTTGGTGGCAATCTACATAATTTACATTCCTTCTTGAACGATTTTGATCATATTAAGTTAATTTTACAAGCTTTTATTTAACTTGCAATGTATGTATGTATGTATGTAAGTGTGTTCGGGTCAAATCTTGCAACTGAATTTTAAAGCAGTTATCCTTCACCGATTAAGATTAAATTTTGCATACACGTTTAGTTTGGATGACAATGCATGGTTAGCTTGGTGACGTCACTCTAAATACAATATGGCGGACGGCCCAAGATGACGGACTAGTTATTTTTTAGGGTTCCGTACCCAAAGGGTAAAGTTTCAAATAAAAAAAGTTAATTTATCAAGAAAAATTTCAAAATTTAAAAAACCCCCGACACATTTATCTTGCGAAAACACCCCGATTCAAACAGTTAAACGCCCATAACTTTTGAACGGCTGAACCGATTTTATTCAAACATAGCTAAAACATTCTCGACAAAATCACCTTTCAAACAAAAAAAACTAAATCAAAATCGGTTCACTCGTTTAGGCGCTATGATGCCACAGACAGACACACAGATACAAAGATACACAGACGCACAGATACACAGATACACAGCAACACACGTGAAACTTATAACACCCCTCTTTTTTCGGCGGGGGTTAAAAATCAAAAACACGACTGCTTAAGAAGCGAACTAAAATTTTATTCTCTATTGTGATCGGTTACAAACAGTTGGATCTAGTACTGCACTATACAGAAATAGTATTTTTGTAATGGCTCCAAGGGTCTATAATAAATTACCAAAATGTATAAGGGATGAAGATAATATCCGCAAATTCAAAAGTAAATTGTATTTATTTCTAATAGATAAGACATATTACTCTATCGAAGAATTTTTAAATGAACAAATATGACATTACTAGCTATTTACTATAATTTACCATTGACATGCATGTAAAAATAAATTGTAATTGATTAATTAATATTTGGTACTTTTAATTGACATTATTTAAAATATAACGTTACTAGTTCTTATTATAATTTAACATTGACATGCATATAAAATAAATTATAATTGATTAATTATTTATAAATAATACCTACATTTAATAGACATTATCTACTCGAACTTGACTTTGTATTGTATAGATTCAGATTTATTACTAAACACCTAATGTATTTGTACACCAATTTCATTGGTAGGACATAGGGCTCAACAGAAATGACACATAAAACCTTTATTGTAATACCTATGTTCACGAATAAAGATTGATTGATTGATTGATAAAAAGCTGTAAACAAAAAAAAACATAATGTGCAGTCGGAGGATACATATAGCGAGCTGGCTGACCACCTGATCCTCCGACTGCACAGTATGATTTTTCTTTTAGTTATCTTTTTTTTTCGAATTTTTTTATACATATAAGTGGTATATATTTTTGTAATCACCTCTTAAAACTCTTCATTTCGATACCCCACTCGATGGGTTTGGAAGAAAAATAAATTAGGACCAGCACAATATGGCGCCTAAAATCCGCCATGTTTGTTTTTAGAACTTCACCTATCTAAGAACACTTGGGCGGTCAAGACTTATCCATCGATGTCTTAATTATAAACATCGGTCAAGCGGTTTAAAAGATATGAGGTGATAAAGAATTTTACAAACATACAAGATACGCGCGAAACATATAACCCTTTCCTTGCAGTCGGGTAAAAACGGGACCCTATTACTAAGACTCTGCGGTCCGTCCGTCTGTCTGTCTGTCTGTCACCAGGCTTTTTTCTCATGAACCGTGATAGCTAGACAGTTGAAATTTTCACTGATGATGTATTTCTGTTGCCGCTATAATAACAAATACTAAAAATAGAATAAAATAAATATTTGAGTGGGCTCCCATACAACAAACGTGACTTTTTGCCGTTTTTTAGGGTTCCGTACCCAAAGGGTAAAAACGGGACCCTATTACTGAGACTCCGCGGTCCGTCTGTCTGTCTGTCTGTCTGTCACCAGGCTGTATCTCATGAACCGTGATAGCTAGACAGTTGAAATTTTCACAGATGATGTATTTCTGTTGCCGCTATAATAACAAATACTAAAAATAGAATAAAATAAATATTTGAGTGGGCTCCCATACAACAAACGTGACTTTTTGCCGTTTTTTTTGATAATGGTACAGAACCTTTTGTGCGTGACCCCGTAACGCACTTGGCCGGTTTTTTTGTGCACTGCCATGATATGGGTATCAAATGCTGAGAATAATACGAAAAAACTTGTTTTCAAAAAAGAAAAGAATATCATACGTGCCTTCATAGGCTATTTTTTAACCGACTTCAAAAAGGAGGTGATTCTCAAATCGACTGATTTTTTTATGTGTATTACCTCAGATCTTTTTACTAGGTGAACTGAATTTGATGATTCTTCTTTTATTTGAAAGCTGTTGCTTCTCATGCGGTCCCATTCAAATGATCAAGATCTGATGAAGAACTTAGGAGATGAACAACAGAACTCTTCAATAAATGACGGCATATATCCCGGGTTTGCTGTAATCGCATATCTGTTTATTGTTTACACCATTGCATAACATAACATCACGCCGGTACACTCTAAAGGGGTACGCAGATGTGTACCGTACAACTAATATGTAATCTGTGACCGTACCCAGTCGGTGTTCGTGTTTTCACTTTGTAGTGTTTTTATTTGGAAATCGGTTGTATTTTTTTGTAAATACGTTTTTCATAGAAAAGCCTACTAAGTTAAAAACAAAGCAGTAACTCATCGAAGTTCGTCTGTCATCATAAATTTCTACTAAACAAATACTCCACTGCAACTTTAGTTAACTGCTATTTATAGAATGATTGATTCGTTTGAGTATCAATACTATACTTTTACTGATTAATGGCCAACTATTTCGGTTTCAAAACCAATATCTATTTAGAATGATTGGCATGATTTGTGGTTTTGATATTGCTGTTTTATTACACGAATACTTTAGGCGTATAATTATATTCCCCAATGATAATGTGGCACTGGCCGTGCGCCCGATCGATGCCAGTATATCAATCAATATTGGATTTCTTTTGGACAATTTTGTTTGCATTTTTTTTATTTACGATTCCTATGAAGGTCAAGAAAAGTTCAAGCCATCAATTTTTCTGTGTAAAAATATTTTTAAACGTCCAAGTCGTTTTGGCGGAGTAGGCAAATGAAGCGAAAACATATCGTATTTTATTATTTTTTTAAAGAAAAATCCGGCTCGAAGGACCATTTAATGTAAGGGTCATAAGTCCGTACACTGATTCGCCGTTAGTTGGTTGGAGAGAAACACTTCACAGTTAGATCCACTAGTTAAACATAATTCAGTTAAGATAGTTAGTTAATGCTTGTCGTGGTGGCCCAGTGGCTAAGACATCGCCTGTCGTGGTTGATGTCTTGGGTTCAAATCCGGGCACGTACCAATGTGACTTTGTCAATTCATATGCACTTTCTAAGTTTATCTTGGACTTTGCTGACAAAGGTGAAGTAAAACATCGTGAGGAAACCTTGACTTAGAGTTAGTATTTGTAAGTTTGTGCTCCATTGGAGTAATTGCTGCAAGGCGTTCCAGTGCGAGGGTAACAATAAATAAATAAATTAAGGGACGTATTTAGTATCTGAATATGGGTGAGTAGTAGTACAAATGATAATGCAAAAATGTCGTGTCAAAATGGCTTCATGATTTTCAGCTCCACCCCACCCTTAATAGCGGTTAGTTCCGCTATACTCCAGTCCCGCTATGCTCGACTCGAAAAATACCTACCAAAAAGTGCCGCTATGCACGAAATCACAATCGCGGGCAGTGATGAAGAAAAGTCTTACTGTGTAATATTTTATTTAACCATTTAAAAAGTAAATTAAGAAAATCTAGCAAGTAAATGCCGTTACTTTCGCGAAAAAAAAGTTAATAAACGTTCCGTTTCATCATACTAACGCACACTCGCCTCGCCGCCACTCAACACGTCGCGTCATTCATTTTAAAAACAAAGTGTAATGTCAAAGTGCATCTTGCCAAAAAAAAGGAAAATCTTAACCTAAAAAATATTTCGAACTAAGATTTCGTTTTTTTTGTTTAATGTCTATTTTTCTCAGCTTCCTGCTCAGTTTAATTGAATACAAACACTTTTCTTTCCAACTGTACCTTCCATTGGTTACGTAGCATCGTATAATTTCGTGCATAGCGGGACTTTTGAGTAGGTATTTTTCGAGTCGAGCATAGCGGGACTTACCGATTTTTTATCCCGGGAATATGTTCCCTCGGGACAATTTTCGACTTTCAAGCAGGCGAAGCCGCTGACAGAAGCTAATTATTTCATAAACGACTCTCCCTCATTATTAAGACTAGTTTCTATTAAATACGCACAAAACGAGTTAAAACTATAAATTAAATGTTAGTGTTAAGTACTGTAAAACATTGGGCCATTTGTTTTCGTCTAAACAAATGCTTTGACAAAAGAGTAATGAATCTGTCAGAGGGTGCTCGGTTCGTGCTCCCATCACTGAATTACTTGATGCTAATATTTTGGCGGGTTTTTCAATTTGTAGCTATATGTTTTAAGACATGTTTTGTGTGTAAATAAGCTTTAGAAGGATACTATTCCTCGCTCCCTGGTAAAACGCATAGAAACGTTTTCATATATCAGGGCCATGACAGGGGCGGGCCCAGGCATTGAAGCTCCGTTACTGGCCCGTGCACGAACGTGTGTGAACGAGTTCATATAAAATGTACACACCGGTATTTTTTTGAGCCCCTGACGGGGCACGGTCCGTCCACGTCCCGGACACGGCCCTGATATGTGTGGATAGACTTTTTAGTTTGCTTCCCAAGCGGGTTTTTTTATTTTAAAAACGTATTTTGTTATTTATAACATTTAGCTATATATTTTTTTTCGAATTGCTTTTAAATATATAAGTGGTATATATTTTTCTTCAGCACCTCTTAAAACCCTTAATTTTGATACGTCCCACGATGGGTTAGGAAGAACAAAATTGGGATCCCCACAGGTATGGCGCCCAAAATCCGCCATTTTTATTATTTTCATTTTTAATGCAGCCAGTGACACTACCAAGGTTACTACAACGCCACATAGGAACAAACATACATACATAGAATGATAAACACATTACCCTCCATCGGCAGTCGGGTAAAAAGAAAGATCTATTAAAAAGCTGGGAAAGCATTTCTTACTTTGCTCTCAGGCCCCAAAAACCTTTAAGTATAAACTACACCATTCCTAGAAATTCAAACCATCGTCCCAAACTTTCCAGCTATTTATAATCCACTAAGGTTTGAGTGATAGGCCAAAACTTGGGCAAGCGCGATGATGGATGGCATCCATCTCTTATTACAAGATTATTTGTTAAAATTCGATATTTGACAGCCTGATGGATACTATAAATCTCGGCTTTTTAGGTCAGAAAAAAATGGCGGGTGTATCAAAAGAGTAAATATGTTTTACGACCATTACGCCTCGTGTAAGCGTTGCAACATTAAATGTTTCAAGAAAAAAGCATTGTGTATTCTGTGCGTTAAATATACAGCTTTTAAAGGTTATTAAACATACACTGGGTTATAAAAGCCGATGTAATTAAGTCTATAATCGATTAGCAATTATGTGTATTGTCAAATCGCGTGATAACTTGTGATTGATTGAACAAAACACAAACAATTTGGAACATTATAAAGTTGACATGCTTTGATTATATTTACTTTTAACTTCAGCAAGAATTCTTATGCTAGCTGAACTGTAAACGAGTTTTTGGAAATAAAGTTAAATTAAACGAAAGAAAAGTGATGCGACTGGAAGTTGAAAAGCCAACCAATCACAGCATTTAATGTTGTGATAATTATAGTTCTAGAAAACAGTTTCTAGAATAAATTAAAATTGCTAAGAGAGAGAGACTCCAATCACTACCTAATTTCAAGTAGGTACATGATTTTAAATCCAAATGATAGAACGTCCTATCTACCCTGTCCAAATTCTGTCACACAATTCACAATTACAAGTCAGTAATGTTGATATATTCATTCCTACATTCTCCTAAAATAATAAACAAGATATACACGATTCAGTTTACCAGGACAGAGGCGTTCCCGGTAGGCATCAGGGAATGATGGGGGTACATTTATCATGAGTAACATACGCGTCAGGGGGTAGCATAGAGCACAGAATACATAGAGCGGCTGCCTCTCTGACCGACACATGTCAGAAACAATTAGAGGCGTCATGACTAAAATTCATGCCCGTGCAATAAATGCTGAACACAAGTTTGGGGAGTCACAGACATTTACAAAATGAACATAAAAGTAGATGGATGGCGGCCAAAGAAAATTTAAATGAATTGCATGAGGGATCATGAAAGAAAAGGATGACATCGATGGCGATAGCGTGACGTTTGACAGGATGGAATGGAAGAATAAAACGAGTTGCGACGACCCCAAAAAGCATAGAACAAGGGCAGGAAGATGATAATAGATGACCTATTTTTGTGAAGGGTCGTCAATTTATATAAAAAAGTGACACTCACTGACAAACTTGTTTTGGATGGAAAGTATTTAAACGACTTCAAAAAAAGGAGGAGGTTCTCAATTCATCTGATTTGTTTATGTATGTATGTTTAGCGATATTTTCGCAAACCGGTTTTGATAATTATTTAATTGTTTGAAAGTTTAATTGCCCGAAGTGGTCCCATTGTCAACAAGTCAGGATTTTCTGAGGGGATTCCATGGAAATCGATTCTTATATTTTATATTTGTACGAGTATGCCAATAACGATTTTGGTATTTTCATCAACATGACAAGCATTTGCATTCAGAAAGTATGATTTGGTGCAGTAGTGCTTTGGATTGGAAGCATCGGTTTATTTTTTTATCTAATGTTTTTTTATTTATGTCTCTAGCAGCGGTCGCTGAGAAGTTTCCGTGCTCTATGGCTCGTAGGCATAATATAAACCGGCTGACATATTGCCACGTCTTCGCTTCTTATTTATCTTTGTTATTAGAGTGCAGATGTGAAAGGTTTTAATTATTGTGGGTAAGATTACGTATACGAGTGTTGGATATTTTTCGAACAGGTTGAGGCGTTTTAATTAGAAGTTGGAGGAAATATTGCATTTAATACATTTAATTATGAAACCACATTTATGAAGATAGATGTAAAAGATAGCATTTTAAAAGTAGTGTCTGTGTTATGAGGTTCCACTAAGGCAGGACATAAACCAGTTTCTTCAGCCTTAGTAATGCTTTTCTATGAACAAGGGTAATTCACGTGTGAAAAGACAGGATTATTGGATACTTGGCAATGTTTCACGAACTAAATAATCACTTTCGTAATCACTAAAATCAGTCGAATGCGTAGGTAGTATCAGTACAACTACTTTTGCACGAACTGAGAATTTGAAGTAACAAAATGTCAAACTTTTCGTTAATGTCAAAGTATGACATGTCAGGCAACGGTTTGAGAAATTCTTAATTTAAAATTCATAATGCCGAAATTATTATGATTTATTTGATTTTAATGAAGTTCGACTGAGATGAACTTTGACTATGATTATATATTTATTTTTATTTTAATGATTTTTTAACGATAATTTGACTAGGATTATATCTGACTACCATGACATTGTATTTTATTTTAATGATATTTTTAAAGACAATCAATGAATGTTAATTCATATTTTCGTAAATTAATTGAATTAAAAGTTTTTTAATACAAAATCATAAATTATTTTATTTAAATTCAATTTAAATTAATAATAATGAAATATATGTAGATATATTTTTTAAGGAAATAAAGGGCTACAATATCATTATTATTAATTACGAAAACGTGGCTTGATCTTATAACTTTAATTCCCCCTCAACATGTCAAGACCAAATTTATTTGTTTTTATTTTTGAAAGCCAAAGTGATCCCGCTCAGTTCATCTCTCTAAAAGCGATCCCGATCGCTTCATAAATAACGGAGTCAATTTGCCGATACAAAGGCCACGCGAAATTGTTTTCATGTCGCCGCGTCATCGTGTCAATTAAAAAAAAAAAACGCTGGTTAAAATTACTCTCGCGCGGTTATTTAGGTGATCTAGATATTGGCGGTTTTGGTTTTGGTCCTTTGTACAGTAGCTTCCAAAGATATAAATCTAACTAGATGACGCGATTGTATGTACTTCGCGTGCCAAAAAACGGAGTAAAATTACGATCAATGATTGTAATCTGAGCTTTTCATTTAGCATTATCGTCACCGGAAATCCACCGAAATCTAGAAAAAATGTAAGGAATGTATAGAAAGAGTTGGCCCAGGAATTGGAAATGTTTTCTTTCATTAGTAAGTAAATTTGTTTTAAAATTGTTTTTGAAAAAGTAAAATTTTAAAATTTAAAAAACCCTTGAACCATTTATCTTGCGAAAACACCCCGATTCAAACAGTAAAACGCCCATAACTTTTGAACGGCTGAACCGACTTTATTCAAACATAGCTAAGAACACTCTCGACAAAATCACCTATCAAACAAAAAAACTAGATCAAAATCGGTTCATCCGTTTAGGCGCTATGATGCCACAGACAGACACACATATACACAGACACACAGATACACAGCAACTCACGTGAAACTTATAACACCCCTCTTTTTCCGGTGGGGGTTAAAAAAAAGGGGATGAACTAAGAAATTTGGGGAAAACTGAATTACAGCAACACTCGACACGCGGTGTAAAAAAATCGAGATACACTTGTTCAAAAGCTGCTCTTTTTGGCCAAGTAACATTTTACCTAATCATAGGTAATCCACAAAAGGTAACCCTACCCACGCTTATCAAAAACCTATCTCAAGTGCAGTTGTAAGATAAAAAAACTTTTTTGCAAAAAAATACTACCGACTTCCAAATAAAAAACTACAAAGTGAAAAATAACTTTATTTTTGGAAGTCGGTGTCTTTCTTTTTCCCCATTTTTTTGCGATATGGACACCGACTTCCAAAAATAAAGTTATTTTTCACTTTGTAATTTTTTATTTGGAAGTCGGTAGTATTTTTTTGCAAAAAAGTTTTGTTATTTTTCCCTTTTTAGTTGTACTTTCCTAAAATAGGCAAGTTGTTTAGTAAAGTACCTATAACGCCAGAATAGATTACCCATATAACATGAAACTTGAACATAACCGGTGAAATGAGAGATCTGCGTACCCCTTTAGAGCTTCGAACTGACGTGATGTTATGTTATGAAATGGTAAAAACAATAAACAGACATGCGATTACAGCAATCCCGAATGCTTTGCCGTTATTTATTGAAGAGTTCTGTTGTATATCTCCGAAGTTCTACATCAGATCTTCACCAAATTAAAATGGGACCAATTTCGAAACATACTCTATCAAACAAAAAAATTTCAAAATCGGTCCACAATTGACGGATATATCGGTGAACATACATAAAAAAAAAAAAAAAAATTGCATCAATTATTTGAATCACATCATCAGCCTATTAATGTTCCCACTGCTGGGACACAGGCCTACTCTCTGCGAGAGGGAATGGGCCGTAATCCACCACGCGGGCCCGGTGCGGGTTGGTGGATGTCACATGTTTTCGAATTTTTGGTTCTAGGACATGCCGGTTTCCTCACGATGTTTTCCTACACCGTTTTGAGAGCAGTGGTGAAGGAATAATTTACACAAAGTAAAGCGCCTGCCTGGGCTCGAACCCACGACCTACAACTTGTAAGTCGCGGCCGATACCACTGGGCCACCACTGCTCCTCAATGTATTATTTGAATACCCACGTAAAATTATCCCTGCTGCCAAAAAATCTTATATCCACAAGAAGTAGGCTTAGCCTGGAGTCTGTGGAGCCAGTCTTTATCTGAAGGCAGGAAGTTATGAGCTCTAAGCTAGCACTAAGTTACAAGCCGGGCTTGCGGCTTCCGACACACGCTAAAGCTGTGCTTACACGACCAATTTTATCGGCAATTATGTCTCGCGTTCATAAAGCCGATGCAATTTTTGACACACTCAAACTTACTATAAGTTAATAACGCTTGAAAAATACGCTTTTCTGCGCTCAATGCGATCTTAATCCGTCTGGTTTTCCGTCACATGATGCGGGATCTATAAGTATATTTTCATTTCACGAATCAGAAGTGCGTATTTTCTGTCTTATGGAACGCACTCCTTAAGGGCCTACAACCGCTTTAATGCCGTAAAAAGGTAACTTTCTAAAGCATACTCCTTAGTAATGTGTATGTACATTATTAGTGAAACATGGTTTTTTCGTATAACAAATAGTTTTGCTTTAAAAAAATAATTAGCAACACGATATTTTGCCCTACTTTTGGACACTCCTCCAAAACGACATAAATGTTTAAAAATATTTTGTACACATAAAATTTGATGGCTAGAATTTCTTAATAACTGAAATAGCATATGTAAATATAAAAATATTTTGCAAACAAAACTGTCCAAAAGGAGGATCAATATTGATATTCTGGTTCCGAGCGGGCCATCAGCCAGTACTGCGTTAACATTGGGCAATATATACGCCTTAAGCTACGGAATATGCCTCATTATAGTCTGGTGGTCTCTTAAGCAACCATTCTTAAAGTAAGCATTTCAGTCTTCAGAAAAATCCTTGGAACATCAAGCAATCTTATGACGTTGCCTTGGATTGAGCAATTTAACTTGCCCGTGTAACCGAACCTTTAGGTAATCTTAGTGGGTCGTATGGCGTAGTAAGCGAACTATACACTCTATTGGGTGGATCAGGAAGCAAAAGGGGAACAGGAAAACATTGTTAGAGGTAGTTCGGTAATGAGCACTTGTGTGCTTTTGAATTGCAGAAAAGGAGAAGATAGAAGCTTAGAGAGAGCTTCGTTAGAGGCTTTCACTTAATTTTATTACAATAGGTATGTTATTGATTGTAGGCTATTCTACTTTCAACATCGTAAGCCTCTAGATACTTTTCAAAACCTCAAAAAATGGGTTTCGGGTCAGGGTTTCGGATAATAATTATTTTGACAATTATAGATATTACTCCCATTTCAGAGTGATATAAAATAATTCATCAAATGCGTAAATTTTTATTTAGTTTTTTAACTTTCCCTTAGGAACTGTGTTTTTTACCGGAATTAAAAGCATATATCACTCCTTATAACATCAGCTATCAACCACTGAAAGCCCCGTCAAAATTGGTCTAGCCGTTTCGGATATTACCCGAAACAAACAAGACAGACAGACGAAAATCTTAATAATTGCGTATTTGTTATTAAAAAGTATATAATTCCACATGCATTCAATAAAACGCTGTTCTTTTTTTGATAATACATACGTACACTTCTATTTTATTTATTTGTGTGTATGTATAGATAAAACAATTTTTTCGTATTCTTCTCAGCAAACCCTTTGACTACCCATATAATGGCAGTGCACAAAAAATAACTAGTCCGCCATCTTGGTCCGTTCGCCCTTCCTGACTTTAGAATGACGTCACTTAGCTAACCATGCATTGTCATCCAAACTAAACGTGTAGGGGAGATGTAGGCAATCGGGATCAGTTGGCAATCGTGATCACGTAATAAAATAAAAACCAAACGCGAGTGAGCGATTGTAACATACCTACATGGCAGTCGAGGACCAATAGCGTGCGTCGGCGACGGCGGCGGCCAGTTCCCGCGCCACGCGCTTGTCAGTGATACACGTGAACACGTTTCGACCAGTTTTGATGTAATTTTTCGTCTCCATTGTTTAGAAGGTAAGTTACGAAATATTTGAGTTTTTACTGTGACCATGGTATTTTATTTTAGCCGTAGTATTAAACTTCTTAATTTATCAATATAAATTTCTATTAACAAGTGTTGTGTTTGTGCTTAGGTATTTTTTCTCGATGTTCTCAATGTAGGCAATTGGAATCAGGTGATCACCATTGCCGACAGTGATCACCATTGCCTACACAAAGTAGTTTATTAATGAAATTGTTATGTTATTGGTTTCAGATGGTGAAAGTACGTCCAAGAAAGACAACCAAAGCCAACTGGACTATGGACCAGCTGACGAAGGCTGTGACAATTGTTGATCCCCATTGTAAACATACTGATCACCATTGCAAACCATGGTTGACAATGGTGATCAATACTGTTTTTTTTTTAAGTTACTAGTGTTCCTAAAATAAGTATTATATGTGATTTAAAGTGATCTCAATTAATAGTACCAAAGCCAAATTATGCAAATAGACAAAAATAATAAACGATTTAGTAATAAACATGGTTTTATTTGAATTATTGCTTAGGTGATCCCAATTATATACATCTCCCCTACGCAAAATTTCATCTTAATCTGTGGAGGATAACTGCTTTAAAATTCAGTTGCAAGATTTGAACCGAACACACTTACATACACATACATGTATGTAAAGAAAAGGGGTGAATGATGCTGCCACGGTTGACAAGAAAGATTCGAAGTGTTCAGTGTTCAGGGTATCATGAGACAAGACCAGGAAGATGATGATGACGACCCTGTATTGTCACTTAGGCAGTCAATACTACAAACACGGTGTAAATCAAATCCAGATTAAATCTTATACCGCTATATTAAAGATATAAAAGATATACCGCGATATTAAAGATATACAAATAAAGAGGAGCTCGTGGCTAAATAATAACAGCCGCACGGGTCAATCTTCAAGGTTAAGCAACGCTTGCCGAGGTCGGTCCGTGGATGGGTGACCATTTTCAACATACCGAGTTTCCTCCATGCCTCGGAAAGCACGTTAAGCCGTTGGTCCCGGCTGTCATTTGAAGATCTTTGACAGTCGTTACGAGTAGTCAGAGCCTTGAGATCTGACACCAGTCTTGCCAAGGGGTACAGGGTTACCCAGTTACTGGGTTGTGGAGGTCAGATAGGCAGTCGCTCCGTGTAAAACACTGGTACTCAGCTGAATCCGGTAAGACTGGAAGCCGACCCCAACAAAAATTGGGAAAAGGGCTAGGCAGATGATGATGATTAAAGATATACAAATAAGACTAATAAAGTTTCTAGTTAGTAAAAATGTTAAAGATAAGTGCAACAAAGAGTATGATAAACTATTTCCCATCTGTAATATTATACCCATAGATAAAAAAGTAGAATAGGTAGGTCTGGAATATTATTATAGTGATGATTATAAAGTAAATGTTAAAAACAAGTACAACACACGTAGGGCTAGAGAGAACAAACTGGTTCAACCACAGATAACAAATTATTACGGTAAGAGAACATCTAAGTATTTGGTACCTAAAGTGTTTAACAAAATAGATTTATTAAGAGAAAATGTAAAAATTAGTAAAGGATCACTTAAGACAAAATTAAAAAACATTATACAGGATAGCAAACTGAACTAAATAGGTACGTAAGAATTAACCATAACAGTATACTATTAATATATGAGTAGTAGGTATGTAAGTGCCTCTCGCCATCAAACGTAAAAGTTTGGCGAGTTTAGAATTAAGTAACACCTCTGTATTAAAATATCATTGAATAAACAAATAAAAAAAATATCTAACTTTCCCCAGGTACCAAGCAACCCTAACTAAAAGTCATCTAAGTATAAGTAATTAATATCTTTCAACTCATAAAATAGTTTCAAGAAGTTCCTTTTCGTATTAAACG
This sequence comes from Orthosia gothica, assembly GCA_949775005.1. Classification (NCBI taxonomy): domain Eukaryota; kingdom Metazoa; phylum Arthropoda; class Insecta; order Lepidoptera; family Noctuidae; genus Orthosia; species Orthosia gothica. Next base: position 8,928,468 of record OX459066.1, read on the forward strand.
CAGTCCTCTAGATCGCAAGGCTTACGGAGGGGTGATATTTAAAAAGTTCCCAGACAAAGTTAGCTGAGAGAGCTCAAAGATGGACCAAAGTTATAGTGCATAGTACGGACGGAATTAACTTTTTGTGTGTAATTATTTATTTAAATCTCGTTGGCGGGTAAAAAATGTATTTTTAACCCCCGCTGGAAAAAAGGGGTGATATAAGTTTCACGTGTGTTGCTGTGTATCTGTGTGTCTGTCTGTGGCATCATAGCGCCTAAACGAATGAACCGATTTTGATTTAGTTTTTTTTTGTTTGAAAGGTAATTTGGTCGAGAGTGTTCTTAGCTATTTTTGAATAAAATCGGTTCAGCCGTTCAAAAGTTATGGACATTTTACTGTTTGAATCGGGGTGTTTTCGCAAGATAAATGTGTCGGGGGTTTTTTAAATTGTGAAATTTTACTTGTTATAGAGGTAATATCATTTAAGGCTATGAAAAGGGTGAAAGCAACTGCTTCACTCAAGACTCTCTGTCTTATTCATAAAAGAAACCGTAAGCAGATTCTTCTAGACCAAAAAAAAGGCCAAAATGAGATAAGAAGCTTGCGACAATCTGGATTATATTATTAACTCCGACACGGCTTATTATCGACATATTTTTTAGTGTTCCGTACCCAGAGGGTAAAAACGGGACCCTATTACTAAGACTCCGTGGTCCATCTGTCACCAAGCTGTATCTCATGAACTGTGATAGACAGACAGTTGAAATTTTCAAAAATGATGTATTTCTGTTGCCGCTATAACAACAAAATACTAAAACCGGCCAAGTGCGAGTCCGACTCGCGCACGAAGGGTTCCGTACCATTATCGCAAAAAACGGCACAAAAATCCCATCATTCATCAAAATTGTATGGGAGCCCCACTTAAATATTTATTTTATTCTGTTTTTAATATTTGATGGTATAGCGGCAACAGAAATACATCATCTGTGAAAATTTCAACTGTCTAGCTATCACAGTTCATTAGATACAGCCTGGTGACAGACAGACAGACAGACGGACCGCGGAGTCTTAGTAATAGGATCCCGTTTTTACCCTTTGGGTACGGAACCCTAAAAATAGAATATTTTTTTTTTTAAGTGGGGCTCCTGTTTGTTGTAAACGTGATTTTTTGCCGTTTTTTGCGATAATGGTACGGCAATATTCGTGCGCGAGTCCGACTCGCACTTGGCCGGTTTTATATTCAACCCCGTGTTAGCGTTTTTCTCTGCTTAGTTTTTGCCGCAAGTGGGCTTTACTTTATACAGAATTGTGCGAATCAGATCAGAGATTTTTATGAACAAGACTATTTTGTTGAAACGAGAAAAAATTGCGACAGTACAGCAACTACTGCAGTTATTTTCGTAAGATTTCTTTATGTGATATGTTCATGAATATTTGGTTGTCAGTGTCTCTCATAAAATACCATAAGGCATCTTTTCTGGATGTACAGTAAATTACTACATTTATTTGCACATCACAAATCAAACACCCAACAAAACATTGATTCCCCATAATTTCCACTCAAAATATCTCCACTGACACAGCTCCAATTTTAATTCGACATCAATGTCACCGACTTCACTTCGAACACACTAAATATAAATTAATAAGTCGCCAGAACTCCGCAGACTGTACTCAGGGAGCACCCCCTGAGTACAGCCTGCGGAGTTCTGGCTACAAGTTGGAACAAAGAATAATATTTATGTTTCAACAGGGCCCAGATGAAGTTTGATAGACTGAAAAAATGGAGGCAGAATTAGTTGGGGAGGAGTCTGGGTAGAGTTAGGTTTTGATGTGGAAATTAGTTTAGTTTTCTAAGGCCAGGGTTACACTAGGAGACAAATGTCCTGCGACACGTGTCGGCGACATGTCAAGCGAAGTCGAGCGACATCGCGCGACTTATGTCCGTAACGAAGTCAGACGTGACAGACATGGGCGCACGGTTGGCGCAGTGCTTGAGCGATTGACTGCTGCGCTGCGTGTCGCGGATTCGATTCCCGCGCGGAACAAATATTTGTATGACCTGCAGGTAGTTGTTCCGGCTCTGGGTGTTGTGTATGTGAGTTTATATGTTTGTAAAAGCACCCACGATACAGGAAAAAGTGAATCAGATTCCTAGTGTGGGGCAACGTTTCTTAAAAAAAGGAAAGGAAAGAAAGGAAAAGGATTAGGCAATGTTTAAAAAAAAATATGTCGAGCGAAGTCCGGCAACGTCGTGCCATTGCAATCGACGTTGCTGGCGACACATGTCGCAGGACATTTGTCCCCTAGTCAGCCCTAGTGTATCCCTGGCTTTAGATTAGTGAAAGAAAGAAAATTCTTTGTGAGAGAACTGGTCAATATTAGTTCTCTGAGAGAAGAACAGGTTATAGTATGACCCCCGGCCAAAGACATCCCACTCCTTCCATCCACGAACCCGTGCTTCCTCTTTATATATCCTTCAGTATAGTCGGAACCTGTCAAGTTCGTCCCACCATTCACCACTTTTCACATCCACTCCTTTGTGACATACACTGACTTCGTCTTCACTGTCCCAAGGCACCTGAAGCACAAGGGTGCCCTTGTTTGCATACTACCGTTTCCCTCCACTAGTTTCGATCCACTTCAAGGATAAGTAAATTTTGTTTGAAACTGTAATGCACAAAGTTGCAAGTTTTCAAAGTTGCATTTTAAAAACTGCTTACATTATAATTGAAAATGCAACGCTAGCTTTGTTTATCAAGCAAGCTTTGCATGTTCACCTAAACTGTGTAAACTTTACTTCTTCAGCACGAAACCAAAGATCATCAGTCTGAAACTGCAAATATTATTATTTACTAACTGTGATTGCACAACGTCCGTGAACACAATGGAGCTCCGACGACTTATTAATTTATGTTTCATTTTGTTAGATCAAGGCCTCCAGTGGGTCGGCGAGACCGCTTGACCGGGATGAAGAATGTTACAGAAGGACCAGTCTAAATTATTATTGTTTTATTAAGACTTCATGAAGAGGAATTAATTTATTGAGGAGAATCCTTTGCCCAGAAGTGGGTTAGTTATGGCTAGCAAAAACAAAAGAAATATTAGTATCATCAGACTCAAACGGACTTTGATGAAACTTTACAGAAATATAGCTTGCACATCAGAATAACATCTATACCAATATTAAAAAAAAAAGATTTTTTGTTTGTTTGTTTGCACGGAATAGGCTCCAAAACTATTGGACCGATTTAAAAATTCTTTCACCTATGGAAAGCTACATTATTCCTAAGTAACATAGGCTATAATTTATTTTCAAAAAAGTTAGAGATCGTTATGAAAATTGCAATAATGTAACCCAAAGTAGCATAATTTTAAGCTATAAAATTCATTATAGGATAGGGTAGGGTAGGTTGGTTGATCGGTAAGGCAGGTGTGTAGGTTGGTAGGTAGGAAGGGTATATAGGTAGGTGGTAGGTAGGTAGATAGCCAGTTGACGCGAACGGAGCCGCGGGCGGCAGCTAGTTTAAACATATTTCTAACTTTGCTTACATAACTTTACGAAGCTTTTTTCGTTGATACGTGATCTGCTCAATAAACATACCACAAAACGCAATTTCGTACAATCCTAGTTCTAATTTGCTGTTTGGGAGCAAACGGCGGCGTTAACATATTAATAACATATGCCTTGAATATCAAACAAATATTTGCTTATTAAATCCTATTTAAATTTTTCTTTTTTTTTAAACTAACTTTTTTCGTATTAATCTCAGCAAACCTTTTCATTTGAAACCCATATCATGGCAGTGAACCAAAAATAACTAGTCTGCCATCTTGGGCCGTCCGCCATATTGGATTTAGAATGAAGTCACTTAGCTAACCATACATTGTCACCCAAACTAAACGTGTATGCAAAATTTCATCCTAATCGGTTGAGGATAAGCCTTACAGTTCAGTTGCAAGATTTGACCCGAACATACATACATACATACATTACAAGTTGAAAGAGAAGAGCTTGAGCCAAAAAGAAAAGCTTGTAAAAAAAGTATATTGCTGTCCTCTATCTTGCAAAAACTAAAAATACAAAAACAAGAATACCTGACGCCACGTAGCTACTAGCAAAAACTTCACATAAATGTCGTGTTGGTCCGCAAAAGTAAAGTCAATTTGATCCTTCTGTAAATCCCTACTCCATGTCCCAACCTCCGACTGCAGAGTAGCTTGCAATCGATACGGCGTTTTATTTAAATTGAATTACTTATTCTGCAAATAACATCGCGATGGCGGGTTGAGTCTGTTTTCTCAGGGGTGTTGTCAGCCGAGAGGGATGCTGAGACGTTCTGTCAGCGTCGCGTTATTTGATTTTTGGTGAAAAGAGGGTAATTGTAATAATGGTGAAGACAATGGAAGGGGGGTGGCGTGCAATGAATTGAAGATTAGGCTACATAAGGAAAGTGACAATCTGTTTGATTTGTTTGGCCTTCAACGAAATTAAAATTACATTTTAACTGTCTTAGGGGGTATTAGACATATCTGGGATCATAGATCTGTGAGTCATATTTATGTGATAGTGTATTATGAACATATGAATCATATCGACTTTTATAAAAGATTTTTGTCATTTTTGTTAGATAGGATCATAGAAACAGGAGCAGGACTGAGCTATACAGGGACGCCACAATTGCGGCGATAAGCCCCCTCTTTGAGGAATGGCTTGAGAGGCGCCACGGCGTCCTCACCTTCCGCCTGACGCAGGTCCTCACCGGACACGGCTGTTTCGGGAGGTTCCTGTTCAGGATTAGGCGGGAGGAAACGCCCGGGTGTCACCATTGTGTGGATCGCCTGGAGGACACGGTGGAGCATACCGTGGAGATCTGCCCCGCTTGGGCTGGTTTGGGTGTCCTCGTGGAGGCGATCGGCGGTGGCAACCTCTCGGGTCCAGCCCTGGTTCAGGCCATGTTACGGACCGATAGGCTATGGGAAGCTGTCTCCTCGTTCTGCGAAGCAGTAATGCTTGCGAAGGAGGAGGCGGAACGCGTGAGGGACACGCAACGGCGTCTCCGTCCCTAACGCTCCTAGCCATCGCAGGAGATGCCCTGGGCGACGGGAGTCGCAAGCCGATTACCGGCCACCGTAGGCGCGGGCTTGCGGGCGGCGAGTAATGGGTAGCTCGCCGTCCGGTAAGGACCAGGCCAGCTTCGACGGCGCGTTGTGTTCCACGCGCGCTTCAAAGAGATGTCAGCAGAACTGACGGGGTCCGTGAGGGCCGATGCCTGTCTGGGTCGCGGATAAATTTGAAAAAGAGTTACCGCGGCCCTGACACAAGCAACTGAAGGAACACGGGTGGGTTTTAGTCAGTAAAAGTCTGACACGCCCGGCCGCTTCACCCATAGCGGGAGAAGTCATTGCATGAGTTCCAAATAAAAAAATAAAATAAAATGTACTGAGCTTTACAAGACAAATATCTGTGTCCCGTTTTCACTGTCGCACTATGATAGTTAAAACACGTCGTGGTATAAGGCCCCTGTTCTTGCCCTATTGCATCTTGCTATATTGAATTATCAAATCTATTTTCATTCACATAAAATTATGTGAATTTGCCTTTTTAGTTTTGTTACTGCTATATTCTATACGGCAGTTAATTATTGTGACAATTTTATTGACTGAATAAAGTACAACAAAATTTTGGGAAAAGTTCACAATATGCTTAGTGGATGTGGAATTCTAAAATAATTGTTGGGAACACTGCTGTACACACCGCCGAAACAATAATGGTACATATAACCGAATTGTCCTCCATTGCAACAAAATGTGAAAAAAAAACAACTTGCTATTAGGTAGGTAAAACTAAAAAGGGTTTTAGTTTTAAGGGGAAAAGTTTTTTGCGATATGGATACCGACTTCCAAAAGTTAAGTTATTTTACACATTGTAGTTTTTCATTTGGAAGTCGGTAGTATTTTTTTACAAAAAAGTTTTTTTATTTTTCCCTTTTTAGTTTTACCTACCTAATAGCAAGTTGTTTATTAAGGTCCCTATAACTCCAAAATAGATTAACCGAATAATATGCAACCTGAACATAACCGGTGAAATGAGAGATCTGTGTACCCCTTTAGAGCGTACTGGCGTGATGTTATGTTATGAAATGGTATAAACAACAAACAGACATGCGATTGCAGCAATCCCGAGAGTTTTGCCGTTATTTATTGAAGAGTTCTGTTGTGTATCTCCGAAGTTCTTCATCAGACCTTCAACAAATTAAAATGGGACTAATTTCGAAACATGCTCTTTCAAACAAAAAAAGAATTTTCAAAATCGGTCCACAATTGACGGAGATATCGCTGAACATACATAAAAAAAAAAGACATGTGGCACTCGGGGACTGCCGCGGTAAAGCTATTGCATAGCATTTTGTATCAACTTATGCAATTATATTTTTTATTTTTATTTATGCAGTATTGCTTTTTCTTTGATATTAATTCAAGTTACACTTTTTGAGCGTGGTGACCGATAAGAAAACAAAATTTTCTATTATTAAATAAATAAAAATTATTCATGCAGTATTGCTTTTTCTTTGATATTAATTCAAGTTACACTTTTTGAGCGTGGTGACCGATAAGAAAACAAAATTTTCTATTATTAAATAAATAAAAATTATTCATGCAGTATTGCTTTTTCTTTGATATTAATTCAAGTTACACTTTTTGAGCGTGGTGACCGATAAGAAAACAAAATTTTCTATTATTAAATAAATAAAAATTATTCATGCAGTATTGCTTTTTCTTTGATATTAATTCAAGTTACACTTTTTGAGCGTGGTGATCGATAAGAAAACAATTTTTTCTATTATTAAATAAAAAACAGCTGCTTATGTATTCGTCCGATTTCGGAGCAGCTCGTCTCGATTCGTGCGAGTTTCGTAGAGTCGTACAATACGTCTAATCGCACACAACGCCGTGTCGAAGACTGCCGACAGCCGAACTGAAACGACGTTAGACGATGCACGGCCTTCAAGCCACACCTCCTTGCCCGTCGGAGTGGGGAGCGTCAGGTTTTTTCGTTACGGAATTTCTGGATTCGGTCCCCGCGCTCAAGGCCCGCGATAGAAGCTAATATTATAAAAACATACAAGAAGTTGAACATAGAACCTCCTCCTTTTTGGTTAGTCGGTTAATAAATAGGATAAAAGAACTATAATAATGTAATACACAGATATGATTCTAGAGTTCATAATATGTAGGATAAGAGAAAGGATCCCATATATAATATGGGCATACTTTTACTATGCGCACAGCTAAAGAGTGGAATTCCCTGCCGGAGTCTGTGTTTCCCGATAGCTACAATCTGTTAGTCTTTAAATCAAGAGTGAATAGATTACTTCTAGGCAAAAGTGCTTCACCGTCGACCACATCATTGCTTACCATCAGGTGAGATACTGGTCAAGCGCAAGCCTAGCATTTGTAAAAAAAAGAAACATTTATTTTTATAGATGATCCTACTAAAATATTAATATCTTTTTCTTTTCTTTCTTTTTGTTCTCAAATTCATTCGTCCACTGATAGATAATCACAGCGATAGTTAATAAGGTTTGAAAATAAAAAATAATTCTTGGTTCACCAAAAAGGATTTTTTGAAAACTCATTCCCAAGGGGTTAAAATAAGAAATGAAATTTTGTATGGAAGTTCGTCATTTTATCGATGGAAAACCACATCAGGTACATGAGTTGTTAAACAAATAATTTTAATAATTCACAATAGACTCTCATTAAAATCTAAACAAAACAATATTCAATATTCAAGCTAACCAGTCGTGCATTTCAATAATTACAACATCAAACCGGATATCCGGGCGGCCATTATGAATTTAATATTAAATTTAGGACAAATGGAACAGCACAAATCAACGTCAAAGCTAATTAGGATTCGATATTAATGAGAAGTATTTAACATGGAACTCGAACGTAATAACAAACCATTTTGAGCCCCATTTTGGGCTAATAAGAGAAATTAGTGTTACAGATTTGAAATATGATGTTTAGTTCCAAAACAAAATATTGCAAGCCTTTTTTATTGGGAGGCAAGATACGGAAAAAGGATTTCGCAGGACATTTTCAGGATTTGGAACGAAATGCTAATCCATTGCCTATTCGGCAACGATAAGGCGGTACCCGAGCAAAACGCCGCGCTAGCCGTTTTTCGTGCTGTTTTTAGGAGCTATCTACTCGTTATTTAAAAATAAATATAAACTAATAAAATACATTAAATTCCTACATATTATTGATTCTAAAATGGTCGTATACTTTATCTTTTAAAGAGGTATATGTTTCACTAATCTCCTTCTAACAAAACCATAAAAATGAGAAATAATTATTGATAGCATGCATCTCCTCGTAAAGCGTTCACTAATTATTTTTGTACTAACACTAATGGATAGACATTTTAATAACGAACATTTTTATCGTATTTTTTTTTCAAAAGACTGAAATTCGTTTTTATAAAGATTTTATTCTAAAATCTGGGCGTATTCACTACTGTTATTCATGCGCCACCAGTGCCAATGTTTGACGATGTACGTTCAAAATAAAAAATTATAGCAATTTGTCTCATCATTATCTAGCCCTATATGGAAACAAAAAAATAAAAAATTGAAAGTTATGAGCGTCGAAAGTTCCATATTCTTTGGGCGGAAATAAATACCATAAGAAGAAGCAAATTTGCAAAACGGCCTCCATGCAGGGATAGATTAGTAATTCAACAATGCAAATAATTTTATTTTGGCAATATACATTTGGTCGTTTTTTCATGATATCTAGACTCCCAAAGGTCTGTTTATAAAATTTCGCGCGCTCGTTTTCGTCCTAAATCATTATCCATTTCGATACAAATTTGCAAAAGTGCTAATTCGTACGCGAACTAGCTTCTAACTGCTCATCACATCATCTATATCTTTCGCACGTGTTGTCGGATGAGATGGCATGGATTTTAACCTCGTGCACAAAATAGTTCGTGCCGTCGACTAGGGGAACCTTAAGAATGAATGTAATGTGTGAGTTAAAATGTTTGTAAATGCACCCACGATATATATAGATATCGAGGTAGGACTCGGTTCCGACCCGAAGGGTAGGACCCTTCGGGTACGGAACCCTAAAAATACGTTATAAAATCCTCTAGTATTTCATATTTTCAGTACTCCCAGCCTTTCTTTCTTACGATTTATATAAACCACTAATGAACACGAAAATCAAAACAAATATAGGTAGTCACAGTCAGCAACAAACGGAAACGCAATTTCGCAATCAAAGGTTGAAAATAAAATTTTATAGGAACCGGCGCCGAGTCGTCAGCAGAATGAATCAAAAATAATATTTCGCAGACAATATAAAAGATTGAAATCGTAACTATGAGCAAATAACATTTTGTATGAGAATGAATTTATTTCGACAATCGATGGATGAAATATGAACTTACGGGTAGCGGCTAGTAATAGACAATTAAGGGAAAACTCTGGTTCTAAAGAATAATAAGAATAAGTACAGCTAATTATGTTTAAAATTGTCTATTGTCAGTAGAGATTCTGATATATTAGGATAAGGGCGAGGGGATTGGTCATATAAATGACTACTTGGTCAGGTCACACTTGCCGAGAACCGAGAAGAATGAGAACAACTCAGGCAAAAAATAATGGACTGTATATAGATCCAAACGAGAGGCGTAGTAATATTTACTTTTATCCGCATGGCAATGTATGTGGGATAATTCCGTCAAAGGCCGACACCTCCAACAATTCTTTCCATCAGTTCGCGTATGGCTGGCAAGGACGTGGCTGGAGGTGGATCACTGTGTTGCCTGTGTTGTCCTTATTAAAAAAGCATATTATAAAATCAAGGACTACGTTGAAGATAAAAAAAAATGGCTTTAGCTCCTTCTGCGCATGCGGCTTCCCTGGTAACTCATAAACGGCACAAATATGTGGTTGTCTCTAACTATTCTCAATCTCATTAATTCTTTGTTTTTTTTTCTTCTTTTGATTATTCTTTTTACAACGGTTTTCAATAATCTTCATAGCCCTTTGCTAAGAATAGTTACAGCACTGATAACAATATTTGTGCCACATGTTAGATTTAGTCTTTTTTTTATTTTACTTTTGTATAGATTCCTTTACCGATTGTTTTGTAAATGTGTGAACATTGTAGGCCTTCTAGATGCTTGTTAACATTTGTTAACTTTTTAACTCGTTTTATTTTCTTTTGTTTAAATAATATGTAATCTTTTTTTTTTTTGTTTTTCTTACGACTTATTGTCGGGCCTACGTTGTCCTCACATATCTAAGTACTAATGCTGTAACAAGGAAATATTGTAAAACCAAACCATTTTTTTAAAAGAGTAACCATGGAGTTTCTTGCCGGTTCGTCTCCATAGGAAACGACCAACCCGAACCGTGCATCTTTTGTCGACGTTTTATAAGTGCCCATGTAGGCCTATATGAAATAAAAAAAATGATTTTGATTTTGATTTTGCCCAATTTCTCACAGGGCATGGTAACTTTGAAAGTAAATTATTTTCCTTCAAGCTGCCTCGCCTTTATGTCAGTGTTCTACATCTGACTGCGAATATGTACAATCTGCACATCTATCTTATGGTAGTGTATTCATTGCCAGAATAAACGCAATCGTATGTTGAATAATGTACTAGAACAAATTTCCGTGCGTTCATGCGTTTTTGCCATACCTATTATTGGAAACAAATATAGCAGCTCACAATGTTAAGACCCATTAATATTAATGCTAATTTTTATCAGTGTTGTTAAGCAACTGGGCTTATCCCATTTGGCCTTGTTTGTTCTGTCTCCTGCTTGATATGGAGGGAAGTGGAAATTCGTATTTTGTCCTACTACTCCGTTGTTCTTTTCTGTTTAATTTTGTTGCGGGATCCAAGACAGTTAAATTCATTCGCCGGCACTTCGTCGAGCTTCATTGCCTCGGCGCTTTTACAGGTGGTCGCCACTGTTGATTCTGGCTTTCAGGAGTTGCAGTGGTTTGGGAATAGTGCAGTGGGACGGTCCCAAAAAAAAAGACATAATAACTGTATAATAATAGAGATAATAAAATACTTAAAACATAAGGACAACATCGCGGGAAAAGCGTGTATACGTATGTACTTAAGATATAAAAACAAACAGAGGTAAGCTAGAGGAAAATCAGTGAAGCGAGCCCGGGGCGCGGATTCATAGAAACCGGCGGTCCCACAGAATGGGGTCCGGTAAACTTGACAGCGAATAAGGCTACTAAGAAATATGCGCCAGACTGCGTTTGATTTAAAGACTGTATTGGTACTGTAGACATTTTATTTGCTTCTGTTTTATTTTTACCTGATGCAGGAAAATTTCTGTGCTCTTAATTCTTTGTTAAAACACAAACCAAAATCCGTCTTGATGATTGAGAGTGCATGTAGGTATTATAGAGGCTTACAAGTAGTTCTATGAGGGATTTAAACATTCGGAGAACATAAAATGAACATATTTTTTTCGTACCTTTGTGATTGGTTTTCATCATAAACATGAAAAAATTGTCTTTTACAAGCCTTTATTTAACTTGCAATGTTTGTATGTAAGTGAATTCGGGTCAAATCTTGCAACTGAATTTTAAAGCAGTTATCCTCTACCGATTCAGATGAAATTTTGCATACACGTTTAGTTTGGATGACAATGCATGGTAAGTTAAGTGACTTCATTCTAAATCCAATTTGGTGGACGGCCCCAGATGGCGGGCTAGTTATTTTTTGTGCACTGCTATGATATGGGTATCAAATGAAAGGGTTTGCTGACAAGAATACGAAAAAAGCTCGTTTTATAAAAATATTTTCAATTCATATTTTTTTTAAACATTAACATAGTACCTATGCATCAATCAGAGGCCTTATATAACATAGACACTTACAAATTATGACATATAGCTTATCCATTTGATAAATCCTTAATATACAAAACACAAAAATTGTTTCTACCTATCTGCTGGTTATCCAATAATACAGTATGGCATCTGTTTCCTCTTATTTGGAATTCGCCACCATAGAATGCACCCATTGTAGTTTTGTAAATTAAATAGACTCTCATAAAATTAATTTATCCTGAGAAACAACAATGTTTGCTCCACCATTTCTGTAATTAACAATTCCCCCGCTTGTACTGGGACTCCACCTAATTCCTGAGCGGCGCCACGACGCCGGCGGTTCCCAGCGTCGCCACATTTCCCCCTTCCTCCCGGACCTCGGTGACGAGCACACGTCTCATAAATCCACGCAGTTTTATTTTAATTATTTATAAATCAAAAATAAACACATTAAAATCCGTGCGAAAAATAGGAGTGCATAAATCATAGGAGCAACACCACTCTCCGAGCACTATTCAGCCATCTTGAAGACCCGCTGGCTCCACCCTCCTGCGCACGACCTCCTCGACTGGACATAGTGCTGCCTCGCTCACGCAACTCGCCGCCCACCAGCGAGGACAAAAGGTACACGCACTTCCACCTTTGACCGACGGAAATTGGCTCCGCCCTTGAAGGTGACGTCGCTGCTGCCGCTACCGTACTGTCGCCTGCTATGTGCGCCTGGTACTTGGGAGTTTGGAATTCATTTGCTCATATTGTAAACATTGAATGAAGGGGTTGGAGTGGATTGACGTTAAATTGACTTGGTGATTGGACTTCAAGTAGCCTGTCAGTATTTACGGAGTAACGGAATAACTTTATACAATATTATATTACCTACATTCTGGTTTTTGCAGTTGTAAATACCTCATAGCAGTACCTCTCCTCGAGTTCCTTGCGCTCTGGTACTTTTAAATACGAAAATATGTCGATATACAGATCGCCACCATCAACTCCAACACCTACGTCGTCACTTCTGTTGCCGCTAAAGACTCCGTTGCTTCATAGCTCCTCTGAACCTGATATCACAAAGACTGACCAATTAGTCAGCATTGATAGTGAATTCCTGAATGTTACTCAACGTAGTAGCAAACGTAAGTGCATTGAGTCAGAGATTTGCCAGGATATTGACCTATCTTCATTCATGTCGGAAATGAAAACCATGTTTCTCGAGTTCAAGGAACAACAGAATAAAAAATTCGAGCAATTATGTGCGTCGGTTGAGGAAATTAAAATTCAAAATTCCAGTATACAATCGACGGTTAACTTTCTGTCGCAAAACTACGACGACCTTAAGATTAAATTACAAAAAATGGAATCTCAACTGGAAACTGAACGGAAAAACAACTTAGCGTATTTGAAAACCCTAGAAAATAAACTCGAGACCCTGGAGCGTGCTGCGAGGTCGACCTGCGTGGAAATTAGGAATATACCTATTAGTAAATCAGAATCCAAAGATGGCTTACTAAATACCGTGGTTAAAATAGGATCTACCCTTGATTTCCCTATTCAGCCTCTTGAGATAAAGGATATTTTCCGTATAGGATCCAAGGACTCTGATACCAGGGCTGTCATCGTGGACTTTGCGAGCAACTTACGGAAGGAAAAGTTTATTCAAATGTATAAAAAGTACAACAAAGGAAACAATAAATTGTCTACAGAACACCTGAAAATCAGCGGCCCTATAAAACCTATATTTGTGTCCGAAAATCTTTCACCAAAGATGAAACGCTTGTTTTTCCTGGCCCGTGACTTCGCCAGCACTAATAAGTACCAGTACTGCTGGATTAAGAATGGCAAAATTTTTGTCCGAGAAAAGGATGGAGCCCCACATATCATGATCAGGGATGAGTCTGATCTTCCGAAAAAATGACTAGGTATCTATCAATCAATTATCGTATGTCGTAGTAAGGTCGTTTTGCTTAACTCTTATATTTTTGCCGTAACTTACTACGTAGAATTGATTTTTCAAAGATTGAAAAATGAAAAAAATCTATTAATAGATATTATGCATGCTTTAAAATTAATAAATACTTCACTAATGTCTAATTATCATTGTAACACTATTATATACACACATATCTACTTACATTCGCTATACTCACAACGGAAGTTTTATTCTGTTCAAATTCTTTTGCAAATGGTACACCTTGGCATCTCAAGTACAATCTCCGGTCATTTCGGACTATGGTATGTTACGTACAAAAACTTAAATCCCTTGTTCGTCCTTAGCCTTGTTAATGAATGACAATGTTAACATAATAGATGAAATAGAACACATTTCAGCTTCGGCATCACATCAATGCTCACCGGAACAAGTTGACTCATACCTACTTAACACTAATCACGGTTTGAAAATTTTTCACGTTAACATCAGAAGCATCGGCAGCACTGCAAATTTTAACAACCTCTTGATATTACTGCATAGAATAAAGACACAATTCGACGTCGTGGTCTTATCGGAATGCTGGTTACGTAAATGCCCTCATCTTCCTTCCATACCGGGTTTTGTATCTAATTACTCTGATCACTCAATCAAAATGATGGAGTTGTGGTGTATACTAGGGTAGAGTTGCAGTTCCTTTTGGAAAAGCCTGTACTTGCCGATGCAAATTGTCTTGTATTCAAATTTAAAAATGAGGTGGCGCTTATCGCTATATATAGGTCACCTTCAAACAGAAATATTCAGCACTTTATTACCAGTCTAGATGTAATCCTCAATTCACTACATACTTTCAGAACCGTTATTTTGGTTGGAGATATCAATATAAACATAGCCCCAAATTGGGTTGATTCGAACTCAGACATGTACCTAAATGCTGTTGCGTCACATGCCATGTTACCTGCTCATGTCTTCCCGACACGCAACGATAGTTGCATTGACCACGTTATGCTAAAATCAAATAAACCAGCTATTACTCTGGTTCTTGACTCTCTAATTACTGATCATGCTCCTGTTGTGGTGGTTTGTGATCTGAAGTTGGATATCCCTAAATCACCGTCCCGTCAGCATCGTGTAGACGTCAGTGCTTGCGTGGTGGCTCTTGAGAATGTTGATTTTACTCCCGTTATGAGCTGTCAAGACGCTGAAACTGCTGCTTCCATCATGGTCAAACTTGTGTCATCGGTTGTTGACAAGAATACTCGTGATCTTGTTGTACCGAGCCGAAAACGCATTATTAAGCCATGGATCACACCTGGGCTCCTTAGGTGTATTCGAAACCGGGACAACATGTATCTCAAAATGCGGAGAGATGCTGATAATAATACTCTTAAAATCACCTATAATAGATATAAAAATTTTTGCAACAATTTATTAAAGAAATTGAAACGAGAATATGAACGACATGAATTTGAAAAACATCGCAAGAACCCGAAAGCTACCTGGAACCTTATTAGAACTATCTCCAATCTTCAAAAGAGTAAGGCCTCTGGCAGTGAGTTGTTATCTATAACTCCAGATCCAACAGGATCCCTTGATTCTGTGAACGACTTTTTCGTAAACGTTGGAGTAAATCTGGCTTCTAAAATCTACAACTCCCCAGACTATAACTCTGACAACACTTCCGACTCTGGCACTTTGGATGTCCGCCCTAACTCGATGGCTATTTTTGGCACGGATAACGAAGAGATAGATCATCTTATTCGTGGCCTACGACTAACTAGTGCTACGGGTTGGGATGGTATCCCCGCAACTGTTATCTGCAGTGCTAGAGGCACTCTTGTCCCAGTCATCTGCCACGTCTTCAACCTTGCCCTTACATCTGGACTATTCCCAACGGTATTCAAAAAGGCCGTTGTGCATCCTATTCACAAGAGTGGAGACAAAGACAGTGTCAACAACTACAGACCCATATCTGTTCTATCAATTCTGTCTAAGCTCCTCGAAAAAGTTTTAAACAAACGTCTGCTGGATTACCTTAGCTCACAAAATATACTCGCAAATAATCAATACGGATTCAGATCAGGCAAAAACACAGAGGATGCCATATTAGAATTGACAGGTTCTGTAGCTCAAAATCTAAACAACAAGGATAAATCAATAGCTATCTTCCTTGATCTTTCTAAAGCTTTTGACACTGTCTCTGTCCCCCTCCTACTCAGTAAACTAGAAAGGATTGGTATAAGAGGCATACCGCTTAGTTTGTTTAAGAGTTACCTTAGTGGTCGCTCGCAAATAATCAGGATAGGAAACCACACCAGTAAGGAAGCATTCCTCACCTATGGAGTTCCGCAAGGTAGTGTCTTAGGACCTACCCTTTTCCTGGTCTACATAAACGAGCTCTGTAACCTTGATTTAGGAAATTCCAAAGTAATTGCTTATGCTGATGACACAGTTGTCCTGGTTCGTGGCGGTGACTGGAACGAAGCTAGGCTTCGGGCGGAGGCAGCCTTGCGGGTTACTATGAGATGGCTTACACAGAATTTGCTCACCCTCAATCTAGATAAAACCAGATTCATCACTTTTAGTCCAAGGAAAGCGTCACAACCGGCCCCAACCTTCCGTCTGACAGCTCATGCGTGCCATACAATGAGTACTGCCACATGTGGCTGTCCTGAAGTTATGCGCACGGACTCAATAAAATATCTTGGAGTCTGGGTCGATGGCGCGTTGACATGGAGTGAGCAAATCAATTCACTGGTCTCTAGGGTAAGAAAACTTATCTACGTTTTTAAAAATCTAAGGGCCTCCGCCAATCTCTCTACCCTGAGAACTGTGTACTTTGCTCTAGCCCATTCCGTGTTAACGTACTGTATTTCGGCCTGGGGTGGTGCTGGTAAATGTCTTATGCTGCGCTTGGAGAGGGCGCAGAGGGCAGTGCTTAAGGTAATGGCCTTTAAACCATATCGCTTCCCTACCACCGAATTGTACACGTTATGGAAACTACCTACAGTGAGGCACTCTTTTGTGCTAAGTACACTGTTGCGGCAACATTCAAAATTGTCTTTTGAGCCTGAACTTAGAAGACAAAGACGTAGAGCTGACAGAGTCTGCCCAACATCAGTTGTTAAATTGGAAATTGCCCGCCGACAGTTCATTTTCTGCAGTCCCGTGCTTTATAATAAAGTAAATAAGGTGCTTAATATTTATCCATGTACTCTGCGAAATTGCAAAAGTATTATTGACAAATGGCTTCATACTTTCACCTACGAAGAATTGGAGAATTTAGTCAAAAACTAAAGATCTTCCTTCCGTTGACATTCATACCAAATACACGTAGCGCTTTGTGCTCGTGGGGAGTTTCCACAAGCACACTCTACACACACACTCACTTACACCACACTGACACGCAAACATCTTAAACAATACTCTCACATGCACAACGTCAAGCACTCATCTATTTTAATTGTTACTATTTTAAATGTATACTATTTCATTATTATTTTTTAACCATTTAATTATTTTTTATTTTTTGCTATTTTAATTTTGGAATGTTTGTTACTGTACTTTTTAACCACTGTATTCTGGAACGCTGTTGTCTTGTCTCCCTCCTGGAGGAGGGTGTTAATAGCTGCGACGCAGTTTTATAACTAATGTAGCTATTTACGTAAGAAAACAATTTTGTAAAATGTGTATTTGTTCCAATAAAGATAAAGATAAAGATAAAGACAGACAGACGGAAAAAAAAAAAAAAAAAAAAAAAAAAAAAAAAAAAAAAAAAAATGCAAGCTGCAGCTCCGGGCTATTTAATGAAATCGCTGTGCTCGACCGTACCTAGTGGTCATAATAAGCCACTGTATCGAACATTGTGGCGAGCGATCTTGACTAACAAACGTCATTTTGTAAGATATTCTGATTGTTTTCAGTGTTATCAAGAAACAAATTCTTAGATCGGCTATTTGATGAAATCGCTGTGCTCGACCGTACCTACTGGCCACTGTATCGAACATTCTGGCTTGCTTTCTTGTAACTAACAAACGTCTTTTGTAAGATATTCTGATTGTTTTTGGTCGTAATTAGGATCAGATTTAAATTATCAATTTATACTTAATTTTCTCTCTGCTATTTAATGCAATAGCAATAAGCCAATGCATCGAAACATTGTAACTAGCGAGCTTAGCACGATATCAACTATGGTCCTTAAGGTTGTCCTAGTCGACGGCACGAACTATTTTGTGCGCGGGGTTAAAATGCATGCTATCTTATCTGATAACACATGCGAAAGCAATAGATGCTGTGATGAGCAGTAAGAAGCTAGTTCGCGTACGAATACACATTATTGCAATTTTTTTGCGAAATGTATGATGATTTAGCACGAAAACGAGCGCACGAAATTTTATAAACAGACCTTTGGAAATGTGGATATCATGAAAAAAAGACTAAATGTATCTGTTCAAATAAAATTATTTGCGTTTTTGAACTACTAATCTATCCTTGTATGGTGACTTTTTTGCAATTTTCCTTCTTCTTATGGTATTTATTTGCGACCAAAGATGCGTTTTTTTTTATTATTGGTAGGCTCGCGCTTGACCAACATCTCAACTGATCGTAAGCGATGATGTGGTCGACGATGTAGCACGCTTACCTAGATAAACCTATTCACTCTTGACTTAAACACTCCCAGGTTGTAGCTATCAGGAAATACAGACACGGGCAGGGAATTCCACTCTTTAGCTGTAAGCATAATAAAAGTATTCCCAAAACGTTTGGTTCGTATGGGTGGGATGTCCACCATGTACCGATGACGCGTCGCCGTGCGTCTTGTAGTCCGATGATGGAACGGGCTAGGAGGAATTAGATCATGCAATTCCATCGCACACTCCCCGAAATGTAACCGATAAAAAACCGACAGACTGGGAACTTGGCGCCGATGTTCAAGGCTCTGGAGCTTAGAATCGACCAGTTAAAATTAGTGTTGAAATATGGAACTTTCGACGCTTATAACTTTCAAATATATATATTTGCCTTTTTGTTTCCATACAGGGCTAGGTAATGTTAAGACAAATTGAAATCATATTTTATTTTTAACGTAAACCAGTGAAGTAGTCACCAGACTACATTTTCTTTATGGAAGAATGAACGACTAGAGCAACCTTATGACACGTCTGTTATATGATATTCTAACTTATTTTTTTAAAGGATTGAAATATCAAATGTTGCTTAAGAGGGGACTCTAGTGAGACTTTTTCCATACAAACACATTCTGCTGTTTTCTTCGTGGATAATGCCTCTAGAGCAATGATTTTTTTCCATAAAATCTAGGTCTAATTAATACGTGCCTGTATCATTTCCTTTTTTCCAAAACATAATCACAAAAAGAAATATGACAATCCAAAAATCCGAAAAAAATGCCCGTTTTTACCGCCATGTTCAGCAGACTTTCAGACAAAATTTATAAGTTTTTAACAAAAAAGGAAATAATAGGAGCATAGATATACTTTTCTTCTAAATTTTGATATAAGATTTTTTTAGATCAGACCAGTTTTCATGAAGAAAACAGCAGAATACGAAACGTCTTTTAGTCAAAGTTTTTGTAGGTAAAATCAGCCTGAGCTGCAGTTGTCCCTTTCGCACTTTACGGGGTGAGGTTGGAGGTGACGCGACGGCAATAGTTTCTTCAAATACCTATTTTTCAAATTCCTGTTGACTAGAGTCCGCTCTTAACTATGATCACCCTATAACGTTCCGCTAGGACACAGGTATTTTCTGTGATAGTAGGTTGGATGTAATTGATCACGTGTGCCCAGTGCGAGTTGGTAAATATCACATGTCTTTTCGAATGATTGATCCAAAGTCATACAAGTTACCTCCCTAGTAATAAACACGGAGTAAAATTAAAACCAGTATAATCTCCAGTCTCTTCACAAAATTACGTCACAAATAATATTAATACACCATAAAACTTAACCTTCAAATGTCGCACCGGGGTCTCGGAGACCCCGAGTCCAATTTATGAGCTCATTAGCCAGAGTACCCCACACCTGGTCGTCGGTAATGCCGCCCGGTAATTGCCACCGCACATTCTTTGTTCCACATTTATTAATTATTAAAGGGTATTTCGTATCTAACTGCGTGTAAACAAAAAACAATAAGGTTTAATTACGACATTAACGGTGGACCTCGATGAGATTATCATTTTTTCAGGATTAGCGCTGAGCCGCGAGAGATTGATGAGTTTTTCTGTTGTTTCATTAAAATATCTGCTTAGTTTTTACCTTTTATTTTCATTCAAGTTATTTTTCACTTTGTAGTATTGTTATTTGGAAGTCGGTAGTATTTTTTATGTAAAAAAGTTATTTTATTTATCACTTTTTAGTTGTACCTCCTTAATACCAGAATAGATTATCCGAATATCATGAAACTGAACATAACCGGGGAAATGAAAGTGTACCAAGGTGAACTGTACACATCTGCGTACCCCTTTAGAGCGTACTGGCGTGATGTTATGTTATGAAATGGTATAAACAATGAACAGACATGCGATTGTAGCAATCCCGAGAGATTTGCCCTTATATATTGATGAGTTCTGTTGTATATCGCCGAACTTCATCATCAGATCTTCACCAAATTAAAATGGAACCAATTTCGGAATATACTCTATCAAACAAAAAAAGAATTTTCAAAATCGGTTCACAAATGACGGAGATATAGGTGAACATACATAAAAAAAAACATACAAGAAGTCGAACATAGAACCACCTCCTTTTTGGTAAATTGGTTACAAATTCGGGCACAACTAATGAATAAATAATGAAAAATGCTCCATTTATTTTGCTAACAAAAGAGCTATAGGTTTGTTGACTCCGAGGTACCTATTAAACCTGCTTGTTAGAAAAAATGTAACAACTGTGGCATAAATATTCAAAGCCGCAATATTTATTGTTGTTTTCAACGCACAATCGTTAAAATCTATTTATTTCTCGTGTAGCGAGCTACTCCGGTAATTCAGGATGATTTACAGTTAATTCCACCAAAAACTTGAAATAAACTTTCGAGTGGTATTAAATTACTTTTTGATTAGTCTCTCGTAGTGCCATTTGTTTATAGCTGGTAATTAGATTTTATCGCTAAATTAAATTTTAAATGGTGATAGGGAAATTCTATAGAATGAAATTCGTGATAAGCGGGTCTCAGGCGTGCCAGGAAACACAACCAATAATACAAGCGCCATACAAGAACATCATCATCATCATCTGCCTAGCCTTTTCCTAACTATATTGGAGTCGGCTTCCAGTCTAACCGGATTCAGCTGAGTACCAGTGTTTTACAAGGAGCGACTGCCTATCTGACATCCACAACCCAGTAACTGACAGCTGACAGCTGTCAGATCTCAAGCTTCTGAATACTCATAACGACTGTCAAAGATCTTCAAATGACAGCCATACAAGAACATAAGATATTAAACTTATCTAAATCATACGCTGATAGATTGTCTACAGATCAGTTCTGCTTACCCCATAGGGAATACAGCGTCGAAGTTCGCAAACCCAACCATGGCAGCAAGCTCGCGTGCACCGAAACAATATCCTTAGATCAAATACGTAAACTAAAAGTAATTTCGCCATTGAAAATTCCCTCGTGGGGTCTGTTAGACCTAGCCCGATTCTCAAAGGGTCATAAAACACGAGCTATTGTTTTCTAGGCTATATTAAAACGACTAAAATACATCAAAAGAGCGGTGGTACAAAACAATTTTTATTAGAAAAATTCCATTTGCAATGTTTGAATATGAAAAGCGTCCGTGAAATAGCTTCGGCATTCTTCGTGTTCCATTACGAATATCGAGTAATGTTGGATCCGTAGTTGGTAATACGTTTGCTGTGGGCTTTTAGGGTTCCGTAAGCGAGGAGTGCCAACAGGACCCTTTACTAAGCCTGTTTCATCTGTTTGTTTATCTGTCACACGTAATACTTAGCCAGTTGTTTTTTTTTTTTAAAACGTGTCTTAAGATATATTTATTTTGCAAAAATGCGTGAATACAAGCTTTATGCATATGAAAGTAGCTACATGTTTTACCACTTAGGTAAGGCGTAGAAAAATAAAGCACAAAAGCCATACAAAAATGCCTAAGAAACATTTTTGTTATTGCTCATCTTGAAAACAAAATTACACAAGCGTAATCCTATCGAATTCTAGTGAATACTCTACAAACAATACATAAATAAATATATATATGTATGTATATACTTACGGTTTTCTCATGGGAAAGGCAAAACAACAAATACAAAAATATAACCGGCCGAGTGCGAATCGGACTCGCGCACGAAGGGTTTCGAACCATTATCGCAAAAAACGGCAAAAAAATCGCGTTTGTTGTATGGGAGCCTCACTTAAATATTATTTTATTCTGTTTTTAGTATTTGTTGTTATAGCGGCAACAGAAATACATCATCTGTGAAAATTTCATCTGTTTAGCTGTCACAGTTCATGAGAATGACAGTAGTCTTAGCAATAGGGTCCCGTTTTTACCCTTTGGGTACGGAATCCTAAAAACCATTACTCATAAGAAACCCCTATCCCGTGATTCTGACTCGCACTTAGCCAGTGTTTTATTCCGCCATCCGACCTCGTTCCGTACGGGCGTGCGTCATATTCCTATGTACTTACTTCGTTCTTTGATGATTTTTGCGCAATGATTTTAGTAAAAACTTTTGTTGGTATATTTCTTTCATTAATCGAAGTGTTATTTAATTTAATTTACCGATTTTCCAAGAAATGCTTGAGAATATATTTTGCTAGAAGAAGTTCCTCTCTTCCACAAGAGAGCAACTTCGTTTATTTCTAGTGCGTACCTACTACATAAAAATACCAAAATTAACACTTCACACTCATATCATATGAATGGTATGGGCCCCTTATTTCACATGTCCGACTCGCTCTTCGCCAGTTTTTTATTCCGCCATTTGGCCTCGTTTCGTACGGGCATGCAGCTCCGATGTACGTAGTTCTGCAATGATTTATGCGCAATGCTTTTAGTTGAAACTTCTGTTGTGTTATTTAATATAAGTAACCGACTTTCCAAGAAATGCTTGAGAATACTTTCTGTTCATGTTCTAAAAATCTAGAAAAGTAGAGAAGCTTACGCACAAGTCAACAATTTCATTTATTTCTAATGCGTACTCTACATAAAAATACCACAAATAAAATTTCAAATTTTTAAAAACCTCCGACACTTTTATCTTGCGAAAACACACCGATTCAAACAGTAAACGCCCATAACTTTTGAACGGCTGAACCGATTTTATTCAAACATAGCTAAGAACACTCTCGACAAAATCACCTTTCAAACAAAAAACTAAATTAAAATCGGTTCGGTTCGGGCGCTATGATGCCACAGACAGACACACAGATACACAGCAACACACGTGAAACTTATAACACCCCTCTTTTTCTGGCGGGGGTTAAAAATTAACACTTCATAGACATGTCATTACGTTGTGTTACGGAACCCTTACCCGGCAAGTCCGAGTCGCTCTTCGCCATTTATTTAATACGCTATCCGCTATCCCGGCCTCGTTCCGTACGGGCGTGCGCCGCGAAGCTCCGACGTACGTCGTTCTGCTATGATTTATGCGCAATGCTTTTAGTTAGGACTTCTGTTGTGTTATTTAATTTTCCTAATGTATTGTATAGTCGTTGCGAATTTGTGGAGTAATATTATAGGAATGCTGCCTGAATTTCGCTTTGATATTCGGTTTAACATCACGTATATGATTTGTTGTGTTTTTAACCCCCGCCGGAAAAAGAGGGGTGTTATAATTTTTACGTGTGTTGCTGTGTATCTGTGTGTCTGTCTGTGGCATCATAGCGCCTAAACGGATGAACCGATTTTGATTTAGTTTATTTTGTTTGAAAGGTAATTTTGTCGAGAGTGTTCTTAACTCTGTTTGAATTAAATCGGTTCAGCCGTTCAAAAGTAATGGGCGTTTTACTGTTTGAATTGGGGTGTTTTCGCAAGATAAATGTGTCGGGGTTTTTTTTTAATTTAGAAATTTGACTTGTTAATTTATGATGAGGCATATTATGTAGAGAGGCGAGATAAATTATATTTCTGTCCCGATATGGTGATACTTTTTCTGTGGACTACCAGTACTATTTTAAGTCTTATACAGTTGATCTTATGCCAGTGATAACATAACCAGTATTAGCTGCCCTCTTTCTTTATTATATATATACAAGCTAGTGTTAGCTGCAATTAAGTGAGCTAGTCAAGATTGAATAGGTCACTTCTATGCGAGCGTGTTCACCGTCGACCTCATCATCGCTTACCATCAGGTGAGATAGCGGTCAAGCGCGAGCCAATTTTTAATAAAACATAATATACAGGGTGGAACAAAAATGGTCGAATAATCGAAACAGGGCGATAGTTGGGAATATTAGTAAGAAAATAATAATGTTACACACACACTGCAGACGGTCTGTCGTCCGTTCGATTGTTCACTAGGCACGATCCTGCAACGACACTGCAGTGCACTTGTATTTTTTTTACAAGCGCGTGAGTGACGAACCACGCGTGAGCCGTGCGGAGCGGTGTGTCGTGTCCTCAACAAGCTCATTAAGGCGGTACCCCGAACAAAACGCCGCGCAAGCCGTTTTTCGTGCTGTTTTTAGGAGCTATCTACTCGTTATTTAAAAAGAAATATCAATTAATAAAAATACATTAAAATTCTACTTAATATTGATTCTAAAATGGTAGATTTAGTTTTTTTTTTAATGTTGTATATATTTCACTAATCTCCTTCCTAAAAAACATAAAAATGAGAAATAATTATTGATATTATGCATCTCCTCGTAAAGTGTTCATTAATTATTTTTTGTACTAAGACGAATGGATAGCCAATTTAATAACGAACATTTTTGTAGTTTTTTTTTTCAAAAGGCGCAAATTCGATTTTATAAAGATTTTATTCTAAAATCTGGGCGTATTCACTACTGTAATTCATGCGCCACCAGTGCTGCTAGACCAATAGGAATGCTCAAATCTCATGCCGATTTTTTGATCAGGGTACCGTCTTAAGTCACAAATAAACATTTTTATTTCTTTCATGGATGAGAGAAACTGTCATCATATCGAGACAGAAATATTACCGCTTTCCAAACCCGACATTCATTTTATTTTAGTTCCTCGATAGACCTAGCCCGAATAAAAATATGACATTTCATAAACTACCCTACACAATAATATATGTCACCAGACGTCTGCCGTGTCCGGGTGTCCGGATCCGGACGCGTTTGATTCATGATGTTTGATGTTTGACCAGCGACCCGTTACCCGGCTTCCGAAGATACTGGCCAGTGTCGAACTAGATACAAAAAGCTGTACAGGGTATGTATACAGAACGGCTGAACGGACCTGGATAAAATTTGGCACAGAGATAGATTATAGTCTGGAATAGCACATAGGCTACTTTTTATTCTGGTATAATGTTCCCTTGCGATAATAAAACACTTTTCACGCAGGCGAAGCCGCTGGAAGAAGCTAGTATAAATATAGAATAGTAACAATCACAAAGTAACAGAAGAATTCTATTCTAAAAAAGTACAAACTCGGTTTAAGAATTGCGCCGGACGTGCCCATACCGAAAGGGTTACCAACTACAAACTCAGCGTTGGGCGTTAGACACCCAGCGCTGATTTTCAGTTGGCACCCCGCTGAGACACGGACGTGGGGCACTTCGCCCGCGACTTCGTCCGCGTGATCCGTATTTTATATTATAAAAAACCGGCCAAGTGCGAGTCGGACTCGCGCACGAAGGGTTCCGTACCATTATCGCAAAAAACGGCAACAAAATCACGTTTGTTGTATGCGAGCCCCACTTAAATATTTATTTTATTCTGTTTTTAGTATTTATTGTTTTAGCGGCAACAGAAATACATCATCTGTGAAAATTTCAACTGTCTAGCTATCACGGTTCATGAGATACAGCCTGGTGACAGACCGACAGACAGACAGACCGCGGAGTCTTAGTAATGGGGTCCCGTTTTTACCCTTTGGGTACGGAACCCTAAAAAAGAAGCCCTGTACAGTAAAAATTCTCAAAAATCTTTAAAATACCCTAAATCGTCTTTCAGGAGTAGTTTTCAAAAACTTGAATGCCTTTACTATTTACTTAGGTTAGTATTTTTGCCAAGTTTCAAATATATAAGCTCCACAAATTTCCACATTTTCACCTCCTTGGGGGTAGAATTTTCAAAAACCAATAAGTACATGAACTCTTTTTATCAACCAAGAGTGTGTAAATCTAAAGTTTCATGTGTCCAATTTACAAACTGTAAAAATTTCATACAAACTTTCAACCCTTTTTTACCCCTTTAGGGGTGGAATTTCCCAAAACCAATAAATACTTAAATCCTTTTTATCAACTAACAGCGTAAATCTAGAATTCCACGTGACCAACTTACTCCAAATATCAATCCCCCTTTTACCCCCTTAGGGGTGGAATTACCAAAAATCCTTTACTAGTGCGCACTTACGTCACATAAGGAACCTCCCTGCCAAATTTCATCTTTATAAGTCAAGTGGTTTTCGATATTCCGTGATGACTGAGTGAGTGAGTGACCTTTCGCTTTTATATATATATAGATTTCAAATCTATTGAAATTGTTACATATCTATACATGTATTTGCAACACATCTGCCCACCCCCGAACAGAGATGTTATCAGCCACGTATCTGCTCGAGAACTGTTCCGCTTGGCCAGTGGCTACGTGTATTGTTTGCTGATAAAGACGGCCGATAGTGGCCCGACGTCATTTGGACGGCCAAGGGGAGTGTGTTTATTATGTCAAGGTTTTGTTAGAGTCTGAAGAAAATTGTATTTACAATGATTAATTTTGCGCAAGATTTATCTAATACTAGCTAATTCCCGCGTGGCATTAGTTCTTTTACACAATATCCTTCTAAATATAAGCCTATATGTTATTCTGATGCATAAACTATTACTGTGAAGTTTCATCAAAGTCTGTTCAGTAATTTTTGCGTGAAAGAGTTACCCCCAGTTTCCCAGCTAAAAATTATCGGAGGATTAATGAGACAAATTTTCACTCTCACATTAATTTTCCGATAATTTTGAGCTGGGAAACTGGGGGTTACAAACATACATCCATCTGATTAATCCATCCATCCTCACAAACTTTCGCTTTTAGTAGTAGGATAGAATAGATTCGATTCGTTGATTGGTATTAGATGTCATGGAATATATTATGTATGGCTGGAATAGAGCAAAATACATTGTTTTCCCGACTTTGCTTTGGCAAATTACAAATAAATCTAGTACAAAAGGGAGAAACATTGTAAAATAAAAATAAATCATACATTAAAAAAACTCGTATTCTCCTCAGCAAACCTTTTCATTTGATACCCATATCATGGCAGTGCACAAAAAATAACAAGGCCGCCATCTTGTGCCGTCCGCCATATTGAATTTAAAATGACGTCACTTAACTTGGTATGCATTGTCATCCAAACTAAACTTGTACGCAATTTCACCTTAATCGGTGGACGATAACTGCTTTAAAATTCATTTGCAAGATTTGACCCGAACACACTTACATACGTATGTAAGTGAGTTCGGGTCAAATCTTGTTATGTACATCGCCGGAATGCTCATATTCTTTCTCTTTTGTTTAATGTGCTCTTTACTCCTTCTACCCCTCTTTACCTCAAAGTTTTCAGTTTATCTGCGATTCCCACACGAAATCTCTAAGGTCATCAGATAACTTGCGACTTAGAATGCCAATGCATTCCACAACTTTCATGGATAAATCTTTTACTGTCCAGGCTGCTCGTCTGTGGAATGCATTGCCTGACCCAATTAAACGTGCTCAGTCGTTGCCTGTATTTAAAAAACTCATCAAAGAACATTACCTATCGCTGTGATTGTGCTCTTTGTTTTTAGACTTAATGTGCTATGAATGTCGTACATCATTTATTTTCATTGCTTATATATTTGTATGTATGTATTTATGTATGTATTATTTAGCATATGTATTTATTTGTGTTTCTAGAAAGTATTATTGTTTCTATATTATGTTAATTGTTGGTATTGTCGCACCAATGACAACCCCATGTCATGTCCAGGTAATCTCTGTCCATTCCAGGTTGCCTGGAAGAGATCGCGGTATGCGATAAGGCCGCCCATTGTATGTTTTTAGTTTTAAGTTTCTTTTGTTCTTGTTTATTATGGTGTACAATAAAGTGTATATAAATAAATAAATATTGCAAGTTAAATAAAAGCTTGTAATAAGTACATTCGACTTATAAATTGTACAGATATAGTATTGACTGTAAGCCACGCTAAAGACCTCACTGGCAAAAGCTATAAATTTGCAGAAAACATTATGCTGTTTGACTCCTATTTGTTAGGATTGGTAAAACCCCACTTATTTCAACACACAAATTACTTAAACAAAGAAAACAAACCACTACATTGAACAGTACCTCCAACCTACTCGTACATACAATTGTATCGTATAGACTACAACCTCCCCAATATACGACGGCCTTTGTCTTGTCTGTGCCTTGCCAAATATCTTGTGTCTCGTTTGTATCCTAGGACCAGTCACGATAATCTATTCTACTGGCAGTCCAGCTTGACACACAAACAAACTGTGGACTTTGCAGTATATACGTTCTGGGAATATCTATTTGGGATATTGAAGAAATATTACATACATGATTGTTGCGTAACTTTAACCGTTTACGCAGCGCACGCAACAGAATCTCTCAAAAATAATAAATTTGCCCCGTTTTTAGAACATTTTTCATTCGTGCTCCGCTCCTATTAGTCGTAGCGTGATTTTATATAGCCTATAGCCTCCCTCGATAAATGGACTACCCAACACAAAAATATTTTTTCAATTCCAACAAGTAGTTCTTGAGATTCGCGCGTTCGAACAAACAAACAAACTCTTCAGCTTTATAATATTATATAGTATATATAGTATAGATTGTGGCTTAAGTTTCTAATCATATTTTTAATGATTGCATGTTTGAAAGTTACTATATTCTCCAAAGTAGAAGATGCTATCATTTCTACATTCGTTTCAACATTGTTTCGTTTCACAAAAAAATCGAAGTTTAACGTTTACAAAAAATCCATGACACTCAACGGACAAATCTATCTTTTTATCTCAACCTTACTTATTACCCGAATGCCGAAGGAGAGTAATGTGTTTATTAGTATGTATGTATGTTTGTTCCTATATGGCGTTCTAGAGACAAAACGCATTGGCCGTTTTTGATGATTCTCACGGCAATGGCTACATTAAAATTGGAAAATAGAAAAATTGAGGATTTTGGGCGCCATATTATGGTGGCCGAATATTTCTTTCTTCAAAAGCCATCGTGTGGAGTATCAGGAGAAAGGGCTTAAGAGGTGATTTCATTAATATATAACAGTTATATGTTAAAATGTAAATAACTAATTAAAAGAAAAAGTTAGTGTAGGTGTAAGTCAGAGAATACATCTGGTTCTGGTCAGTCAGCTCGCGAAAATGTGTCCTCCGACTGCACAGCATGATTTTCTTCTAGTTTACGTCTTAAGCAGTCGGGTTTTTGAATTAACTTTTTTACATACTTTATTGCACAACATATTATAAAACAGAACAATATTTTATAAAAACAAGTGTACAGTGAGCGATCTTATTGTACAGGGCAATCATTACAGACAACCTTTGAATGGAGTTTTTGGGACAATCCCACCGCACTATTCCCAAACCACTGCAACTCCTGAAAGCCAGAATCAACAGTGAATCATCGACCACCAGAAAAGCGCCGAGGCAATCAAGTTCGACGAAGTCCCGGTGAATGAATTTAACTTTCTTGGAGCCCGCAACGAAATTAATCAGAAAAGAATAATGGAGGAGTAAGAAAAGAAAACAAAAAACCGGCCAAGTGCGAGTCGGACTCGCGCACGAAGGGTTCCGTACTTGGTAAATTGCGCTTTACGGTTTATGACGTATACAAAAAAAACTACTTACTAGATCTCGTTCAAACCAATTTTCGCTGGTAGTTTACATGGTAATGTACATCATATTTTTTTTTTAGTTTTATCATTCTCATATTTTAGAAGTTACAGGGGGGGGGACACACATTTTGCCACTTTGGAAGTGTCTCTCGCGCAAACTATTCAGTTTAGAAAAAAATGATATTAGAAACCTCAATATCATTTTTGAAGACCTATCCATAGATACCCCACACGTATGGGTTTGATGGAAAAAATATATTTTAGTTTCAGTTTCAAGTATTACCCCCAAAATTTATTGTTTTTTTTTCTATTTTTGAGTGAAAATCTTAATGCGGTTCACAGAATACATCTACTCACCAAGTTTTAACAGCATAGTTCTTGTAGTTTCGGCATAAAGTGGCTGTGACATACGGACGGACAGACAGACAGACAGACAGACAGACATGACGAATCTATAAGGGTTCCGTTTTTTGCCAATTGGCTACGGAACCCTAAAAAAACCAGTTCCCTCCATATCAAGCAGGAGACAGAACAAATAAGACCAATAGGCACAAAGGGTCATTACAACTGGGATAAGCCGAGTTGTCTAGCACCAATGCACGCCGACGCCGATGTGTGCATCCGTGGTGCTTTGAATGGACTGAAAAAACGGAGAAAGATTTTTGCTTGTCAGTCTACAAACATATCATACATAATTTACTTGTTATTTCCTTCATATTTATGTAATACCCTGTAAACTAACACAACGTATCAATACTGGAGCATTCTCACAATAGTTCTGTAATGTTCCATTTGATTGATGAGTGCACCCGCGCCTCGCGCCAAGGCGAGAACTTACAGCGAATCAATCTTGCGAGGAAGGGTTCAACTGTCCCGCTTATGGCACTTTGTTGTTACAAACGTAATATCCTGTTTGTGACAACGAACGAGAGATAGATACACAGTTGTTATGTGAAACATGACAACATCTTTGGAGCAAACATTTTGGGGGAAAGCTGTCCAAATGTTTTGGTCCTTGGATTGAACTCGAGATGGTTCTTTCTTTTAAATTAAGGCGGTACCCCGAGCAAAACGCCGCGCAAGCCGTTTTTCGTGCTGTTTTTAGGAGCTATCTACTCGTTATTTAAAAAAAAATAGCAATTAATAAAAATACATAAAATTTCTACATAATATTGATTCTAAAATGGTAGATTGCGTTTTTTTTAAATGCTGTATATATTTCACTTTCACAATAATTATTGATAGCATGCATCTCCTCGTAAAGTGTTCATTAATTATATTTTGTACTAACACTAATGGATAGACAATTTAATAACGAAAATTTTTGTAGTATTTTTTTTTTCAAAAGACCAAAATAAGATTTTATAAAGATTTTATTCTAAAATACTGGCGTATTCACTACTGTAAATCATTCGCCACCCGTGCCGCTAGACCAATGGGAATGCTCATATCTCATGCCGCCGAGTCAGGGTACCGTCTTAATGAGTGACTGAAAAACTGAAAAAAAAACCGGCCAAATGCGTGACGGACTTCGCAAATTTAGGGTTCCGTACCAAATCTATACTAATATTATAAAGAGGTAAAGCTTGTGAGATTGTAGGGGGTAATCTCTGGATCTACTGAACCGATTTAGATGAAATTTGGCATGGAGATAGTTTGAGACCCTGGGAATGACATAGGATAGTTTGTATTCCCTTGGGATGATAAAATACTTCTTACGCGGGCGAAGCCGCGAGCAGAAGCTAGTGTAGAATATATTGGTATTTTTTTAGTAAAATATACGTAATACTTAATACACATTATCACTAAATTCATAGGTAAAATCGGTATATCAGTTTCGGGTCTGCTAGATGTAAATACATTCGACAAGAGACTTTGATAGACACAGCCCATTTCCAAATCCAATTTCCGATAACATACCTACGTATAACAAGTGTGTTGATAAACTATTTGATTTAATGTTTAATAGGTTTACAATACAACTGCACAGACAGATACATCCAATACTAACATTAAAATGCGAACTGATAAGTCCGTCTATTAGCCTTTTCACGTTTAAACCGCTGAACCGATTTACATGAAATTTGGTATGGAGATAGTGAGAGACCCTGGGAAGGACATAGGAGATTTTATCCCGGCAATCATTGTTAAAGAGGTGAAAAGGGGACTGGAACTTTGTATGGTGAAGTAATAATTTCCACACACCTACAATATTATTGCAAGATATAAAAAAAAATCTATTCGAAGTACTAATGACGCAGACAAAGTCATGGACAATAGCTAGAACTATATAAAGAGTGAGAGAGAGACTATTATCAATTCGATATATAGGTAATGCTGGTTTGTTTCCGACAATCTCTGTATACAATGGATGTCCACCAATTAACAGATAGATATTTTTAAAACTAAAACCCGAGCCGAACTAAAAGCTTTTAGGCTTTTCCGTTACGTGTTTTTCCAGTTGGTATATTTTTAGTATTTTTAAAACGATTGTTTTAGAGGGATTTTGTTGTAGCCTGCTGTAATATTTGTTGTTGATTTTATGAAAACAGTTGTACCAATCGGAATATACGGTTTTGAGATGCCATGGCCTGTACTTTTTTGTTCATGATGAGTCCGCTTTTGACTTCGTTATCGCGGATGACTTCTACGATGGAACGAGCGAGCGCAGAAGTTGCCTGTTCACTGGTTCACCTGTTCAAAGGCTGACTGACAGGTGATAGGAAACACAGATGCTGACAAGTGTTCTACTTGTCAGTTTGCCTGTGAGCATAAAACATGTGTAGGAAGTACCCTGCATTATGCTGTGCTGAACTGTCAACAAAACATATTTATAACTAGGTACACAACCTTTTCCCATAGGGGTAGGCGGACACTACAGAACGCCGCTTGCTACGATCCTTACATACTACTATTGCTGCATTTACGTTCTTGCGTCCAGTCATATACTCACGCCGGTTATGAGTACAGGGGGCTTATATGGTTGACATGTATGTAAGTCATACAAATATGTCATACACACACTCAAAATAACCTAACTGTAAGAGCTTATGGTGGCATCCCCCTGCGCATTTGGCCTTTCTAAAGTACACCATACCGAACTTTAGTTAAAAGCACCATTTGTAAACAAGCATATTACAAATTAGATGATTATATTCAAGATAAGAATGCTTGGAAACATGCTGGTCCTGCTCCATAGGGCAATCTTTGGTGTAGACAAAATCAAATTTGTTAATTTATATTCCCATTCATAGTTATTGTATTCATTGTTTTATTTTTTACTTTTTTAGAAATTGACTCACACACTGTTCCGTTGTTGTTGAATTAGGTATTTTACCTCTGTTTGTAATATTTGTAAGTATGTGAGAACCATGTTCCTACTTATCAAATTAATTAATTTTCCTGTTAATGCTTTATAATACTTTATACCTTTACGTAGTATAGTGTGTAGAGATATTCTGGGTGCATCGTCCTCACATATATTAATGTATGTACGTATGTAAATTTTGTAAAACACCTATTTAAAAAAAAAAAGAGAAAGTATGGAGTTTCTTGTGCGTTCTTCTCCATAACAATCTACTTGCCGAATGCACGGTAGAATGTTTTTTTTTTAATTACTTTTAAATTTAAATTTATGTAACGTTCAAAAGTGCCGTTTATTGGCCTAATTGAATAAATATATTTGACTTTGACTTTGACACCAATAAGATTCATGTGTCCTTGAATTTGATCCTTCTAGGGCGCCCTCTACCGGCGTTTCCACTATTATGTAACTAATGAAGTTATAAATTAGTTTCATAACTATTCTGTCCAGTTATTACCCTCGTGTCCCAGAGACATTAGGTGGACCAAATGGACATTGGACATGTCGGGCAGTCGGATTGTCACGAAATGTTCTTGTTAGCCGTTAAGTTCAGCTTTGATTGATGTTATATCCAAGGTTACAGCTGATGGCCAATCACGGTAAAGGTCGAGGATTCGAGATATAAAAATGTGGACAATGATATGATTGGAGGGATAAACTCGTAAACATACGTATGAAGATGGATGATATTAGAGAGGGTTTACTGATGATAAGCATAAAATATACTATATTAATTTACATTGGCATAACTAAATTCAGCATAATGATCATTAGGCATAAAAGTTTTGCATTAGGCATAAAATTTTTGCAAAAAGTTTGTTACCATAAATACTGTTGGCATAATAATAATAAAGCAAAATTTTATAAAGCATTATGTTACAAACGCATAATGATATTTAATTTTTATTGTTTGCGTTGATTTAACTCATGTAAAAATAAACATGTTCGCGGCTCAAGTGTGGCCCAAGGGCCTTAACCCCCGCCGCACCTTAACCTAATCCAATATTGTAATTCCCAAATTATAATAAGTAAGTCATGATTGATAGACGAATAAATATTATGCCCTAAAAAATATGCAACTCCAAATTATGGCAAAATAAATTAAACCAAATGAAAGTTATGCTAACCTCAGCATTATGCTAAAGTATTATTATGCAAATAAAAGTTATGCGAAAACATTACACCAAATAACATTATGCCTAAAATAATTATGCCAAGAGAGGTATTCCCATTGGAGAGATGTGGAGGAACACAGATGGGCAGACAACATTGTTTTCATCGCGGATACAGCCTGGATGAGGTTGTTGTGAATGTCAGTAAATAATTTTTCATATTTATAGTGATCAAGAAAGCATTTGTGTTTTTTCAAGCGACAAAGACTTAATGTCTATAAGTGTATAGTCTTTGAATTACTGCAGCCTTTTTGCGTGAATATTTAATTTAGATTTTTTGGCATTGCTAGTTTTCTTCCATCGAATAGCCGGGCGACATTTTTTTTGCCGTTTTTCGACTTTGATTGATATAAGGACCAAGATCTCAGCTGACAGTTCAAGGTCGATCACGATGAGGGTCGTGGAAGAAGTGATTTTTAAATGAAAAAGTTTTGATGGACATTCGAATTTGGTTGTTTTAGAAACCAATAAGATTATTTCTTTGCCTAGAACTGGGGCTAATCGTGCTATTCACCGTATGCGGGTATTATGAAATTTACTTCCGGATGGTTTTTATTCCTACCTGGTACGCAGAGCTGTAGATTCGTATCGAGATCACAAAATAAATGTTTCCACTACCCAGGATATGGCGGGTTTCTGAATTGAGTATTTAGAGCAACGAACGAGTCAAATACCTTAAAGCCGATGTAGCAACTTAAAATTGTTAATGCAGAAATCGTGGATTAGACACAATTTTTATTATCTGCGAGACAGACAGTTCAAAAACTTAACTTCATAAAATGATTATTTTACTAAGTATCCGCTATGAAATTACGATTAAGATTCGGCGAACGTTTTATTACTGTTCGCAACTTCTGAAAGCACCTCAAGGGTTGAGCAAAATCACAGCAGGCGACGTTCACACGAAAAAACAATCTGTATAAATCTTTATATACCTTAGGCTGGCTACATGGTGTGAGCGTTGAGCGGTTGACTACTATATCAAACACTCTGGATGCAAATAGTGTTGCTAGGCGTAAGGATATAGCCGAGAGTCGAACTTCAGAGTGACGTGACAGCGCCGAGTGCACAGTCGTTTTTGACCAAGCAGTATGACTTTTGTACGCATGTCCGGCCTTTCTGGATTTTATTGGGATTTTTATTTTACCAGTCACGTATAATAAAGTAAACGATTTTATGATAACATCGTTCTCACATTCTTCCAATAAAAATGATGTAACCAAATACTTGTAATTGAAACTGATGGAAAAGAGTGCCCGTGGAGTTTCTTGCACATTCTTCTCCATAGAGACCTTCTGACCTGCTTGCGAATGTGCAACTTGTTTTTTTTTTGTTTGACAATTCAAAAGTACCTTTAAGATTTAGTTGAAATAAACTATTTTGCGTTGCGTTGCGTTGGAAGGCCTCCCACCAGGTGAACCTGTAGTTTTGCATTTTCCGAATAAAATTCTACGTCAATTTTTGATCCTTCGAGCCGGATCTAGCTATACAACTTACAACGAAGGGTCTATTAATTTAAAACCTATATCACTCCGAAGTAATGGTGAAGGTTGCGGGGATCCGCTGGTTACGAGATGCACGGGACCGGTTGACGCTTGGGGGCGGCCTATGTCCAGCCGTGAACATCATTCGGCTGAAATGATGATGATGAAACTATTTTGATTTTGACTGATTTTATGAAGTCTGGCTAAGCTAGCTGGTCTGTTTGGCTTTTCGCTTTGAACACCTGGGTTCTTACAATAACAGACAATTATGTATCGCTCCATCTTTTATGATTAATAGACATCTTAATTACGGAATCATCACGACGCTAAGACGTATATGTAAGGCCCTTGGCTAAGACGCAAATCGCAGTCTCATTTGTTAGTTCGCACCCGTGGTTGCAACCGCGTTTAACTCCGTGTCCGTGTGATCCGAACCTTAGTGGGGGCGGGGAGCTCCTATGTCTTATAGAGACTTCTTATCGGGTTCGATAAAACGTGGCATAATTTACGATTACATTCGGGTACAAAACTCTTATATATAGCGACACATATGTTCCCTCCCTAAAGACGAAGTATTATTGGCGTAAACTTTGCAAGTATCGATTCGGAATGAAGGGGGTAGGTCATTTGCACAGGCAGTGAAATATTTTATTTGAGTTTGTTATGTTTGTTTCTTTTATATTCGGTGAGAAGAAAAACAGAATGTTTCTTCGGTAAAGAGACAGGGGTTTATTGAAACAATTTATGTGTAATGGGTGTGATTTTTTATGTATTTAATACTTGTGTTTTTGCAACAATACATTTCATTGTTTATGTGACTTTGTTTCGTACCTATAACTTCGGAGTGATATAGGTTCTAAAACAATAGACCCTTTGTTGTTATATTTGTACAGCTAGATCCGGCTCAAAGGACCAAAAATTGGATTCCAAAAAAGAAGTATATTTTCCATGAAAGAAACGTTACGTGTATGATTGATGTAGAATTTTATTCGGAAAGTGAAAATTATAGGTTCAAATAATATGAAAAATAGAAATTGACATGCCTATAAATTCTAATTAAAACCTTAACGATACTAATATCAACGGCAATAATCCTTAAATCACTAAGTTTACAGGAAAATGCTTCGACCTAGCAATACTCACCATATTATAAGATCTCATTACCAGGTTGAAGCATACCTAACAAATTATTATTTTTTATTATTTTATTCCCAGGAACTTGAACACAATAGCAAACAAAATGCACATACTTTATTCCCGCCAAGTTTTTCCTGCCGACTCTTGGCGATAAAGAACACAAAAGATAGTTCCCATTAAAAGTGAATCGGGTGACATTTTCAGGTATTCAGCGGACTGTCGCGGACGCCAGCAATTTATTCCGCCCAGCTTTACTGATTGAGGGTAGGTAAATATTTATTTGTGCTTTAATGCGATTTGCGTTTGCTTTTTGCGTTGGTGGAATGATATTTTGCATTAACTAGAAAATTTTGTGTGAAAAGAGGCCAGGTCCTCTTCAAACTTTTTTTTTTCATGATTAGCGTTATTTGATTTTGTCTATTAGGACACAAAACTATAGTTTACTAACTTTGGCTTTGTTACCATAAAGAATTCTCTATATCGATACAAAGAGGATTTATGATTAAGATATTATTTTTTACTTAAATCATGTTTTAAGAAAAGCTTGTGTTAAACTCTCAGAAAACTAATTTACAATACTGATCACAGAACAGACTTCAGTTGGTTGAACGGAAGTTTGATCAATATCTATCTGAACTACAGCGACATTTTCTTCTACACAACAACCAATAACAAAATCTATTGCCTTACAATTAACCCCTTTTAAACGTGATATTAACGCTTGTATGCTCTGAAGGGGTAGGCAGAGGCGTATCTACAGTTCACTCACATTGCACCAGTCATGTTTGAGTCCCATGAAATAAGGACGAGCCTATTGCCATCCTTGTGTTTATCGTTGTGTATATTTACAAGTTTTTATTTAACTTGCAATGTATGTATGTAAGTGTGTTCGGGTCAAATCATGCAACTGAATTTTAAAGCAGTTGTGCTCCACCGATTAAGATGAAATTTTGCATACACGTTTAGTTTTGATGAAAATGCATGGTAAGCTAAGTGACGCGATTCTAAATCCAAGATGGCGGACGGCCCAATATGGCGGACTAGTAATTTTTTGTGCACTGCCATGATATGAGTATCAAACGACAGGGTTTTGCTGTGAAGAAGCTTGTTTTCAAAAAAGATTTTAATGAATTATTATTATTTACATCACCACTGCTCTCAAAACGGTGAAGGAAAACATCGTGAGGAAACCGGCATGACCGGAACCAAAAATTCGATGACATGTGACATCTACTAATCGGCACTGGGCCCGCGTGGTGGCCCACTCCCTCTCTATGAGAAGAGGCCAGGGTCCTAATAAAAGGCTGGTTATGTCGTTCCATAAACCGGGCACAAGTCCAGACTCCGAACTGCTCCATTTTGCCTGGCCCTTTTAAAACTACAACAATTTCTAAGAAAATCACTTTTGTTATCGTGTGTACATCTAGACGAAAGTGTTATTATGTTTACTGTGAGGCTTTTAATCTTTGCCCAGCGAGTACATTCACGCACAGCGTGAAACAAAGCCTGGTCTGAAACTAGGTCAGGCAATTACTAAGAGTTTATTACTAACGCGTACCGACAATGCATGTGTTATATTTATTTAATTGTGAATGGAAGTCGCAAAGTGTGGTGACGTCATGAAATGGAATGCTTTTAAAGAAACAGTCAAAATTGATAGTAATATTATAAATGGAAAAGAAACTCTTGTCTGTATTGTGTGTTGTATTTTTAGGGTTCCGTGCCTCAAAAGGTAAAAAAAGGAACCCTTATAAGATCACTCTCTTGTCCGTCTGTCCGTGTGTCACCACCGATTTTCTCAGTAATGGGTGGACCTAGCAAGTTGAAATTTATACCAGATACTGAGGTCTATAGTCCCTATTAGTTGTATGAAAATCAAGGTCCTGAGTTAACACGATAAAAAGATAAAAGCAACTTTAGATTTTCGCGAAAACTTGTAAGTACCAAAATTTACCTTAATTTTCAACTTTTTTTATTTTTCTACAGTTTCCCTTTACTTGTGTTATAAGACCTTGCTTTTAACCAAAATTGACAATTCTAGGTCAACCGGAAGTACCCTATAGGTTTTGGATCGAAAATCTATATGGTAGTTCCAGTTGACATAGAATCACGAAATTTGGAAAAAAAGTAAGGTAAGTTACAGCACAAATAAAAGAAAAATACCAAAAAATAAAAAAAAGTTGATAATTAAAGTGTGTCCACATACAAACATAGTTGACGCCAATTAAGATAGTCCTCATAGTTGTATGGGCGCTCATACAATTTAGAGGACTAGTTTGCGATAATGGTACGGAACCCTTCATGCACGAGTCCGACTCACAGTTGGCCGGTTTTTTAAATCGTACTTTAGAACATAGGATACTTTTAATCCCCGGAATCCGATATAATTGCCAACTTTCATACGGGGAAAACCACTGCTGAATTCTAGTTAAAGTAACCCACGTTGATAAATTGAAAATGCAAGCAAGTAAAATTAATATTCCCTTTAAAGTTCGTATTTTATCTTCGCATTAATAAAACCATTAATTCTTGATAAATTACTGTTGCCTCTTGTTCCAACTTTGGTAAAGTTGTTGTGTTCCAACCATTTGTCTGCTTCAAGAACCACTTTTATCTAAGAAAGGCTAGCGATATATTTATATATTTTTGATATTTCTAGAGCACGTTGTTTGTAGTTATGAAATGTAATCAATTTTCATCATGCACTTTTAACTAAACTTTTCTTAGGCCCAGTTTTTGAACCGTTGTTAACATATTATGCTAAACAATGGTTTAAAATATCGCTAAAATACGATGTTTTGTCAATTCTTAGCGTATCAATTCGTCAAATAGGTTGTTGAATTAATTAATTGACCATTCGCTAGACATTTACTAGAGTTTTACCGAAATTTTAAACCATTGATTAGTTAAACCATTGGTTAACTAGGGATCAAAAAACTGGACCTTAGAGCGAGTTTTTCTCGTGCTCACATTCTCTTATGTCAATTGCCATTTCCATTTACCAGACAGCGCTCTTCTAGTTTCTAAACAAATAGACGTTTACGTTAACGTGATCGAAAACGAGAAAAACTCGCACTCATCCACTGATGGCTCGACACGATTCAATTTAATTATCATATTATACTGATAAGCGAAATTGTATGTAGGTACATTAACATGGACGCGATACAATTTGACCGATATGCACTTGAAGTTTTCTTAGAAAATACATGCGCGATATCGCCTATCGACGCAATTAAAAAAATATTCATTAAAAAATCTTTTGTTTAAAACAAGCTTTTTTCGTATTCTATTCAGCAAGCCCTTTCATTTGATATCCATATCATGGCAGTGCACAAAAAGTAACTCGTCCGCCATCATGGGCCGTCCGCCATATTGGATTTGGAATGACTTCACTGAGCTAACCATGTATTGTCATCGAAAATAAAAGTGTATGCAAAATTTCATCTTAACCGGTGGAGGATAACTGCTTCAAAATTCAGTGGCAAGATTTGACCCGAACTCACTTACAAACATGCATACATACATTGCAAGTTAAATAAAAGCTTGAAAAATACGTCGCGCCATCACGAAGGTCCCTAACATATTGCCATGAATAAACAGAGGAATGACATTTCAGAGGTTCAAAATATCTCATTCAACAAAATTGTCAAACCAAGATACATTTTTTCATTTTCCTGTTATTTCTGTGGCCTTTACCCAAAATGGGCCTCTTTAGCACAGAGTGCCAGTAACCACATCGTCATTACCAAAGACTCCAGGCGACTGTCAAAAGACAAAAATTTCAGTCAACAGAAAATTTCATTTTCGTCTCTCCCCTAAATGAAACCTTTAAAACACCGCGTGCGACAATTTCCACCCTATCATTACGTGAAGGCTTTATCTATTTCTGCACTGCAGTGTACACAGCTGGTAGATTAATTAACGCAAACACATTTGTGCGTAATCATATTAGACCTCGATATTTGGGTGGGTGTATAAATATGAAAATGGAGCTCGTGGCTAAATAATCAGCCGCACGGGTTGATCTTCGAGGTTAAGCAAGGTGCCGAGCTCGGTCTGTGGATGGGTGATCATGCCTGTCATACCGAGACTCCTCCGTGCCTCGGCAAGCATGTGAAGCCGTTGGTGCCGGCTGTCTTTTGAAGATCTCTGACAGTCGTCACGGGTAGTCAGAAGCCAGGTAAGCCGAGTCCAGTTACTGGGTTAATAGGAAAGCAGGGGTGAATAGAAACAATACTTTGAAGGGAATTTAACTGTGATACCACTTAATTGGTTTAAACAAAGCATCGCTTTTTTAAATAATAGGGTAGTTGACAAAAAATATCTATTTAGTCCGTCAGTTAGATAACTTAGAAAAAGGAGATTTTCCAGAAATGTATGGAGCCTGGGCCAGCTCTATGTACAGTTTATGTAAAATTCGTTATATATTATAGTAA
Source organism: Orthosia gothica (assembly GCA_949775005.1). Taxonomy (NCBI): domain Eukaryota; kingdom Metazoa; phylum Arthropoda; class Insecta; order Lepidoptera; family Noctuidae; genus Orthosia; species Orthosia gothica. Next base: position 8,969,881 of record OX459066.1, read on the forward strand.
CCGTTTTATAATGTTAATTTTCTTTAATTTCACTTCGTTTCAAAGTAAATTCAAATTAACTTTGTCAAGTAGAGCAACACACCATTTATTTAAACATGGTGGATCAGATCAGTAGTATGCGAATAATGTCATTTTGACAATGTCATTTGATTGACGTGTCATTGTAAAATGTGCGTTATAAAAAATAACACGAGTTCAATTGCAACAAAGAATCAATAAATCAATATCCGTAGTAGCAAACCGGGTTGTAAAACTAAAACTACCATTAAAAACGACGAAACATATCCAATTCAAAGCCAAAGCAAAGAATGACTCAAAGACGTCACTTCTTAAAACTGTCAAAGTCGTCGAACGTCATGTCGAACACAACCGTCATGGCTGCCCTAAAAATAGGGTTATCTTAGTAAAAAGTTGATCAAATGATATTTTTTTACGCCTGTACCCTTTTTCAAATTAATTTATTAGTATTTTTATGGTATTCCTCTATTTTTTTCCTATTTATTTATCTATGTAGTGTACATATAGATGGCCCAAAATCGAACATCTCCTTTGACACGGATTTTTTATTACTCCACGTAAACAAACAATGACGACGATACAGTGCGTTGAAATATCGTGTGACGTCACGGTGTGCTACACTTTATACTGACAAAGTGACGTCACAAGTCTCCACTTCTGAACTTTGATGATCTTTAACAAATTTAATTCAATTGATAAAGCAAAAAATACGGGTCCAATATTATTTGATAATCTCACTGACGGACTAAATATAATTATCATTTTTCTACCCAGGAAACATCCCTATTATGTAATATATTGTAGTACCTACTAAAATGCTACAAACATTTTTTTAATAACGTGAAGATTCTGTTCAAAGTTCTGTTTCTTTTAACCCCTGCATTCCTATTCACCCCGCTTAACTGTAGGCAGTCGCTCTGTGTAAAATACTGGTACTCATCAGCATCATGTTAGACTAGAACTCGATTCCAATACTTGGAAAAAAGGCTAAGCACACTGCCATTTGTGCGTAATCATATAAGCACTCGATATTTGGGGCAGTGTGTATAAATATTATAAAATTTCATTTTAAAACAAGCTTTTTTCGTATTCTTCTCAGCAAACCATTTCATTTGATACCCATATCATGGCAGTGCACAAAAAATTACTAGTCCGCCATCTTGGGCCATCCACCATATTGGATTTAGAATGACGTCACTTAGCTAACTATGCATTGTCATCCAAACTAAACGTGTATGCAAAATTTCATCTTAATCGGTAGAGGATAACTGCTTTAAAATTCAGTTGCAAGATTTAACCCGAACACACATACATACGTAGCAAGTTAAATAAAAGCTTGTAAAAAGGAAGTGCACACTTCGCTGGGTTAAGTGTGGATGTTAATTTGAGGGTAAGTGATATTTTTGGAATTTCGTTTCGATGCCAGCTTTGAAGTGAGTTTTTTGGGATGTCGTCCGGATTTGGATTTCCTTTGATTGATCTAAATATAGGATTTTATTTGGGATGGATAAATCGGATTTATTTGGAGAAAAGTATCACTTTCTAAATTGATATTGGAAATGTCGTCAAAAACATCCTCACTCGACTGTAGTCTCAAAGGCAATAGCTGAAAATTGAGAACCAATTTCACGGCTAAACAATTTAATAGTCGATCACCATACTGCCGTGGTATAACTACAAGTAAAATTTCAAAATTTAAAAAGCCCCCGACACATTTATCTTGCGAAAACACCCCGATTCAAACGGTAAAACGCCCATAACTTTTGAACGGCTGAACCGATTTGATTCAAACATAGCTAAGAACACTCTCGACAAAATCACCTTTCAAACAAAAACAAACTAAATTAAAATCGGTTTTTCCATTTAGGCGCTATGATGCCACAGACAGACACAGATACACAGACACACAGCAACAAACGTGAAACTTATAACCCTCTTTTTCCGGCGGGGGTTAAAAATGTCGTTAACTGACATCTGGTCGATTTTTAAAAAATATATATCGATCGATAGATATTTTTTTTCTCAGTAATATAGCATCAAAAGTAAAAAATCTACCAAATGCCGAATAACGGCATTTTAGTTATACCACGGCAGAATAATACGAGTAGTAGCTTTAGAGATGCTTTCAATACGCTGCAAATCGAATATTCTCACTCCCTCCTGAATCCGGGTATTAATACTAAAAGCCAATAACTGCATTCTCGAACAAAGTTCAATACCTCATAAGCACATAACAGGTATTCCACAGTAGTTCCGATCCTTCCAGGATACGATCCTTCCAGGATACGCCCATTGCATAGATTGCAATGTTCCAAACTTCGTCGTTGATAGTTGGGAGAAAACGAGTTATGAGGGTAGTCGGAAACTCCGATAGGAAGCCATCGGTAATTGGTGACTCACACCAAGTTTACATGAACAGAAATTTAATGTACTTGCAAGATACGTTCCGGGTTATATTAAAATGTATGTGCAGTACACATGTATGATTTCCATTTTTAGAGTTCCGTATCACGAAGAGTTCAAACAGATTGTTGTCACTCACGTGTCTGTCTGTATGTCCGTCGTCTGTCACACAGGTTTTACAGTCAAGCAGTTGGAGCAACAGTATTCAAATTTTGAAAGCCATAAAAATGTTTTTAAATGTTTTAAAGGGGGCGTGGCAAAAAATATTACATACCCCATCGAGTGGGGTGTCGTTGTTTAGAGCATGGTGAGTAGATAAATACCGTATTTTTGTTTTAAATAATATTGTCAAACAATGGAATGAAAAACCACCAAAGTCAACTTTAAAAAAAAAAATGTTCCGAAGAATTATTTACCTCCCCATTGACCTATGAACTTGAAATTTGATGATAATGTTAATTATTACGATTATTTTACTAACAAATGCCAATGTATTGTAAATCAAATTTTTCTTTGGAATTCCCTCATTTTTTCTATTACAACCAACTTGATATTGCGTACGGAACCCTAAATTTCCTAAGTCCGACACGCACTTGGCTGTTTTTTTTTTTAGGGTGGAGTAGAATGAAAGTAGGTGCTTGTGAACATGAATAACTTTTACTAAGGGATCAACTTTAAAGTAATAAAAACAAAAGCCGCTGTTCAGTATTTTATGTCCCATAACTGGACATAATATAGAACTGCCTTTTTTTGTTAAAACAGCTCAAAAAAGAAATCCAAAAGTTTTCATTAATGAGTATCACCCACTAAAAGTTGTAGTACTCCCGTTTGAGCACCTATTTTTTGGGTACCTATGCATTGAGCACCAAACATATCCCCATTTCAGCACCAATTAATATTTTAACGTGTTGCTCAAAGTTTGCCAATGAATTAAAGTTATCTTGTAGTTCCTTAAATATCACTTACTCGTTTAGTAGTACCGGTTGGTGAAAGGATTGAAGACTTACCTGAAAAATTAAATAAGTTTGATTAGTACACAAAAGTAATTAAGCTAAGTTTTTGTAACAAAGAACATATAAAAAAAGGTAGGTTTAATAAGATATCTTTAATTAGTTTTGACTTAAGAGAAGTCCTATTAGCTTTTGTCAAGTTGATGGATAATTTTCTTCCTTTTTGCCCAATGCTAGGGGAGTTGGTAGAGGTAGTAAGGTAAGGCTGAAAATTAGGCACAGGTAAATAATACAGAAGGGAAATACCATGCGGTTAGAATATTCGAGCGGGACCCAAAATATAGTTGGAACACAGTGGGGGTTTACCCTGTTACAATCTTACAAAAGGAGAAGCCTTTTCAGGCGAAAGTTATATCTGAAACCACATTAATCAATAATTGTGATTGGCATACTGCATTTCCAAACCAGAATTTTTACCGTAAAAATGCATAGAGTTGTTTTTTTTTATCGTCTATAGGCTTGCGCTTGACCACTATCTCACCTGATGGTAAGCGATGATGTGGTCAGCGGTGAAGCACGCTTGCCTAGAAAAAACCTATTCACTCTTAACTTAAAGTCCCCTAGATTGTAGCTATCGGGAAACACAGACTCCGGCAGAGATTCCACTTCTTAGCTGTACGCATAATGAAAGTATTTCTAAAACGTTTCGTGCGTATGGGTGGGATATCCACCATGTACCGATGACGCATCGCCGTACGTCTGGTTGTTTTTCTTTTTTTCTATGTTCTCTATAGGCTAGCGCTTGACCGCTAGTGGTCGACGATGAATCACACTTGCCTAGAAAAAGTGAGATAGTGGTCAAACGCGAGCCTATAACAAATAAAAAAAATCCTATTCACTGTTGACTTAAACACCCCTAGATTGTAGCTGTCGGGAAACGCAGGCTCCGGCAGGGAATTCCACTTCTTAGTTGTACGCACAATAAAAGTGTTCCTAAAACGTTTTGTGCGCATAGCGCATCGCCATACGTCTGGTAGTCCGATGATGAAACGGGCTAGGTGGAATTAGATCATGCAATTCCGTCGCACACTCGCCGAAATGATTTCTACTGAATTATAAATTTAAAATAAATATTTATTGTTACAAAAAAAGGTTACAATAATTAGTGTTCACATAAAGTATACAGTTATATTGTAACCATTGTTTAATAAACCCTGCCTCTCAAACTAGAGCAAACTTTACCTTGAGAGACGGTAAAATATTACTTCCCTCACAAACAAAGCAGATATACTCCTGTTTACCCCAACCTGTTATTTAATAACATCAAATAGGCTACCTAATAACAGCCCATAACCCTGTTTATAGCCAGGCAGTATCCTTAAGTCCATCATCCCGCTATGAACAAAATTCAATTTTTACCCCCCTACGAACGGGCCTTTTATTGCCCCCTTCCTAGGTGAAAGCCAGGGGTAATTTAATGAAAAACAGGACGGATTTAAACCATAATTACGTGGCTGTAAACGTGGTGTTCATGCCACATAATAAGGCCAGTGTCATCGATCAGTTACCTACCTATGTTCGTGATTCAATGTTATGCATATTTACGAGTTCATTTTATGTTTAAACGGCTTTTTAAATGAAAAATGTGTTTAAAGCTGGCTTAAATATCAACATGGGAAATAATCCGCGGTGGATTTGTGTGACGTGTGCATTTAATTAGTGTTGCAAATAAATTGGTCAATTTACACGTGTGTATACTCAGTTCCGTATGCCATTATTTGTATTAGGTAATGACTCCAGAAAGGGGTGGCGAGATATTTGAACGCGTACTATGAAGGTTAGTCGGAGACGACGCGAAAGAATGTCTGGAAGGACTTGGGAGAGGCATTTGTCCAGTTTTGGGACAGCATTGGTTAAACATAATGAATTATTAATAAAAAAATCTTTTTTCGTATTCATCTCAGCAAACCCTTTCATTTGATACCCATATCATGGCAGTGCACAAAAAATAACTAGTCCTCCATCTTCGGCCGGCCGCCATATTGTATTTAGAAAGACGTCACTTAGCTAACCATGCATTGTTATCCAAACTGAACTTGTATACAAAATTTCATCTTAATCGGTGGAGGATAACTACTTCGAAATTCAGTTGCAAGATTTAACCCGAACACTTACATACATACATACATTGCAAGTTAAATAAAAGCTTGTAAAATGTTTATTTCCAACGTAGGTACGTGACTTGAATAAAAACTTGATTTGCTTCAAAAAAATTGATTTATTCTTAGCCCACAAAAAAGTTATAGAAAAGAAAAGTTTTCAAAAACAAATCAATAACCTTTTTTTTTTTTTTTTTTTTTTTTTATCGTCAATAGGCTTGCGCTTGACCACTATCTCACCTGATGGTAAGCGATGATGTGGTCGACGGTGAAGCACGCTTGCCTAGAAAAAACCTATTCACTCTTGACTTAAAGACCCCAAGATTGTAGCTATCGGGAAACACAGACTCCGGCAGGGAATTCCACTCCTTAGCTGTACGCATAATGAAAGTGTCCCCAAAACGTTTAGTGCGTATGGGTGGGATATCCACCATGTACCGATGACGCATCGCCGTACGTCTGGTAGTCCGATGATGGAACGGGCTGGGCGGAATCAGATCATGCAATTCCATCGCACACTCCCCGAAATGCAACCGATAAAAAACCGACAAGCTGGCAACTCGGCGACGATGTTCAAGGCTTTGGAGCTTTGACTTGACCAGTGCCTCATTGCCGATGAGTCTCTTGGCCCGCTTTTCGATCGATTCAAGTGCATCAAGCTGGTATTTGGCAGATCCGTCCCAGAGATGAGAACAGTACTCCATGCATGATCGAACTTGCGCTTGATACAGGTTGAGCAGCTGTTCCGGCGTGAAATACCGTCTCACCTTTGCAAGGATCCCCAACTTTTTGGCAGCCAGCTGAGCCTTTCCCTCAATGTATGGGCCAAAATTGAGAGTCGATGTCAACGAAACACCAAGAAGTTCAAGATGGTCCGTTATCGGCACGGTCACACCACGGAAAGAAGGAGCCGGGTGGAATTGGCTCCTTTTAGCGGAAAAAAGACACGCCTGGGTTTTAGCAGCATTAAACCTGACCAGATTGGCATCGCCCCATTCGGAGACTGCCTGCAAGGACAGGTTCAAACGCTCCACCATGGCCTCACGGAGAGACCGGATCTGCGGCCCGGTAGCCCGTGCGTTGGACAAGTATCTCTCAGCAACAGTGCTGTCGTCAGCATACCCAAAGGTGCCGGGTTTTAGCAGATCATTAATGTGCAACAAGAACAATGTTGCTGAGAGTACTGACCCCTGAGGGACCCCGGCATTAATATCCAATTGGTCCGAAGAGCAGCCATCGATAACCACTCGAATGGACCGATCTCTCAGGAAGTCTGCAATCCAATCACACAGACCACCGGGCAAACCGAATGAAGGAAGCTTACCAATGAGGCTTTCGTGCCAGACCCTATCGAAAGCCTTCGAGATGTCGAGGGAGACGGCAAGCGCTTCCCCGTGTCTCTCGATGGCCTCACTCCATATGTGAATGGCATACGCTAGAAGATCCCCAGTAGACCGATTTCGGCGGAAGCCGTATTGACGGTCACTAAGGATATCATTAGATTCTAGGTATGCCAGGAGCTTTTTGTTAAGTACACGCTCCATACTCTTACAGAGTATGGACGTTACAGAGATGGGTCTGTAGTTGGCCGGGTCAGCTCGACTGCCCTTCTTGGGCACAGGCTGAACGTTGGCTTGCTTCCAAGCATTCGGCACTTTTCCAGTCTCATATGAAAGGCGGAATAGACGAGTCAAGATCGGAGACAGTTCAGGCGCACAGGTTCTAAGAACTATTGCTGGTATTCCGTCAGGGCCGCTAGCCTTGTTCACGTCGAGGTTGCGCAGCACCCTACGAACGTCCTTTTGATGGATGCGAATGTCCGACATACTCGTCTCGCATCCAACAGGAGAAGGAGGGGGCCGCGAATCACCAGGATTCAGACGCGAAGATTCCGCAAAAAGAGATGCAAATAAATTTGCCTTCTCTTCAGCGGAGTGGGCCAACGACCCGTCGGGTTTCAGCAGTGGTGGTAGTGAGGGACGGCAGAAGTTCGACTCGACCGACTTAGCCAGGGACCAGAACGCTTTACTACCTGCTGGGTAAGAAGCAAGTTTGGTCCCTATTCGGCCAATGTGGTCGAAACGAGCCCTTCGCAACACCAACTTGCAGGACTTGGCAGCCCTGTTGAAGGCCTTCTTCTTCTGACCCACGTCACCCGCTTTGCGCGATCGAGCGTCGACCCATGCCAGGTACGCCTCATGCTTAAGCGCGTCGGCGCGATAACATTCGGCGCCAAACCATGGCCGGTCAACGCTGGACATTGTCACATCAGAGAACGGAATGTAGTACTCCATTCCCTGACGCAACACCTCCGTCACGGCGTCCGCGCACGACGAAGGATCAGCCGAAGAAAAGCAAGTAGGCTGCCAAGGATAGCATGCAAAGAAAGATCGCATGCCATCCCAATCTGCTGACCTGTACCGCCAAACCCGCCGGGTGCCTCTTGGGCTAGGATCGGGCGGGGAGTAGACGGACACAGACTTCACCAGACAGTGGTCGGAACTACCCAACGGTGAAGTTATCGACACAGAGTATCGGTCTGGATCTGTTGTCAGCAGAAGGTCCAAGCAATTGGCCGTGTGCGAATCAACATCCGGCACCCTTGTTGCCCCCTGGACCAGCTGGGTAAGGTTTAGTGCAAGCGAAAGCTTACGCATCTCCCGTCCAGCATGGTCAGTGCACTGGTATGGGAAGAGCCACTCCTGGTGGTGTGCATTAAAGTCCCCCAGTAACACTAACTGGGCGGAAGGGTACCGCTGCTGTGCCGCATCAGCCGCCTCACTGAGGTAGTCTGTGAGCCTGGTTGTCTCCTGATCTCCGCTGTGCGACCGGTAGACACAGGCGTAGATAATTTTATCCAGACCTGTGTCCACCAGAGCCCAAAGCGTTGAGAATCTGGAGTCCTCAAGGTTACGGAGACGCCGATAGCAAGTGTCGTCGCGGGCGTACATACACACACCCGCGCGTGGTTTAAAATTGTGCTCCAGGGTAAACCCTGGGTAAGACAAGTACGACACGTCTGGCGGACTCGCTATCTGCGTCTCCGTAAGGAAAAACAGCGCTGGTTTCTCAGCCTCCAGGTGGTAGTGGACTGCAGAGAGATTTGAGTGCAGACCTCTAATGTTGGTGAGGTGCACTTTGTGGGGGAGGGGGTGCAGCCGCTGTTGAACTCCAGTATTTCGTTTCCTTGTCATGATTGTGTGTGAGTGAAGGGAGGAGAGGAGATGGAAGTGAGACGAGGTTCCACGCTGCTAACCTACAGACACGCACTGTAAGGACGCCATCATTGGGGCACTAGTCTGGAGACTGCGGGGACGCCCGAGCCCCCCCGGAATGTCCATCGGGCCCTCCCCATCTGGTCGCCAACCAGCACGATGGTGCATTCCGGGATTTTTCGACAGTTGGCGGGGCAGCCTTTCATGTGTGGCTGGCACACTACTTGGGCCCCCAACTACCTGCGGTCGGCCAGCGGTGCACCGTGCCTCGGATCCCGCTACCCTCCGCGACCAGTCTCCCGATACGTCCCAAACAGTGCGCGTCAGAACTAGTCAGCCTGCAGTGGAACAGCTATCTCGACCCAACTCCTCTAGTGGCTACACCGAGCATCGTACCGGAACACGGCTAGGCCGCTTGGCGGTACGTCTTTGCCCGGTGGGTGGTCACAAGCCTTCGGCCGAAGCCTACCACCAGTAAGTGTCACCTGATTTGCACCACCCGGGGACCACGTGTAGGGAATCAAAGGGTACACTCCTACGGACGTGGGTGACTCGGCCCCCAAGCACAAGACAAGACCTTAACATGAAACAGAGTGTTGATGAGGTCCCTTTACAGTCAAGGCTTAAAACTTCTCCCCTTAACTGCAAACTAAATCGCGGAGATTTACAGAACGGACCAAAATGGAAAATGTTCAGTTTTTTCTTCGATATACCGCGCTACATTTCCGAACATAAAACCGTAGGCGATTGGAGTTTTTACGAGAGGCTGCTGTTACTTTTTGCTTTACGATTTCAAACGAACTGGGCCGTGGGGACTGCGATATTGGGTAGTGTTATGTTAACGAAATGTCAGGAATGACACTTGCTGGGGCTACAAAATGTTGTACTAACGTTTTGTCAACAATTTGAGGGCAACTGCTGGTACACAGATTTGTGGACGAAAATTCTGATCTGCAAGAAATTCCTATTATTTTCCTTATAAGATTTAAGGCCAACAATTGGAGGGTCGAGTGCAAAGATTTGGGTTATTTTCGTAACAAAATCAGGTCTGTTTTCTATTTTAATCCAGCACTAAAATACAAGGCGGTGGCGTTCTGTAGTTTCTGCCTACCCCCATGGGAAAAAGGCGTGAGTTTATGTATGTATGTATGTACTAAAATACAAAGCCTTGTAGTTTTTAACCCCCGCCGGAAAAAGAGGGGTGTTATAAGTTTCACGTGTGTTGCTGTGTATCTGTGTGTCTGTCTGTGGCATCATAGCGCCTAAACTTAAAATTATACTGTAAAGTGTCATCTACATAAAGGGTGTCTTAGAATGTTTTTAACCCCCGCCGGAAAAAAGGGGTGTTATAAGTTTGACGTGAGTAGCTGTGTTTCTGTGTATCTGTGTGTCTGTCTGTGGCATCATAGCGCCTAAACGGATGAACCGATTTTGGTCTAGTTTTTTTTGTTTGAAAGGTGATTTTGTCGAGAGTGTTCTTAGCTATGTTTGAATAAAATCGGTACAGCCGTTCAAAAGTTATGGGCGTTTTACTGTTTGAATCGGGGTGTTTTCGCAAGATAAATGTGTCGGGGGTTTTATCAATTTTGAAATTTTAGGTGTAGACTGAAAGGTGGCATCGCTATGACATGCTGAGAGCAGTTGTGGTCCAGTGGTAATGGCCGCTTCTTGCGTGTCGTCGGTCGTGGGTTCGATGGCAAATAAGTGTGTGGAAGACGACATGCATGCAAAAATTAACCCCCCATATAAGTTACTACGCTAGCTGTCACCCGCGGTTCCGCTCACGTAAAATTTGTACTTCTATCTATATAAATTATAATAGCCTATAAGTTAATCTAATGTATAAGCTATTATACTGTAAAGTGTCATCTACATAAAGGATGTCTTAGAATGTGTTTCCATTTCTGATACATAAAAATGACCGGCCAAGTGCGAGTCGGACTCGCGCACGAAGGGTTCCGTACTTGGTAAATTGCGGTTTACGATTTATGACGTATTAAAAAAAACTACTTACTAGATCTCGTTCAAACCAATTTTCGGTGGTAGTTTACATGGTAATGTACATCATATATTTTTTTTAGTTTTATCTTTCTCTTATTTTAGAAGTTACAGGGGGGGGGGGACACATTTTACCACTTTGGAAGTGTCTCTCGCGCAAACTATTCAGTTTAGAAAAAAATTATATTAGAAACCTCAATATCATTTTTAAAGACCTATTCATAGATACCTCACACGTATGGGTTTGATGAAAAAAAAAAATTTTAGTTTCAGTTTCAAGTATGGGATACCCCAATTTTTTTTGGTTTTTTTTCTATTTTTGAGTGAAAATCTTAATGCGGTTCACAGAATACATCTATTTATCAAGTTTCAACAGCATAGTTCTTATAGTTTCGGAAAAAGTGGCTGTGACATACGGACGGACAGACAGACAGACAGACATGACGAATCTATAAGGGTTCCGTTTTTTGCCATTTGGCTACGGAACCCTAAAAAGGTACTAGAATAAATTAAAACTCGGTTATTTACTGTTGAATTAATGAACAGTTTTCCAATTTTGTTTATTAAAAACAATGTTTAGTAAATGTGCATCCCCCACTTCCTGACACAAAATTTTCCTGTAACTAAAATCTTCAATCACACGCAAAAAAGTGAAGGACCGACAATTCTTTGACGTGATATGCCAAATGCAGCCCAAATAGTCCAGTTTAAACGCTTGCTGATGGTTCTCCAATGGGGCTACTTAAAAAGTAAAGTTTACAAACTAGTGCCGCCCAACCGGAATGTTTAAAAGCAAGCAAAGACTCACAGACGAAATAAATAATGTGCAGGAGGATGCTAAAGGCGGGTTTTAGATTTTCGTCTAGGATGTAGTTCGTATAGATTGTTAGCACCTAAAGCCCGGGGTATACGTGCCGGAGTGCGACATTCATATGAAAACAGACTGACGCGGAATTTACTCATAAATGTGCTCGTCTGTTCTCGTGATACGTCTCGCGTCCTCGTATTATTAAGGTGGCGGCAGGTAGCGCATATTTTACGTAGATATTGAATTCACATTCTGTATTTGCGGAAGAAATGTATTTTTTTGTTTTGTTTGCAAGACATAGGTTTTATAAGAAACTTTATGGCCGTGCCCTTTTTCTTTTGGCCTCTCCCAAACAATCTTTATTGACCACCGACGGAAAAGAGGGGTCTTATAAGTTTGACGTGAGTACCTGTGTGTTTGTGTATCTTTCTGTGGCATCATAGCTCCTAAACGGATGAACCGATTTTGATATCGTTTTTTTTCTGTTAGAAAGTTGACTTTATCGAGAGTGTTCTTAGCTATGTTTGATGATAAGCCGTTCAAAAGTTATGTGCGTTTTACTGTTTGAATCGGGCTGTTTTCGCAAAATATCGTGTCATAATTACGTGTTCAATTGATTTTCAATCGAAGCGTGTCCACTACTAGATAAATTATGTAGCATGAAATTAAAATGTGTCGGGATTTTTTGAATTTTACCTGTTTATTATACCGGCGGTTTATATCGCTAAGCCGTTGGTCCCGACTGTCATTTAAAAATCTTTGACAGTCGTTACGGGTAGTCAGAAGCCTGAAAGAAGCTTGAGATCTGACACCAGTCTTGCCAAGAGGTATCGTGTTACCCTGTTACTGGGTTGTGGAGGTCAGATAGGCAGTCGCTCCATGTACAAGTAAAATTTCACAATTTAAAAAACCCCCGACACATTTATCTTGCGAAAACACCCCGATTCAAACAGTATAATGCCCATAACTTTGGAACGGCTGAACCAATTTTATTCAAACATAGGTAAGAACACTCTCGACAAAATTACCTTTCAAACAAAAAAAACTAAATCGAAATCGGTTCACCCGTTTAGGCGCTATGATGCCACAGACAGACACACAGATACACAGCAACACACGTGAAACTTATAACACCCCTCTTTTTCCGGCGGGGATTAAAATAAAAAAAATTGAAACCTAGAAATATCCATACTAGTTCTGTAGAAAATCTAGTTCTATCTCCCCAACCATGTACAGGGTGCATCAGCAGACGCCACGTCGCCGATAACGAGCGACACTCAGATCACAATACCGCGCTATTGTGTGCCCGCACTCGTTCAACTAGTTCCGTTGACTTGCGACCCCGACTGCAAGCGATACTGGCTTTTATTGCATTTGTTTTTCTCTCTTTGAACCCGGTGCTGGTTTAGTTTAGGACAAGCTGTTGGTGAGATAAAAACGTTTGATTGATAAAGTCTTTCTGTGTTAATTTGTAGTAACACCGCGCAATTATCTGATCATCAACATAATAATAATAATGCATTTGTTAACATAGGTACAAAAAAATTGTTATTATAAAAAATTACAAGCGCGCTATGTTATGCCAGAATGCGCACAAATATTAATTGATTCCATTGATTTAATAATAACAAAATAATAATAAACAAAAAACACAGATTCTTGAAAAATAAAAACAAACAAAAAACCAAAAAATAAAATAATTACAAAATGTCAAAAGGAAAAATATAAAAAAATATCAATAAAAATGTCAAATAAAAAAAAATAAAAAAATGTCAATTACGAAATAGAAAACAAAATAATACAAAAATGTCATGTGAAAAGTTAAAAAAGTAAGAAATAAGCCTATTAATAATTACATACCAGGCCACTGAATAGGTGCAAACTATAGGGAACAACACATTCATTACATTTTGTCTGTCAAAAATTCCGTTATGCTGTAATAAGCTTTAAACAACAGTAAAGATTTAAGCCTTTTCTTAAACAAGTTTATGTTTAACTCTTTAATTGAATTAGGTATGTGGTTGTATATTATTGGTGCCATAGAAAAGACACTCTTTTGCATCAATGCTGTGTGGGACCTTTTTATGCACAAGTTATTATTCTGTGGTCGAGCTCGTTTATTATAAAATGATATTCTGGATTGGTCTTAACAAATACAGTTACTTCAAAAATATATAAGCACGGAAATTTCAATAATCTGTATTTTATAAACAACGAGTTACAAGAGTCCAATCTGTGGAGTCTGAACATTGACCTAATACACCATTTTTGTGCTTTAAAGACTATTTCCCTGTTGGTTGAGTTACCCCAGAAAATGACACCATACCTCAATAGGAACAGCATGAAGTCTTTGAGTTACGTCACTATGTGGACTGGTCTTGATCTTTTGTCCAGCGGATTGCCACGACCCATCCTTCAGACCAGTGGTGAGCAGTGGTGGCTCAGGCAGGCGCTTTACTTTGCGTAAATTATTTCATCACCACTGCTCTCAAAACGGCAAAGGAAAACATCGTGAGGAAACCGGCATGTCCTAGAACCAAAAATTCGAAGACATTTGACGTCCACCAACCCGCACTGGGCCCGCGAGATGGATAACGGCCCATTCCCTTTCACAGAGAGGAGGCCTGTGTCCCAGCAGTGTGAACATTCATAAAATTATTCATAAAAAAAAACTGTTTTTTAAGACAAGTTTTTTTCGTAGTTTCTCAGAAAACCCTTTCATTTGATACCCATATCATAACAGTGCACCAAAATAATTAATCCGTCATCTTGAGGCGGTTTAATTATCAGACGGCCGTCCACCATATTGGATTTAGAATGACGTCACTTAGCTAACCATGCATTGTCATCCAAACTAAACGTGTATTCAAAATTTCACCTTAATCGATGGAGGATAACTGCTTTAAAATTCAGTTGCAAGATTTTTACATACTGAAATACATTGCAAGTTAAATAAAAGCTTGTACCTAACAAGTAAAATTTCAAAATTTAAAAAACCCCCGACACATTTATCTTGCGAAAACACCCCGATACAAACAGTAAAACGCCCATAACTTTTGAACGGCTGAACCGATTTTATTCAAACATAGCTAAGAACACTCTCGACAAAATGACATTTCAAACAAAAAAAAAAACTAAATCAAAATCGGTTCATCTGTTTAGGCGCTATGATGCCACAGACAGACACACAGATACACAGCAACACACGTGAAACTTATAACACCCCTCTTTTTCCGGCAGGGTTTAAAAAAAAAACTGTTGATGATGACCCTTCAAACCCATCAGAGACATCTATGCCCATAAAGAGAGCTTCAATCAATCAAATCAACATTCAAAACCTGCGTACACGCTCAATAAACCAACCAATAAACGCTCAAACAAAAAAATAACAACAAAAAAAACACCTTTACATTGCCAACCGATCTACATTGACCGCAATATAAGCGACGAGCGATAATGCAGTGTTTTGCATCGGCATCCGCACTGCGCATTACATTGGCGGCGCAGTCAGCCAGACCCGCCACCACTTACATGCTGGGGCGGCAATGCTCGTAAATTAGCTATTTGCGAGCGAGCCCTATGTGTGCGTGGTACGCAGTGAACGGTTCTAGGCCGGGATTGTTTTGTGAGGGGAAAATGAATGGGCGATGCTGATCGGTTTCTAAGTTCACTATTGCATATCACAACTAAACTACGACTGTTTGTGATAAAGGTCATTGGACATAATCTGTCCCGATTTGCGAAGAGTGGCCGACATTAACCAAAATAGTTTTAAACTAAAGAGAATAATGTGACCTTTCATTGTTTATATTTATTTGATTCCAAATCGATGGGAAAAAATGTACCGAATCGTTAAAAAAAAAAAAAAAAAACGATTTCAGAGGACTTTATTTTCTTCTGTACTTTTTGTTAAAAAATGAGGTTGAATATCTAATTTTTAACCGACTTACCAAAAAGGAGGAGGTTCTATGTTCGACTTCTTGTAAGTTTTTTTTTTTTTTTTTTTTTTTTTTTTTTTTTTTATGTATGTTCACCGATATCTCCGTCAATTGTGGACCGATTTTGAAAATTTTTTTTTCGTTTGATAGAGTATGTTTCGAAATTGGTCCCATTTTAATTTGGTGAAGATCTGATGAAGAACTTCGGAGATATACAACATAACTCTTCAATAAATAACGGCAAATCATTCGGAATTGCTGCAATCGCATGTCTGTTTATTGTATATACCATTTCATAACATAACATCACGCCAGTACGTACTAAAGGGGTACGCAGATCTCTCATTTCACTGGTTATGTTCAAGTATCATGTTATTCGGGTGATCTATTCTAGCGTTATAGGTACCTTACTAAACAACTTGCCTATTTTAGGTAGATACAACTAAAAAGGGAAAAATAAAAATCTTTTTTGCAAAAAAATACTACCGACTTCCAAATGAAAAACTACAAAGTGAAAAATAACTTAACTTTTGGAAGTCGGTGTCCATATCGCAAAAAAATGGTACCTACGAAAGACACCGACTTCCAAAAGTTAAGTTATTTTTCACTTTGTAGTTTTTCATTTGGAAGTCGGTAGTATTTTTTTGCAAAAAAGATTTTTTTAACAAAATGCGCCGTGTGTCATTAATTTCCCGTATTTGATCCTTTTTAGCGACACTATCGGATTGTGTAATAATTAGCGTGTTTATTTTTTCAAAATCAACGGGTTCTATTTCTGACCAAAAATATTGAGTTTTCAAAAATCTGATGATGCAGATTTATTTTTCATCAAAACGGTACCGAGACTCTTTTCAGTATTATTGTAGCTTTGCCTCATAGTTTTGGATTTGGCCCACTTGAAAAGCTCAACCTGTATACGATCATTTTAAATTTTTTTCGACGTTCCCGTGACTCACATTAATGTGATTAATGCCATAGCAAATCAGAGCCATATATCAATACATTTTGCTATATTTCGTTTGTGTACGCCACGGGTATGGCTGCCATACTAAGATGCCCAATGACATTTCGGTTGTGTACGCCATGGGTATGGTTGCCATACTACGATGCCCAATGACATTTCGTTTGTGTACGCCATGGGTATGGTTGCCATACTAACATGCGCCATGACATTTTGTTTGTATACTCCATGGGTAAGGTTGCCATACTAACATGCCCCATGACATTTCGTTTGTGTACGCCATGGGTATGGTTGCCATACTAACATGCCCAATTACATTTTGTTTGTGTACGCCATGGGTGTGGTTTCGATACTAGGATGCCTAATAATATTTCGTTTGTGTACGCCACGGGTATGGTTGCCATACTAAGATGCCCAATGACATTTTATCTGTGTACGCCATGGGTATGGTTGCCATACTAAGATTCCCAATGACCTTTCTTTAGTCATTCTCACATCATTTAAGTCCAGAAACCGAAAGAAAATATAATTTCTGTATGTGTTCAAATATAAGATAATTTCTGTGTTTTTTGTGTAGTTATACAAATTATTTTCATGAAACTACATTTTCATTGAGTCCCGTAAGCTATTTCTATCCCGAAAAAAAAAACTGAATTCTTGTAAAATAGACTACAAGAGCGTGACCGCAGGATAGCTCTAGTATTGTGAAAGCCGGCAAGTTGCTACGCTTTTTGAAACCATTTTATACCTCTCAGTACAAAAAGCAAAGTACTTTATTTGTAAAATTGGCCGGTACTTTGGATATCTATCGCATTTTTCCTTCCCAAGCAATCGCACAGAGACATGAGAAACGGTCAACTTAGTGGTAGTTAGAGAGAATCTTTCGATAGATTAATAATAAAATTATTCCTTAAACATATTTTTTTTAAAACACGCCTTTTTGTATTTTTCACAGCAAACCCTTTCATTTGATACCCATATCATGGCAGTGCACAAAAAATAACTAGTCCGCCATCTTGGCCCGTCCGCCATATTGGATTTAGAATGACGTCACTTAGCTAACCATGCATTGTCATCCAAACTAAACGCGTATGCAAAATTTCATCTTAATCAGTGGAGGATAACTGCTTTAAAATTCCGTTGCAAGATTTGACCCGAACACACCGCCCAGGGCGTCTCCGGCGGTGAAAAGGGGCCTGAGGGCGTCTCCGTTGCGTCTCCCTCACGCGTTCCGCCTCCTCCTTCGCGAGCATTACTGCTTCGCAGAAGAAGGAGACAGCTTCCCATACCCTCTCGCTCCGTAACATGGCCTGAACCAGGACTGGGCGCGAGAGGTTGCCACCGCCGATCGCCTCCACGCCGAGGACACGGCGGTGCCCAACCCAAGCGGGGCAGATCTCCACAGTATGCTCCACCGTGTTCTTCGGGCGATCCACACAATGGTGACACCCGGGCGTTTCCTCCCGCCTAATCCTGAACAGGAACCTTCCGAAACAGCCGTGTCCGGTGAGGACCTGCGTCCAGAACACACTTACATTGCAAGTTAATGAAAAGCTTGTAAAATAGCATGCGATTCATCCGTGAAACTAGATTAATTAAAATGACAAACGGGCCAACTATACCTCTGGGGCAACTATCCTGGTTTTACCCTATGCAATGGAACCAAGCTGCCCTTCATCACAGCCACCTATAAACCGCAGCAACAAATTAAACACGACTATTAATAGTCTACTTACCTTTAAAAGTTAATATTTTGAACGGTACTTGCGAGCTGTTTGAGAGACACTTCCAGTGAAGGGGCGACTTACGCGACTCTACCAAGTACCACTTAAATTAAGAAGTCGTTGTAAAGTTTGCTCTCGGTAAGGAATCTTTTATTTTGTTCTGTATTATTTTTATTCTGTCATTACTGACTTCGGTTTTGTATTCTTTCAATTTTCAACTGTTGTAGAATTGTGAAGATTTGGAAAAAAAAATTTTGGAAGGTAATGTTGTAGATCTTCCATTTTAAGGCGCAGATACCACTGAAAAGCTAATTTTAAAATGAGAATCACGTCTAAAAGGCTAGTCCTAATTTTTGGAAATATAATGTATGTTACATTAACACAATTTGTTTAATAATTTGATGGATTTTGATTTCATGATCCAAAGAATAAGGACCGGTTTTAAGAAACCGGTTTTATTTTGAGTATTTAAAGTTAAGAACTTGAGGAGCTCGTAACTTAAAAATAATATGCCGCATTGGTCGATCATCGAGGTTAAGCAACGCTTGACGAGGTCGGTCCGTGGATGGGTGACCATTTCAACAAACCGAGTTTCCTCCGTGCCTCGGCAAGCACGATAAGCCGTTGGTCCTGGCTGTCATTTGAAGATCTTTGGCAGTCGTTACGGGTAGTCAGAAGCTTGAGATCTGACACCAGTCTTGTCAAGGAGTACCGTGTTACCCAGTTACTGGGTTGTGGAGGTCAGATAGGCAGTCGCTCCATGTAAAACACTGGTACTCATCTGAATCCCGTAAGACTGGAAGCCGACGCCAATATAGTTGGGAAAAGGCTAGGCAGATTGTTTTTTTTGAAGTTAAGAACTTGTTAAAACCTTATTAGTGCGAAAGTTTGACAGCTTTTGAATACGCTCAACTTCAAATTCTTAATTCAGAAGTATAAGGTAAGTTATTTAGCATTATTCTAGAATCCGTATCAAATGAAACAACCGTTGAAAGACGCATAACCTAAACTTAGCTCTCAAGAAGACACGAAAAAAGACTTACTTTCCTAGAACACTCTCAATAATCCTTCGCGAACAAACTAACTCCTAGCAGCTGTCTCCTTAGGTCACGTAATGCCAATAGATTTCGTATCAAGTACCTGAAAAAGCCTAACACATTAATTTATCCAAAAAATAAAGACCGGCTTTAAGAAACCGGTTTTATTTTGAGTATTTGAAGTTAAGAACTTTTCAAATCCTTATTAGTGCGAAAATTTGAATGGTTTTGACGGTAGACTTTCACATACGCTCAACATCAAATTCTTAATTAAGAAGTATAAGTTATTTAGCATTATTCAAGAATCCGTATCAAATAAAACAACCGTTGAAAGACGCAAAACCTAAACTAATCTCTCGAGAATTCTAGACACGAAAAAAGACCTATCTTCCCAGAACACTCTCAATAATCCTTCGCAACCGAACGAACTCCTAGCAGCTGTCTCCTTAGATCACGTAATGCCAATAGATTTCGTATCAAGTACCTGAAAAAGCCTAACACATTAATTTATCCAAAAAATAAAGACCGGCTTTAAGAAACCGGTTTTATTTTGAGTATTTGAAGTTAAGATCTTTTCAAATCCTTATTAGACTTTCACATACGCTCAACATCAAATTCTTAATTAAGAAGTATAAGTTATTTAGCATTATTCAAGAATCCGTATCAAATAAAACAACCGTTGAAAGACGCAAAACCTAAACTTATCTCTCGAGAATTCTAGACACGAAAAATAAAAAAACTTTTTTGCAAAAAAATACTACCGACTTCCAAATGAAAAACTACAAAGTGAAAAATAACTTTATTTTTGGAAGTCGGTGTCCATATCGCAAATAATTGGTATCTACGAAAGACACCGACTTCCAAAAATGAAGTTATTTTTCACTTTGTAGTTTTTCATTTGGAAGTCGGTAGTATTTTTTTGCAAAAAAGTTTTTTTAGTTTTTCCCTTTTTAGTTTTACCTACCTAATAGGCAAGTTGTTTAGTAAGTACCTATTACGCCAGAACAGATTACCCGAAAAACATGAAACTTGAACATAACCGGTGAAATTAGAGTTCTGCGTACCCCTTTCAGTATACTGGCGTGATGTTATGTTATGAAATGGTATAAACAATAAACAGACATGCGATTGAAGCAATCCCGAATGATTTGCCGTTATTTATTGAAGAGTTCTGTTGTATATCTCCGAAGTTCTTCATCAGATCTTTAACAAATTAAAATGGGACCAATTTCGGAACATGTTCTTTCAAACAAAAAAATAATTTTCAAAATCGGTCCACAATTGGCGGAGATATCGGTGAACATACATAAAAAAAAAAAAAAAAACATACAAGAAGTCGAACATAGAACCTCCTCCTTTTTGGTAAGTCGGTTAAAAAAGACCTATCTTCCCAGAACACTCTCAATAATCCTTCGTAACCGAACGAACTCCTAGCAGCTGTCTCCTTAGATCACATAATGCCAATAGATTTCGTATCAAGTACCTGAAAAAGCCTGACAAAAACCTTCGCCGATTCGTGCGGGAAAGCTGGAGTTTTTGCGTGTGGACAGTGGAAAGGCGGGGCCTTGCCTTATAGCTGATATCTAAGTTTGGCCACATACAACAGCCACAAAACGGCGTCTTTGAACTTAGGACTGCATCTTACTTATTAATTTTATAAATGTAAAAGTTCGGATGTATGGATGTGTGTGGATGTATGTTTGTTACTCAATCACGCGAGAACGGCTGAACGGATCTTTTTTTAGGGTTCCGTAGCCAAATGGCAAAAAACGGAACCCTTATAGATTCGTCATGTCTGTCTGTCTGTCTGTCTGTCCGTCCGTATGTCACAGCCACTTTTTTCCGAAACTATAAGAACTATGCTGTTGAAACTTGGTAAGTAGACGTATTCTGTGAACCGCATTAAGATTTTCACTCTAAAATAGAAAAAAAACAATAAATTTTGGGGGTCCCCATACTTGAAACTGAAACTAATTTTTTTTTTTTCATCAAACCCATGTGGTGGGTGGGTATCTATGGATAGGTCTTCAAAAATGATATTGAGGTTTCTAAAATATATTTTTTCTAAACTGAATAGTTTGCGCGAGAGACACTTCCAAAGTAGTAAAATGTTGGTCCCCCCCCGTAACTTTTAAAATAAGAGAATGATAAAACTTAAAAAAATATATGATGTACATTACCATGTAAACTACCACCGAAAATTAGTTTGATCGAGATCTAGTAAGTAGTTTTTTTTTAATACGTCATAACTCGTAAACCGCAATTTACCAAGTACGGAACCCTTCGTGCGCGAGTCCGACTCGCACTTGGCCGGTTTTTTATTGTAGATAGGCTCGCGCTTGAGCATTATCTCACCTGATGGTAAGTGGTGATGTGGTCGACGGTGTAACACGCTTGCCTAGAAGTAACCTATTCACTCTTGACTTAAAGTCCCCGAGGATCTGGGTGAAATTTAGCACAGAGGTGGATTATAGTCTGGAATAGGACATACGCTACTTTTTATACCGGTAATGCTCCCTTACGATGGTCAAATTTCACGCGGGCGAAGTCGCTGGTAGCAGCTAGTTTTTCATACATTTGATAAGATATCACTACACTATACTGCACTAAATAATAACAGCCGTCCAGGTCGATCTTAATGGGTGTAACCATTGTGGGGATCGCCCGGGGGACACGGTGGAGCATACGTTGGAAGACTGCTCAGCTTGGGCGGAGCACCGCCGTGTCCTCGTGGAGGCGTTCGGCGATAGCGACCTCTCGCGTCCGGCCCTGGTCCAGGCCATGATATGGAGCGAGATAGGAAGCTCTGCGAAACAGTAATGCTCGCAAAGGAGGAGACGGAACGGAGACGCCCTCAGCCGCCGTACGAGACGCCCGGGCAACGGGAGTCGCAAGTCGATTCCCGGCCACCGAGCACCAAAGGCGCAGGCTTGCATACGGCGAGTAATGGGTAGCTCGCCGTCCGGGACTCTCAAATATTTGTCAACAAAACTGACGGATTTCGCTAGGGCCAATGCTTGTCTGAGTCTCGGCGAAATTGAACAAGAGTTACCGCGGCCCTGGCACAAGCAACTGAAGGAACACGGGTGGGTTTTAGTCAGTAAAAGTCTGACACGCCCTCCCGCTTCACCCAGAGCGGTAGAAGTCATTGGATGACTGCCCAGCCCAAAAGTTGCAGCGTATAGTGGCTGTAGATAGGGGTCGGTCTGTGTGCGGTCAGGCTTAAGGATCGATGGATTATATAAGGTTCGAGGTTCGAGGATACCGAAAGGATTATTTTAAAAAGGTCTGGCGATTCGTTTGATGTACGAATTATAGAGTGAATAATATGGCGGTGGATTTGAGGGACCTTTTCAATCTCAAGGTTATGGAAATCGGAGATAAATTGTTTACACATGCAAAATAATGAGAAGGAACATGTATATTTTTTCGGAAAGTATTAAAACTCAATTCAGTTTTTAACCCCCGCCGGAAAAAGAGGGGTGTTATAAGTTTCACGTGTGTCTGTGGCATCATAGCGCCTATACGGATGAACCGATTTTGATTTAGTTTTTATTGTTTGTTGGTAGTGTTGGTAATTTTATCGAGAGTGTTCTTAGCTATGTTTGAATAAAATCGGTTAAGCCTTTCAAAAGTTATGGGCGTTTTACTGTTTGAATCGGGGTAGTTTCGCAAGATAATAATGTCGAGGGTTTTTAAATGTTTGAAATTTTACTTGTTTAGTTTGTAGTTATAGTAGTAGTGTTTTGTAAGTATAACAAAAGTATGTTGTTGTTATTTAAAATGTTGTCCCACTCTTGAAATTTCTCCGCGCGTTTAGAAAGATTCAAACTTACATAACATGCTGAAAATAACTTTTAAATAAATAAGTTATAGTAAACAGTAGGTACCTTATTAGGCTGCTAAGTTCAACAATATTCTTTTTGCGGATACTTCTTCACATATAACAATTAAAATTATTCATTAAAAATCTTTTTTTAAACAAGTTTTTTTCGTATTCTCAGCAAACTCTTTTATTTGATACCCATATCATGGCAGTGCACAAAAAATAAGTAATACGCCATCTTGTGTCGTCCGCCATATTGGATTTAGAATAACGTCACTTATCTAACCATGCATTGTCATCAGAGCTAAACGTGTATGCAAAATTTCATCTTAATCGGTGGAGGATAACTGCTTTAAAATTCAGTTGCAAGATTTGACCCGAACTCACTTACATACATACATTGCAAGTTAAATAAAAACTTGTAAGAATAAAGGCGAATGGCAGGCTTGTATGGGCATTTCGTACCGCTAATAAAAAATCGTGTTTCGGGATATTTTTTGTTTTAATTGGTAGTTTATATGATAGATAATCCCTTTTTAAATTCTTAGATTTTTAGAACTTGGGACGTATAAGTTATAACCAGTTTTATTTTTTAAGGTTATGTACTAGTGTACCAATGTTACCTATAGGTAAATGTTACATATTGTTACATAATGTGTAAAGTAAATGTTCTAAATTGTTTTTTGCTATCTTTTTGTGTTTTATTTACTTACCATTAAGTAGGTAGATTGAGATGAGGATTGTACCTATTCAGGGCATTATAAGATACCTAAGTCCAGCAGCGGATTGCAACAGTTTGATAATGATGAGTTTGATTATATTTAGTGTTATATGTTTTTCTGAATAATTAATTATCATTTTAATATTTGAGTTATTTTACAAAAGGCAACTTCTAAAACATTACTGCGTTTAATGTACGATTTGATTACGTTTATTTATTCAAATCTTTTTACTGATATTATTTATTAATCCGAAGTTCTAAAAATAGTTAACTTACATAAAAATAAATGGCTTAGTTGCCTTAATAAGTGGTATAAATTCTATAACCGAACAACGAAAAAAAGTATGCGGTACGAAATCTGCCGTTCACCTTTACCTAGTTCTTGACAACAATGCTGGACACGGCTTTCAGATTACCGGAAGCAACTGAATACAAGTATTTTCCAAGAAGCGACTGCTTCGTACATAACAAACGAGAGAAAATCACACAGCTGTTGGTAGAACTTCCAAAGAAATGTTAAACTACACAGCTCAGCTCAACTATACCAAATAATACCCAGTAGCAAGAATCTACTAAATCACACTGCACTTGGTCCCAGCTTTTAGCAGATGTCGCAACAGAACAACAAGGCGACGAACGAAACTTATCTAATATTAGAACCGCGGAGTGAAGACCCCTACCCATCTACTCGACAAGAGCCAGCTCGAGCTTTAAGTTATCAAGTTCCTTGGACAAAACAATGTTGCATCGGTTTTGTATAGTACCTAAATATTGCTAGAACACAAGTAAAATTTTAAAAAAAAACCCGGCATATTTATCTTGCGAAAAACCCCGATTCAAACAGTAAAACGCTCATAACCTTTGAACGGCTGAATCGATTTAATTCAAATATAATTAAGAACACTCTCGACAAAATCACCTTTCAAACTAAATCAAAATCGGTTCACGGGTTTAGGCGCTGTGATGCCACAGACAGACACACAGATACACAGACACACAGATACACAGCAACACACGTGAAACTTATAACACCCCTCTTTTTTACGGCGGGAGTTAAAAACACCCCGATTCAAACAGTAAAACGCTCATGACTTTTGAACAGCTGAATCGATTTAATTCAAACATAGCTAAAAACACTCTCGACAAAATCACCTTTCAAACTAAATCAAAATCGGTTCACGCGTTTAGGCGCTATGATGCCACAGACAGACACACAGATACACAGCAACACACGTGAAACTTATAACACCCCTCTTTTTCCGGCAGGGGTTAAACATAGCATGGAGTAAGAAAACTGTCTAATACATTAATAATACAAGAAATAACGTCAGCACTTAAAAGTAGGTCACTGAGATTTCTTTTCAAATAAAATTTGCATTTTCAAACATCATGTAGGAACATTATCATAATCATCATTTATTTGTTAACATAGGTGTTTATAAATACAGATCTTAGCTTACATGAAATAGAGCGCTATGTTATGCCAGGAGGCGTACAAATATGGTGTACAAATTTGATTTAGTACAAATTAGTCAAATTCAATAAAACAATGTCAATTTAAAAAAGATTGGTACGTTTAGTGTCAAATATTTATGTCAAACTTAGAGTAGTTACTAATTGAAAAAGAATAAATGAATATTATAACAATATGGTGATGTCATGTTAAATTAATTTATCATCTAAGTATTCGTCAACAGTATAATAACATTTATCAACAAGTAATAATTTTCTTTTTTCTTGAAATGTATTATTTTTTTTTTTTTATGGCATCTGGAATTTTATTATAAATACGTGGGGCCATACCCAGAACACTCTTTTTTATTAAAGCAGTTTTACATTTGTGATTACACAAGGCATTTTTGTATTGACTACGAATTGGAACATCTCGTACAGTAGATATTTTTTCGAAAAGGTTTGGATTTGTTTTGAAGAAAATACAAATTTCTAATATGTATAACGCCGGCAATGTAAGTATTTTTAAGGATTTAAAGTAAGGTGCACAGCTATCATCTGTTTTCAGACCACACATGGCTCTTATACATCTTTTTTGTGCCCTAAATATTAGTAACTAGCTGACCCAGCAAACTTTGTTTTGCCATAAAAAGACCAAACATTTATCTACCCTACCTACCCTACCTTACACTACCTACCCTACACTACCCTACCCTACCCTACCCGACCCTACACTACCCTACACTACCCTACCCTACCCTACACTACCCTACCCGACCCTACCCTACCCTACCCTACCCTACCCTACCCTACACTACCCTACCCTACCCGACCCTACACTACCCTACCCTACCCGACCCTACACTACCCTACCCTACCCTACCCTACCCTACCCGACCCTACACTACCATACACTACCCTACCCTACACTACCCTACACTACCCTACCCTACACTACCCTACCCTACACTACCCTACCCTACCCTACCCTACACTACCCTACCCAACCTACCCTACCCTACCTACCCTACCCTATCTACCTACCAACTTGTTGAACTATTTATTTGAATAAGAAATAATATACTACTATACGAATGCAACCAACTTTTGTTTCTACCGGCAGCGTTGATCTAATTAAAATTTAGAACATAAAAGTTGCTATTGTGAGTCAACCTTAAAAGATAGACATATGGTGTCACGGACTTTTTTTTAGAACTTTTAAAGAGAAACAATTCCATCATACATGATATTTGCGTAACTTAAACCATTTACGCAGCGCACGCAATGGAAGCTCTCAAAAAGGATTATTTTTTCCCGTTTTTGTAACATTTTTCATTTATGCTCCGCTCCTATTGGTCGTAGCGTGATGTTATATAGCCTATAACCTTCCTCGATAAATGGACTATCCAACACAAAAAGAATTTTTCAATTTCAACCAGTAGTTCCTGAGATTAGCGCGTTCAAACAAACAAACAAACAAACAAACAAACAAACTCTTCAGCTTTATAATATTATATATAAAATATATAAATATATAGTATAGTATAGAAGTATAGATTTATCTGAAGAATTGCCCCAAAATATAATTCCTAATCGTAGAATCGAAGCTACTAGACCGTGATAGGCAACCAGTAACGCATCTCTGTTTACTTTTTTCGATAGTTGAAAGAGTGCGTAGGCAGATTTATTAATTTTTTTACATAATTGTTCTATATGTGCCTTCCAATTAAGATGGTTGTCAATATGAATACCTAAAAACACAGTTACTTTTACCTCTACTATTTCGTTATCGTCATAGTTAACACATATTTTCGGTATATTTGTTTTTTGGTGAAAATGCATTATTTTAGTTTTCTTAAGGTTAATTAATAAATTATTCATATTGAGCCAATTAATAATGTCAGTTAGTGTATTGTTAATTTCAAATTGATAGGAATTTAATTTTTTGCATTTTACTATGGCAGTACTATCATCTGCAAACAAAATCATTTGTTGTTGTGTCACTTGTGGCAAATCATTAATGTAAATGAGAAATAGTGGTGGCCCAAGCACGCTTCCTTAAGGCACTCCATATTTTATAGTCCTGAATTTGGACAGATATGTTCGTTCTACTTTTGTCTTTGAGCACACTCTTCTGATTTCAGAACATTGCAATCTGTTGCATAGATATGATTCCAGTAATCTTAAAATGTTACCTCTGATGCCATAACTGCGTAATTTATCTAATAGTATGTTGTGATCCACATAGTCAAAGGCTTTAGTCATGTCTGTGTAAATAGCGCAGATGGGAGTCTTTTGGTCAACTGCAGACATAACATTATTTAAAAAATCAAATATAGCCATGTTAATTGTCTTATTTTTTCGGAAACCATTTTGTTCTTTGCATAAAATGTTAAATTTAGTAAAATATTGGTGTAATGAGTTATAAATGACTTTTTCAAAGATTTTTGAAATAACGGATATTTTGGCTATTGGTCGGTAATTTTTTATATCTATTTTGTCTTCCTTTTTGTGAAGCGGCTTTATTATAACTTTTTTCAGGTCTTC
Organism: Orthosia gothica; assembly: GCA_949775005.1. Taxonomy (NCBI): domain Eukaryota; kingdom Metazoa; phylum Arthropoda; class Insecta; order Lepidoptera; family Noctuidae; genus Orthosia; species Orthosia gothica. The sequence goes on from OX459066.1 coordinate 8,997,638, forward strand.
TGGATACATGCCTTCGGTAATACTTAAGTTAATAAGGTGTGCTAGCACAGGTGCTATGATCTCAATAACAAATTTAATTACTTTTGTGGATATGCCGTCAAACCCTACAGTACTTGTATTTCTAAGCGTTTTTGTGGCTGAAATAATATCTGAGTTTAGAACAGGCTCATAAATATTGATTGCGATGTGAAATTACTTGGCTTGTTATTTAATTCAATGTCATTAATTATACTATAAACATTTATTTTTTTTCAACTGTCAGGTCAGACAGAAAAATTGTAGTTCTAAAAACTAAAAAACAAGGTTTTATGGTAAAATGAACTTCTGAATGAAGTCGCTAATCCTGAAGATACTGGTAAGGAAAATGGGGATAAACTATTTAAATTATTGCATTGTCATCGGTCCTTGATAAGCGTGCAAAGTTTCAAATCATTCCGACGTTTTGAAGTGGGTGAAAATCACGTTCAAAGATTCCTTCACATTGATATATACATACCAAGCTAATAAAAGCGTGTAAATAACGAAATTGTTTGTCTATCAATCTGACTAGAGCAAATTCAAGCTTAAGGTATCAAATGCTAAGACAGAAATTAAGTTTCCCTACATTCTAATCGGTTTACATAGGTCACGTCCTAGGCGACCACTGAAAATCAGCGCCGTGCTGTCGATCCCGCAAGGCACAGCATTATGCTGAGTGGAAGCCTTTCTTGCATTTGCTTTTACTATACTCGCATTTATTTCTTATTTTTTTTACTCCCCTATCATAATTTTCTAACTTAATTTAATAGAGCTCGTGGCTAAATATTAACAGCCGCAAGGGTCGACCTTCATGGTTAAGAGGTCGGTCCGTGGATAGATGACCGCTTCAACATACCGAGATAGAGCACGTTAACCCGTTGGTCCCGGCTGTCATTTGAAGATCTTTGACTGTCGTCACGGGTAGTCAGAAGCTTGACATCTGACACCAGTCTTGTCAAGGGGTACCGTGTTACCCAGTTACTGGGTTGTGGAGGTCATGGTCACACAGGTCATGTAATACACTGGTACTCAGCTGGAAGCCGATCCCAACAACAATTGGGAAAAGGCTAGGCAGATAATGAACATAATTTAAAAACTACTAACAATATCGCTAAGGGTTAAGTTAGCAAAATCTACTACCACTTTTCTTTTTCTTGTAATGTAATGTTTGTATGTCGTTTTGTGGCAATTAAAAACCTTTTCTTTCTTTACATTTAATGCTTATTGAAAATTCAGCAAACATGAAAATAAATACCGTTACGAATGAAGGGTTTCACTAGTTAACAACTTAAGATAATTGGTACTATAGCATTTAAGTAGATATCAAGTGTGCACCAGATGTGCACAATTTGTGGCGTGAGATCTACAAACCATTAACCAAGCTTGCACCAATTCGAGCAAAATTAAACGTTTTAATCTAAATGAACAGACTGCATATGGCAGCTTTAAACAAATTTCTCGAAAGCATAATAACATAAAAGCATAAACTGCCCGTGAGTGTTGAGGCAACTTCGACCGCGCAAAATTATTATGAATAACGTTAAAATATTTACACTGTACGTAAACATGAAATTCAGTTATCCAGGGAATGCTTATTTTATTTAAATGAATACTGATTTAATCGGACAAACCGTTACTGCCACTTAAAAATAAAAAACTTTTTTGCAAAAAAATACTACCGACTTCCAAAACTCAAGTTATTTTTCACTTTGTAGTTTTTTATTCGGAAGACGGTTTTATCGGATTACCCGAATAACATGAATTTTGAACATAACCGTTGAAATGAGAGATCTGCGTACCCCTTTCGAGCGTATATGGGCGTGATGTTATGTTATGAAATGGTATTAACAATAAACAGACATGCGATTACATCAATCCCGAGAGATTTGCCGTTATTTATTGAAGAGTTCTGTTGTATATCTCCGAAGTTCTTCATCAGATCATCACCACACAAACAAAAAAGAATTTTCTAAATCGGTCCACAATTGACGGAGATATCGGTGAACATACATAAAGAAAAACATACATAAAGCCGAACATAGAACCTCCTCCTTTTTGGTAAGTCGGTTAATAAACTCATAAACGCTTAATGAAAGCTACAGCTGTTTTTATGAAAACAAAAATGAATTTTCAACGTTACGTAACTTAACGTTGTTAAAAACGAATAAAATGCATATAAAGTACAATCTTCAACGGACTTTTTACGATTCATAATGTTCTATTACACATCGTACAACTGGAGGATACAATGCGAAATTTACATTCATGTAACATTATATTTACATATTTTCGCAGCTTATAAACAGTCGTATATGAGCGGTGTAAAAGCTTCTGCTTCTAGAATGCTCTTGCTCTAATGTTCAAACAAAGCGTGCTCGTAATCTCAGCGTACGGTTGATGAATGGAGTCTAGTGGGAGTAAGCCCTAATGTAATTTGAAACTTTATATTATGTGAGAAGAGCGGAATCATCCCGCGGTGTGTAGAGTGCTGAGCTGGTAATATTACCTAGCAGATTCGTGGGTGGTAATTAAGAGTTGCTATGTGAAAATGTGTGCAATTAATATACACGGCAAATATTTAAATGAGCCTGTAAAATCTTAATTATCTTCTAACGATGGTCGCCTTTTTAGGGTTCCGTAGCCAAATGGCAAAAAACGGAACCCTTATGGATTCGTCATGTCTGTCTGTCCGTCCGTATGTCACAGCCACTTTTTTTTCGAAACTATAAGAACTATGCTGTTGAAACTTTGTAAGTAGATGTATTCTGTGAACCGCATCAAGATTTTCACACAAAAAAAGAAAAAAAAAACAATAAATTTTGAGGCTTCCCCAAACTTAGAACGAAATCTCATTTTTTTTTTCATTAAAGCCTTACTACGTGTCTATCTATATATCTATGGATAGGTCTTCAAAAATGATATTGAGGTTCCTGATGTAATTTTTTTCAAAACTGAATAGTTTGCGCGAGAGACACTTCCAAAGTGGTAAATTGTGTGTCCCTGTAACTTCTAAAATAAGAGAATGATAAAACTAAAAAAAATATATGATTATAGGTCTACCAGAATCTCATGGCAAATGCGGAAATAAAAATTTGTTGTGTGCAATACTGGGGAAATTGGATTAAACGATCTTGATACTGTTTAATTTTCATTTATGTCTGTAGTATTAATGAACATGAGGTACCTATATTATAGTAGTCACAGCGGATCTTTGTGTCTTTGAACTTGGTCCTGCCAACCATTGCGTAAGAAACAGTTTGTCATCGAGTATACTGCATAGAGTAAGCGAGATAGGACGATGTGACATACATAAGCGAGTGAAAGAGACAGTTATACAATGCTATCTTCACCTTCAAAATTGATACAAAAATAGCCATTCATCATCATCAGTCTATATATACTTTTTTATGTAAGTTTTATGGCCTGGTTGCTAGGACCTTTTAGCCACCTCTTTGGAAAGAGTTTTGGATCTTATATTTATTCTTTAATATGCATTATAATGCGGATGTAACAGATTTTAATGTTTTTTGGAGTATTTGGCAGCAAATTGTATCGAGTCAGTCTTCCCAGTAAGCTTTGCAGAGGCAGTCAATACTACATTAAAATACTCCGCTCTAATATCCCGAGATCGCTTCTGTCAATGATTTTACAAATTATCCAGTTGCGTAGACAGTTGAGACACAAAACTACACCAATAATATATCACAATATCCAGTAGAAAACAATTTGCAAATAATATTAACAGCCACTGAACTTCACTCGACAAAAACTCCTGTCTCTACACACGTCCCACTGCAGGGCGCAGATTATTACTTAATATTTTTCTTACGTCAAAGATTCTCAATCTCCGTTAAAATCAATATCTTGTCGAAGAATTAGTAACAGTTACATTACTGTTGCCATTTCCTTTCGGCCATAATTCGATGTGCCCTGACCTATGATTTACCATATAATAGTAATCGAAAGAAATAAAAATTAAGTAAGAAAATATAAAATAAACTAAAAGTATCAAAACAAGTCAGTCCAACTTACCGGTCCACTCTACGACGCACTTTAAAATCAAAGATTGAGTTTGATTTACGCCTTCTTCTTTCCTTATTTTATGATACACATTGAAAACAATATGTCTCGCTTGAGATCGAAGTGGGTTTTTCGACATTTTCACAAAAATAACAAATTTTCAAGATAATATTAAAAAATTTCAGCAGCGGTTGACACATCAAGTACTTTGATTTGACAGGTGACAATTGACATTGCCATATGAAAAACACAATTAAAAAAAAATAAAAAATGCCATGAGATTCTGGTAGACCTATACCTACCATGTAAACTTCCATCGAAAATTGGTTTGAACGAGATCTAGTAAGTAGTTTTTTTTAATACGTCATAAATCGTAAACCGCAATTTACCAAGAACGGAACTCTTCGTGCGCGAGTCCGACTCGCACTTGACCGGTTTTTTAAATCCTGCTACAATTATAAACGCGAAGGTTTGTGAGGATGAATGGATGGATGGATGTTTGTTACACTTTCACGCAAAAACTACTAAACAGATTTTGATGAAACTTTACAGAAATGTAGGTTATATCTCAGAATAACAAATAGGCTATGCAAAGGCTAGCAATACCACGCGTTAAATAAACATCCGCCGATCCATCCTCACACACTTCTAAGTTTTTAATAGTAGTAGGATTGGGAGAAGTTCTAATACCACGCGGGCGGAGTTGCAAGCGGCAGCTAGTAATACATATTATTATTTTACAATGCATGTCCTCGAAAAGAGCGGTTTTCCAAGCAGCCAAACTGTGCGGAAAGTGTCCTTTTTTCACTAGTGCTTTTTACTTTCCTGTACTTTTTTAATTTTTAACTCCAACGTCAGCCCGACGCATAGAGTTTTTATTATTTGTGAAAAGTTTTAAAAATTAGTTATGTACAGATTATCATTCATATAAAAGGTAAAATAAAACTAATTCCTTATTTTAGGCGTTTTTAATTACTCTAGATTTAGATTTTGATCAATAAATTAATTTTAAATATGCATTAAATGTTTGGCAGAACGTATATTTTGCTCGTGCCTTATTGCGTTACGATGTGACAGCTATTCGCACATGCGCAGTAGATATGCCCAAGTCTGTGGATATACTGAACGCGCTTGAAGAAGCCCGCAATTTTATTAATTTATTTATTTCCTTGCACAATGCATAGTAAAATGTTGTATGATACACGTACGTAAGATGATTTCCGACTTGTGTCGATTTATCCACTCACTCGCTTCGCTCGCTCGTGAATAAAAATGTCACTCATCGGAAATCACCTGCCTTCCGCACAAATAACTATTGCCTGTCCTTCTTGCAACTTGGTCACAGTAACTTGGGCACCCCAACATGATTAAGCATCCTAAATTCCGTAAATAAAACTGAATGCCTGGCTATTTAACTAGTATACCTACAGCGAAAAAGAAAAAGGAACTAGTAGATGAAAGATAACCAAATATTCCAATACAACATTTGATTCACGTACACAAAAATAATATCACAATAAAATTGACCAACCCAAGTTTCTACCAGACAAAAACATAGAAAATGAAACGAATAACTACTAGTAGAACAAACATTTACCAAACCATACGCGTACAAAATGTTATGATTAGGAGACATAAACAAGAGAACATAGACAAGAATAAACGGTGGAACTATCTGCTGAACTTCGAAGGAGTTTCATCTTTCTACGGAACGTTTGGGGAAAATTAAAAAACTTGTATCCTACTCACATTTAAGCTAGAACAGGGATGGCGGACTTATATTGGTGATCGTGTCATTTTTTATAGAAAAAATATTATGTTTTGGCCATGCCGATCTAAAAAATCTGGACTTAGTGATGTCGATGACGAAATAATAAAAAAGTTATTTCAAAATATAAAAAAAACGTCGGCTTAAGAAGCGAACTAAAAAGACGTACAACAAGAAGAAAATCATGCTGTGCAGTCGGAGGATACATCTGGTTTTGGTCAGCCAGCCCGCCAATATGTGAGTGTTATATATTTTTTAAATACCTCTTAAATCCCTTTATTTTGATACCCCATACGGTGGACTTGGAAAAAAAAAGTTCAGCTATTTTTCAATTTTAATATAGCCAGTGACACTCGCAAGGTTAAGACGAATCGATTTACGTAAGAAACATTAAAATCGGCCAACGCGTTTAGTCTCTAGAACGCCACATAGGAACACACATACATAGACTGATAAAGACACTATCCTGTTTCAGCAGTCGGGTAATTATGTGCGATTTTGTTGTTGCAAAAATGTGTTTAATCTTTTCCCTAACATTGTTGGAGTTGGATTCCAGTTTAAAAGGTCGCATTTGAGTAACCGTATTTTACTCTACAATCTAGTTACTAGCGGATAAATTTGAAAGAGAGTTACCGCGGCCCTGGCACAAGCAACTGAAGGAACACGGGTGGGTTTTAGTCAGAAAAAGTCTGACACGCCCTCCCGCTTCACCCTGAGCTGGAGAAGTCCTTGGATGATTTCACACGCCATAAAAAAAGGACTCTCAAAGATTTCTATTGTTGCAAAAAAGATGGTGATCATCATAAAGGCAAGTTACTTCAAGCAGAATTAAAACAAAACTGAAGTCATCTGAAAACCGTTAATATGGCGTGCCCGAATTATTTCGTGTTGTGCCACCACTGGCATACGTTTCGCTGTTTCGCCATCCCTGAGCTAGGACAAACAAATAGACAAAGTTTTGAAGAAAATAAACGTAGCCGGACACTGGATAAAGACAATCTTTGAAATTGTTTACAGAAAACTCGTATTGGTAAAGGTTGGGATTAAAAAAGTTCGTTGTGGATCGCAATATGGCTGATGTATATAATACGGTTCGAATTATGAGTCTGCTGGAAGAAATAAAAGTTGTGTAGTTTAACATAAGGAAAGATAGAAGAATACTCTTTATTAACCCCCGACGGAACTAGAGGGGTGTTATCAAGTTTGACGTTTGTTCATCCGTTTAGGAGCTATGATGTCACAGACAGATACACTGTCTGTGACATCATAGCTCCTAAACGGATGAACCGATTTCGATTTAGTTTATTTTTGTTTTAAAGGTGATTTTGTCGAGAGTGTTCTTAGCTATGTTTGAATAAAATCGGTTCAGCAGTTCAAAAGTTATGTGCGTTTTACTGTTTGAATCGGGGTGTTTTCGCAAGATATCGTGTCATAATTACGTGTTCAATAGATTGCCGATCGAAGCGGATCTACTATGTAGCACGAAATATATTTTTTTTAGGGTTTGTTTTAATTTTGAAATCTTACTTGTTTTACAAACAAAGTTCTCAGTTGTGAAGGAAAACATCGTCAGGAAATGTCTTAGAACCAAAAATTCAAAGACATGCGACATCCAGGTACCCGCACTGTGCTCGCGTGGTTGATTACGGCCCATTCCATCTCACAGAGAGGAGGCCTGTGTCCCAGCAGTGGGAACATTTAAAGGCTGATAATGATGATGATGTACCCCATAACAAAGAATACTGAATAAGGATGAACTATGAAAGAAGCCTTTGACCACCAAAGAAATTTATAAAGACCCATCCTTCAATGACGCCAAACAATCTCACTTAATCATAACAAAGATAAATAACACAGCAACAGAAGAGCAACAACTAAACTGTCATCCAAAATGATTGATGACAAAATATCGACAGCTGAACAACTATAGTATCATTCCCCATCCAACCATTCCCGGATTCCGACGGAATCTCGGGATTACGTCATTTCCTTTTACAAATAAGCACCGTGTTGTCTATTTAGGTCAACCGTGTATCTCTATGGGATGTCAATGCCTTAAAAGGTTTTCCCTCAAAAAGTTTGAGATCCCTTAGTGAATGGGGATTGATGCCATAAATGCCTTTGGTAAGTAAGAAGCAACTAAGCGGATTATTTAATTTCGAAATGAATAGACGGACGGGTTTCGGTTAAGTTATCTTTTGGAATAAAGTCTCATAACATGATGTATTCATTCTGGTCCTTTCAGTAGGATTTCTTTTATAAAGAAAGAAAGAATGAGATTTATTTGACGACAGTTCATCAGGTACTCACAAAGTGAAATAAAAAGTATCATAAAAAAACTTTTTTACAAAAAAATACTACCGACATCCAAATAAAAAAACTACAAAGTGAAAAATAACTTTATTTTTGGAAGTCGGAGTCTTTGGTAGTTGCATTTTTTTTGCGCTGGACACCAATTTCCAAAAATAAAGTTGTTTTTCATTTATTGTTTTTTTATTTGGAACTCGGTAGTATTTTATTGTAAAAAAGGTTTTTATTTTTCACTTTTTAGTGGTACCTAATAGGCAAGTTCTTTAGTAAGGTACCTATAATGCCAGAATAGATTACCCGAATATCATGAAACTGAACGAAACCGGTGCAATGAGAGTGCAACAAGGTGAACTGCACACATCCGCGTACCCCTTTAGAGCGAACTAGCGTGATGTTATGTTATGAAATGGTATAACAATAAACAGACATGCGTCTGTTGTATATCTCCGTAGTGCTTCATCAGATTTTCACCAAAATTAAAATGGGACCAATTTTGGAACATACTCTTTCAAACAAAAAAATAAATTTCAAAATCTGTCCACTATTGACGGAGATATCGGTGAAAAAACACAAAAAAAAAAAAACAAACAAAGTCGAACATAGAACCTCTTTTTCGGTAAGTCGGTTAAAAAACATTGTGTGTGTCTCACGGCTGCGCCAAGAAGGTCCATTCATAGGGCGGCTTTTTCAGTTCAGCTCAGTTTCTGAGAATTTGGAATTCAAACCCTACGTTAATGGCAAAGTTTGATGGGTTTTAGGGTTCCGTAGCCAAATAGCAAAAACAAAACCCTTATAGATTCGTCATGTCTGTCTGTCTGTCCGTCCGTATGTCACAGCCATTTTTTGCCGAAACTATAAGAACTATGCTGTTGAAACTTGGTAAGTAGATGTATTCTGTGAACCGCATTAAGATTTTGACTCAAAAATAGAAATACAGCTAAAAATTTTGGGGGTTCCCATACTTGAAACTGAAACATTTTTTTTTTTCATCAAACCCATACGTGTGAGGTATCTATGAATAGGTCTTTAAAAATGATATTGAGGTTCCTAATATCATTTTTTTCTAAACTGTATAGTTTGCGCGAGAGTGGTAAAATGTGTGTCCCCCCCCTGTAACTTCTAAAATAAGAGAATGAGAAAACAAAAAAAAATATATGATGTACATTACCATGTAAACTTCCACCGAAAATTGTTTTGAACGAGATCTAGTAAGTAGTTTTTTTTTAATACGTCATAATTCGTAAACCGCAATTTACCCAGGACGGAACCCTTCGTGCGCGAGTCCGACTCGCACTTGGCCGGTTTTTTTAGACTAGAGTATGAAAAATACTCAACTTCAAATTCCTAATTCAAAACCCTTAGTATAGCCATCTAATACAAAATTAAATACCTAAGCATATGACTCAAGATATAATACAACGGCTTTTGAAACTTATCAATATTTTCCATCAGTTTATCGGCTGTGAGCGTGAAAAACACGGCCATTGGAGGACGTAGCTGAAGAGCCATAACCACTTGATGGGTGTCGATCGAGGGTTATCGAGCACCAGTTTTTGCCAAAGGGTAGGGCGTGTCGATAACTACGCGTGAACGCACTACAATGCACCCTCTTTTTAATTACAACATGGACGATGCAGTTTCAAAAAAAGAACGAACGTTTTATTCTTTTTTTCTGTAATTAAAAAGGATATATGACATACAGTCTCTATATCGTTTTTAGGGTTCCGTATCCAAAGGGTAAAAACGGGACCCTATTACTAAGACACCACTGTCCGTCTGTTTGACTGTCATCAGGCTGTATCTCATGAACCGTGATAGCCAGACAGTTGAAATTTTCACAGATGATGTATTTCTGTTGCCAATTGTTTTTTTTTTAAAGAGTAAGTATACAGATTTTTGTGCATTCTTCTCCATAACAAGCTACTTTCCGAATGCACGGTAGAATAAATTTTTATGCCACGTAATTTTTTATTGCGACATTCAAAAGTGCCGCTTAGTTGAAATAAAATATCTAATAATAATATAAAGTCTTTGCCGCTGTAAAAACAGAAAAAAAAAACAAATATTTACGCGGGGCTCCCATACAACAAACGTGATCTTTTGCCGTTTTTGTGATAATGGTACGGAACCCTTCGTGCGCGAGTCCAACTCCCACTTGGGCGGTTTTTCGTTTATCATTTACCGAACAAACAATTCTGCTGAGCAAATTCGGGCCGTTTAATCTATTGGACAATACACATTTTAATTACGCTCACGTCGGCGTCGTTTACGTCGGCAATATTTAAATTTAACAGCTTACAAGGTGCTCCTTGGCCCTCACCATTACGCCAGCGGTTTTGAACCCTTTGCCGGTAGTAATTGCGTCGATTATCGTTCGCTAATTAGGTATCCCATTTCGTTCCAATAGGGGTCGGATTTACCTTACACTCCTCTCAGATCCTGAAGAAATCGTAATCATTAATTCTTCAGTCAATTCCTTCAATGCCAGATAGCATTTTATGATCTTCGGGTCTGCAATTAAAATGCTAGTGTTTTATAATTTTCTCTCGAATTTCAATTGCTCAAATAAAGTATTCCAAACTATTTATTATTATTAATGAATTCTAGGAATGCCTTTGTGCAAAGTTATTTGATAACATAGAATTTGTTTTGTCGGAATCATTCAAGTAGGTATTCCTTGTTTCTTTTTTTATGTCTTTAGTCTAAAAATATAAATAAACTGTTTGCTTAAGGTTAAAAATACGAAGTCGAAAATTCTTCCATACAAACGTAGTCTAGAGATTACTCCACTGTTTGACGATGTACGTTCAAAATAAAAAAAATATGTCAATTTGGCTCATCATTATCTAGTTCTGCATGGAAACAAAAATGTAAAAAAATAATATATTTGAGAGTTATGAGCGTCAAAAGTTCCATATTTCAACACTAATTTTAACGCATCTTTGGGCGGAAATAAATACCATAACAAGAAGGAAAATTACAAAACGGCCTCCATACAGGGATAGATAAGTAATTCAACAAGGAAAAAAAAATATTTTGAAAATATACATTTAGTAAGTTAAGCTAATTGTGACAATAAACGATTTTGTATTTGTATTTGTAGTAGTTTTTTCATGATATCTTTCGCATGTGTTGTCGGAGAAGCTAGCATGCATTTTAACCCCGCGCACAAAATAGTTCGTGCCGTCGATTAGTTCAACCTTAAAACAATAAAAAAACTTTTTTGCAAAAAAATACTACCGACTTCCAAATAAAAAACTACAAAGTGAAAAATAACTTTATTTTTGGAAGTCGGTGTCTTTCTTTTTCCGCATTTTTTTGCGATATGGACACCGACTTCCAAAAATAAAGTTATTTTTCACTTTGTAGTTTTTTATTTGGAAGTCGGTAGTATTTTTTTTGCAAAAAAGTTTTTTTATTTTTCCCTTTTTAGTTGTACTTTCCTAAAATAGGCAAGTTGTTTAGTAAGGTACCTATAACGCCAGAATAGATTACCCGAATAACATGAAACTTGAACATAACCGGTGAAATGAGAGATCTGCGTACCCCTTTATAGTGTACTGGCGTGATGTTATGTTATGAAATGGTATAAACAATAAACAGACATGCGATTGCGGTAATCCCGAATGATTTGCCGTTATTTATTGAAGAGTTCTGTTGTATATCTCCGAAGTTCTTCATCAGATCTTCACCAAATTAAAATGGCACCAATTTAGAAACATCATCTATTAAACAAAATTAGAGATAAAGAATTTTCAAAATCGGTCCTCAATTGACGGAGATATCGTTGAACAGACATAAAAAAAAAAAGTAACATACAAGAAGTCGAACATAGAACCTCCTCCTTTGGTAAGTCGGTTAAAAATAGGAGAGACAACGCTTGTTGGTTTTAATAATTTCACGTCTAAAATACTTTATAAAATATTTTCAAGCATTTCTCTTTTTTTAACACAGCATTTTCGTGTTATTTTCGCTGAAAATCAAGATTCAAATGTGGCATGTATTATGTGCACGAATCGTCGGTTCCAAGCCTCAGCGGGAAGTAACAGTTTAAAATTTAATCACATTTCTGCTCCTAAATTTATTTTCGCTGTGAAATGAGTGTGGCTACGATTTTGAATTGAAATGGGATTTTGGACGTTTGAGAAATGAGTATTTTTGTGGTAGTAGTTAAGAAATAGACTTGAGGATAAATTGGCGACCTATTTAGACTGTCTTCAGTTGATCATCTGGCCTTTGCCCAATTATTTAATTTCAATTTCATTTAAGCTTCTGACTACCTGTAACGACTGTCAAAGATCTTAAAATGACAGCCGGGACCAACGGCTTAACGTGCTTGCCGAGGCACGGAGGAAACTCGCTATGTTGAAATGGTCACCCATCCACGGACCGACCTCGGAAAGCGTTGCTTAACCTTGAAGATCGACCCGTGCGGCTGTTATTATTTAGCCACGAGCTCCTCAGTACAGTTATACCAGATAATATAGAAAATTGGTCATGTCAGTGTTCATTTTAAGGCAAAAATGTTTAGAATTGTCCACTGTCTTATTCCTGCAACTCGTAAGGCTGAAAATGCATTGACATGCGTTTTACTTAGCACCTAAGTTTTTTTTTGCTGTCGATAGGCTCATGTATGACCACTATCTCACCTGATGGTAAGCATTGATGAGTTCCACGATGAAGAACGCTTGCCTAGAAACTTGCTAGTGTAACAAACGGTCCATAATTTTCGTAACTGGCCGCACTACGCGTTTGGCGTCTTCGTTAGTCACCTTGCGTGTATTAGTGCTCTTCATCATCAGCCTATTAATGTTCTCACTGCTGGGACACAGAACTCCTCTCTCTGAGAGGGGATGGGCCGTAATCCACCACGCGGGCCCAGTGCGGGCTTGGTGGATGTCACATGTCTTCAATTTTTTTAATTTAAGACATGCCGGTTTCCTCGCGATGTTTTCCTTCACAGTTTTTGAGAGAAGTGTTGATGAAATAATTAACACAATGTAAAGCGCTTGCCTTGGTTCGAACCCACGACCTACAACTTGTAAGTCGCGGCCAATACCACTGGGCCACCACTGCTCTCCATTAGTGCGCTTAGCAAGCCGAATGTCAGTGCATTTTCGGCCTATCAGTGTCTTTTAAGAAAAAAAAGAGGTTTGTTAACAGGACAGTCCCATCAAATCCATCTCTCATGGTAACATGACTTTTAACGTAGCCGTAAAGGTGTAGGACTGTTCTTGCGTCTGTGTATAACGGACGAAAAAAGCTTATATATTTATACTGTTTTAAAAATATTACAATGCGCGCATTTTTTAATATGAGAGATAGTAATGCACTGGTCACCTGAACGGCCAGGCCTTGTGCTTGTAAGATAAGGACTTGACAAGGCTTGGAAAAACGGTTTATTATAAATGTACTGAGGACGCTGGATAAAGAACAATGGCATTATTATTCTAGTATTTTTAACTCCCGGCGGAAAAAGAGGGGTGTTATAAGTTTACGTGTGTTGCTGAGTATCTGTGTGTCTGTCTGTGGCATCATAGCGCCTAAACGGATGAACCGATTTTGATTTAGTTTTTTTTTGTTTGAAAGGTGATTTTGTCGAAAGTGTTCTTAGCTATGTTTGAATAAAATCGGTTCAGCCGTTCAAAAGTTATGGGCGTTTTACTGTTTGAATCGAGATGTTTTTAACCCCCGCCGGAAAAAGAGGGGTGTTATAAGTTTCACGTGTGTTGCTGTGTATCTGTGTATCTGTGTGTATGTGTATCTGTGTATCTGTCTGTGGCATCATAGCGCCTAAACGGATGAACGATTTCAATTTAGTTTTTTTTTTTTGAAAGGTAATTTTGTCGAGAGTGTTCTTAGCTATGTTTGAATAAAATCGGTTCAGCCGTTCAAAAGTTATGAGCGTTTTACTGTTTGAATCAGGGTGTTTTCGCAAGATAAATGTGTCGGGGGATTTTAAAATTTTGAAATTTTACTTGTTAGTAAAGAAGCGGTTACGGAAAAGAGTGAAATAAATAAGTGTAGTCTACAGCAGGCCTGTTATTTTTTTTGGAAGGAATATAAATTATATTCACGAAATACAAACATATTTTCATTAAGTCCTCCATCATTTTATTATCTCTTTCGAAAACACGCGAACGCCAACAACCGAAACGCGTTAATGATTCAGAACAAAACACCAAAAGCTCAAATGAAAATAATTGATTCAGCGATACGTAAGTATTGGACGAAATAATAATAATTTTGAACTCACCCTTTATTACGAGCCGTTCGGAGCGCAAACCGTTTAGCGCATTTATAATATGAATTTATTGTCTATAATAGAGTCATAAATTGCCACAGCGTCCTCGTGCTCTATTATTAATTTCAGCGGCGAGCCTGCGAGAATTTATATTCTTTTACCAAATAATGAAGAGCTATCTTCGTGCAAAAAAAGAGGAATTAACGAGAACGGTAGCAGACAAAGGAAAAGCCGGGGGCGCGACAATTAGACCCACCGCGGATGGATACGGGCAATTTGCAAACTCATTTGCGCTATTAATAAGTCGCATCCGAAGTGTTTTGGTGTCAACTGTAATAGGAGTGGTCCTTGTCGAATAATGGGTCCTTCTGACTGTCAAAATAAGGAAAAGTCTTTGTACGATACACGGAAAATAGTAGTGTAAGCAACAGTCATATAAAAGGGGTTATTAAAACACGAGTGTTGGTTTGATAATAGTATCCTGCAAGTGTTATAATACCTAATTATATGCCGTTGCATACACTAATTATCTTCACTCATACAGTTGAAATAAAACAAAAGTGGAAACGGCAAAAATATGTGGTTTCCTGGAAATTTAGTTTCTCATTGCGCATGACTGCGCAGCGCGGGCATCCATAGACAATGACAATATTTTAGAAGCTTTTTATTAATTTGCAATGTATGTATAGGTGTTAGGGCCAAATCTTGCATCTGAATTTAAAAGCAGTTATCCTCAACCGATTTAGATGAAATTTTGCATACACGTTTGGTTTGGATGACAATGCTCGGTAAGCTAAAAAGCTAGTTTCGATTATTATATTATTATTTTTTGTTTTTAGTGTGCTATAAAAATTAAAAAATATTTTATGATGCAGTTGTTTGAAAATCGAAGTAAAATGTTGCATTGCAATGTTTTTTTTTTAATTTTACCTTTTCTTGAAAAAAAAGTCAGTGTTTTTTTTATTATTTATCGGTAGATCTATCTAGCTCTGCGATGCGTGCCATTTGGTGTAATTTGTACTTTAGTAATATTTATTTTTCATATACAAGTTATGACTGTTAAAAAACAACTCGTAGGCTTTTTATCCGAGAATCCGGACACACTCCAGTCTTTAAGCTGAATAGCTCTTCATGTCGTTTTAATCAGAATCCTGGGTGTCTAGACAAATGGGCAAAAGTTAAGACAAATAGGCAAAACTTTAGAAATGAGCTAGTGACATTTTTTTAGTGGCGGGTTGTGCCTTGCAATAAATGTACAAAATACAAGACTTGGCGAAAACATTTCTTTGCTAGCTGCATAATTTTATTCACAGAACTTTAAGTGTCCTACAACTGAGGGGGATAATTTTACGATTTCTTTTTTGACAATTTTTTTTTTTTTTTTTTTTTTTTTCTATATTAATAAAAACTAATGTTCTTAATAACAAATTACAATCTAGCCTTAATAGACTAATAAGCAATTTGACTCTAACTTATTATTATAATGTAAAATGTTATGACTAAGAATAGTGTCAATTTGCACTTTTATACAGTTCGGTAGCACTTTCTTAGAGTCTGATACGTTAAAAACACTTAGTTCACGTGTTACATGTATAGCACAGTATTCTTTGCTATTATTTTTTCACTTATTATACACTACACTAACTCAAATGGTTTAGTTCTCTTTAGCCTACGCACTATGTCCGTGTTATCTAGCAGCTGGATTGCTTCCACATTCACATGTCGATGAAGTCTGTGTTCGTGGGTTTCAGCAAAGTTTTGAATAACGGTGGTGACGAGTTTCATTTTAAGGTCGCGGTGAAGGTCGTCATTTCTGATGTACCATGGTGCATTAACAGCATCTCTGAGTACTTTATTTTGAAATTGTTGTATAATTTTTACATTACTTTGTTTAGTACAGCCCCATAGTTGGATACCATACGTCCAAATTGGCATAAGAATATGCTTGTATATTATAATTTTATTGTGTATTGATAGACAGGATTTCCTTCCGAGTAACCAATACATATTTTTGTACCGTATATCGAGTTCCTGTCTTTTCTTTTTGACGTGAGATTTCCAACGCAACTTGGCGTCAAGAGTTATGCCAAGGTATTTGGCTGTATTCGCATAAGGCACTTGCATGCCATTTATATAGACTGGGTGATAATCGCAGTGTTTATTAGTGAAGTCAATGTGAATCGATTTTGACTCATTCAGTTTGATCTTCCACTTTTGTGTCCAGTCGTAAACTAAGTTCACAGCTAGTTGAACCTTTTCTACTGCTTCTTTGTGGTTTGAACCAATAGCCATAATAGCAGTGTCATCAGCAAAGGTCGCTATGGTGTTGTTTTCCAGCTCTGGGATATCACATGTGTATACCAAGTACAGGATTGGGCCTAAAACACTTCCTTGTGGTACTCCGGCCTGAATAGTTTTTAGCTCAGAATATGCATCCTCTTGTCTTATCCTAAACATTCTGTTGCTTATATATGACTCTAGAATATCTGAAAATTCGGGGAGCATGCGTCTGAGTTTGTATATCAGACCCTCATGCCAAACTTTGTCGAAAGCTTGTGCGACATCTAGAAATACGGTGGCGCAGACTTCCTTGTTTTCGAGCGTTTTTTCGATGATGTTTGTTATTCTGTGTACCTGGTCTATGGTAGAATGTTTTTCCCTGAAGCCAAATTGATGGTCCGGAATAAGGCCTTTTTCTTCTATAATTGGTTTTAGCCGTTTTAATAAGAGCTTTTCAAACAGTTTCGATAATACTGGCAGCAGGGAAATGGGTCTATAAGATGATGCTTCATGGGGTGGTTTCCCAGGCTTCGCAATCATAATGACTTCAGCAACTTTCCATGGCTCAGGTACATGTTTTAGCATAAATGCTGCGTTAATAAGTCTGGTCAGCTTAACTATGGCTTTGCGCGGGAGGTGTTTTAGAATTTCTCCTGTTATGAGGTCATAATCCGGAGATTTCTTCGAGCTTATATTGTTTTTAATTTCTCTCACAACTTCTTTAGGAGTTACAAGCCGAATTCTTTGGTTTTGTGATACATATTCACTCTCCGATATTTCTATGGAACTTTCATTGGGTTGAAAAGTATCTGCTAAGTATTGGGCAAACCTTACCGCTTTTTGTTCATTGCTAATGGCCCATTTTCCATCGCTGTTTCTGATGGGAGGTATTTGCATAATCGGCCTTTTTAGGTTTTTTGTAGCTTTCCAGAGAGAGTAATCCGTTGATTGGTCGTTGGTTAGCTGCACAAGATTGGAGTTCAGGGTTTCATCCTCAAATTGTATAATTTTCCTCTTTAATTGTTTAGTTAGGTTATTTAATAGTGTTTTATCTCGCGGGCATCTTGTTTGCTGCCAGCGCTTTCTTTGTTTTCTTTTCTCTGATAGCAAATTCACAATATCCTTGGGATAGATATGCCCCTTGTATTTCCGTTTTAATTGCGGTGTGTTATTCCAAGCACATTGTTGAATGTTAACAACATATTTGTTTACTTCTGAGTCAAGCTGATCATGATTTTGTAATGGAGTTTTTAGGTCGATTATTTTATCTAGATCAAGCGCAAAGCTGTCCCAGTCTGTAGACTTGTTAACCAGGATTAGATGGTATTCTCTTAATAGAATTTTTTGACTAAGTCTTAGTATAATCGGGGAGTGATCCGAATTCATATGAAACTCTTCCTCCAAACTAACATAATTGGTGGATATGTTTTTACATATGAAAAAGTCTATGAGATCGGGTATTTTCTGAAGATCAGTTGGCCAGTATGTTGGTTTGCCAGTGCTCATAACTTCACAATGTGTGTCTCTAACTGCGTTTAAGAGCTGTCTTCCCTTTGTTGTAGTCAGTCGTGATCCCCAATGCATATGCTTGGCATTAAAATCACCGCCTAGGATGAATCTTTGACCCAAAACTTCAAAGAATTGCATATATCGCTCTTTTCTTATCATATGCCTTGGAGGACAGTAAACAGCTGCTATGGAAACGTGACAAAATTTGGTTTTGACTGATACTGCCACAGCTTGAATGTCCGGTTCTTCAAATTTACTGTGCTCGTAATGGTTAAGGTTTTCTTTAATTATAACCGCGCTACCTCCTCTGGCAGAGTTGTCAGGGTGAAGCGAATTATATATCTTGTATCCTTTAAATTTAACGAAAGATTGTTTAGTGAAGTGCGTTTCAGAGATTAAACACACGTCAATATTTTCTGTGTCTAGGACTGCCTGTAACTCATTCTGATGTTTGAGGAGCCCATTAGAGTTCCACGCCATTATTTTTAGTGTATTAGTCATTTATGATTATTAAGAGCAGCTGTTTTAGTGCTGGATTCTAACTTCTCTAGTCTTTTGTCAAATGTAGTAATACACTTTAAAATCTGATTTATCTTATCTTCTAGATTTGAGGGTTGGGTGCCTTGTTTTGCAGCCTGAGCATAGGAAATACTTTTGGTGACTTGAACAGGTTTAACAGTTGACTGGACACCTTCTTTCCGTGTGTGTTGGTCAGGATTCCTTATTGTAGAAAACTGTTGGGCTGTTGGCACAACAAGTTTCTTTTTGATGTTTTTGTTTTTCATCATTTGCATCTCTTTGGCTACTTCACACCCTCTGTAGTTGGCTGGGTGGGGTAAGCCACAGTGGACGCATTTCGGTTTCTCTTGCGGAGATTTAATACATTCGGCTGTAAGGTGCTTGCCAGTGCATTTTACACACCTTGGCTCTTTTTTACAGTATTTATGAGTATGCCCATAAGCCTGACATCTCTTACACTGTGGAATGAGTTTCGGATTTTTGAGAGGGTGTATTTCAATTTTACACCCTAAAATATGCTTTGTTGCATAGATTTTATTTACATCTTCGTCATTATGAAATGAAAGAACAAACATATTGAGCGGTTCTTTACTCTTCCAGCTCAACTTGTGGTCAACTTTTTCTATTTTAAGACCTTGCGATATTAAATCATCTTTGATTCGATCTGGCTGGCAAGAAGAATGTAACTTTTTCACTACAACTCTTATTGGCCTAGCCTGTTTGTTTTCATATGTGTGCCAATGATAGTCTTTCTCTGTCAAAAACTTAACAATTGCTCTATAAGAGTCATCAGTTTTAGCGTTGATCTTCACACAGTCTCCATTCATCATTTTGGCGGTGAATGATTCAGTTGGTTGGGTTTCAGTCAGTGAGTCGTAAAACATTTGGTAGCTCTTGACCTGATCTATAATGATTGGCGGTGGTGCACGCACTTTTTTGACTAATGTCTGTTCTTTTTCCAATGTTTTTTGTTGTTGGGCGTTTGTTCCGGGTTGTTGTGGGGGAGAAAGAGAAATGTTTAGCTTCCTTTTTTTCCTACTTTTGGCCCTTATCCACTCAGTCTCTTTTGCGAGTTCTTCCTCGTCTGTGCAATACTCGACGTTTCCTTTTTCAGACTGAGCAAATCGTACGTTGCTCTTATTTTCCAACTCATTGGGGCCGTTATTTCCTTGTTCCATGCTTGAGCTGGGATTTTCATTTTGGCGGCTTTGTAGTTGACACTGAAGGCTTTCTATTTGGACCTGCAAATCATTAACAAGAAGTGCCAGCTTTTCTCTTTCTGATTTTTCTTGGATGTAACTGTCATACAACAGCTTTTCCAGATCAGTTTTAATTTTTATTTTTGTTGGTGACATTTTAGAGTAAATAGGCACTACACCTTCACAATTAACTGATTGCACTGTTTACACTATAATTAATAAATAACTGGGTCATCGCGGCGACCTTGACCAACCGATTTCGCAACGCGGCGACGACGGCGTTATTTTGATGCGCCAGCGAATTACGCTCACGTAGCGCACTCGCGCGAATTATAGGTATACGACCGTTCTCGATAGAAGTCAAACAACGTATGACGTATTTTTTGACAATGAGGTCAACGATCATTGGTTGTTTGAAATTTTAATTGAGAAATTATTATTATTTTATCATCATTACATATCTATACCATCACGTCTGCGAAGTTTCTCTAGCAAAAATTAATTGACTCTGGATAATATTTTTATTACTTATATTTATAAATCTTCATACACTACAAGTAAACACTGAAGTAAATTATTCTTTAAAAAGCCTTTTTTTAACACAAGCTTTTTTCGTATTCTTCTCAGCAAATCCTTTCATTTGACTCCCATATCATGGCAGTGCACAAAAAATAACTAGTCCGCCACCTTGAGCCGTCAACCATATTGGATTTAGAATGACGACACTTAGCTAACCATGCATTGTCATCATCATCATCATCATATCAGCCGAAAGACGTCCACTGCTGGACATAGGCCTCCCCCAAGCGTCGCCACATTGACCGGTCCCGTGCATCTCGCAACCAGCGGATCCCCGCAACCTTCACCAGGTCATCGGTCCACCTGGTGGGAGGCCTTCCAACGCAACGTCTTCCGGTTCGCGGTCGCCATTCCAGAACCTTTCTGCCCCATCGGCCATCCGTTCTGCGAGCAATGTGCCCTGCCCACTGCCACTTAAGTTTGGCAATTCTTCGGGCTATGTCGGTAACCCTGGTTCTCTTGCGGATCTCTACGTTTCTGATTCGATCACGCAAGGAAACTCCGAGCATAGCCCTCTCCATTGCCCTTTGAGTGACTGTAAGCTTTCTGATAAGGCCCATTGTAAGCGACCACGTCTCAGAGCCATATGTCATCACTGGCAACACACACTGGTCATAGACTTTCGTCTTGAGACACTGCGGTAAGTTGGACGAGAAGACACCGCGCAACTTCCCAAACGCTGCCCAGCCTAGTCGGATTCGACGGTTGACCTCTTTCTCGAAGTTGGCCCTACCCAATTGGATCGTTTGTCCCAGGTACACATAGTCGCCCACAACTTCGAGTGTAGAGTCTCCAATCTTGATAGGAGTGGGTGTAACATGGGCATTCAACATCAACTTAGTTTTGTCCATGTTCATCCTAAGACCCACTCTTTCGGAAGCTCTACTGAGATCATCGAGCATTGTACTGAGGTCCTCCATGGTCTCAGCCATAACCACTATATCGTCGGCAAACCGAAGGTGAGTGATGTACTCGCCATTGACGTTGATGCCTAGCCCTCTCCAGTCCAGAACCTTGAAGACATCCTCCAGTGCAGCGGTAAAGAGCTTCGGAGATATTACGTCTCCCTGTCTCACACCTCGCTGCAGAAGGACGGGTTCCGAGGTCTGATCCTGGAGTCGAACTGACATTGTGGCGTTTTTGTATAAACACTTCAACACTTCGATGTACCGGTAGTCAATTTGGCACCGTTGGAGAGACTGCAGTACAGCCCAAGTCTCGATCGAATCGAAGGCTTTCTCGTAGTCCACAAACGCTAAACAGAGAGGCAGGTTGTACTCTTCGGTCTTCTGTATAACCTGCCGCAGCGTATGTATGTGGTCTACGGTGCTGAAGCCTTTACGGAATCCGGCTTGTTCGGGAGGCTGGAAATCGTCAAACCTGCGTGCGAGACGATTCGTGATGACTCTTGAAAACAGCTTGTAGACATGGCTAAGGAGTGTGATGGGCCTATAGTTCTTCAATAGGGCATTGTCACCCTTCTTGAAGAAGAGTACCACCACACCCCTGCACCATGCCTGTGGCGTTTTCCCCTCGAGTATGACGGAATCAAAAAGCTTCTGAAGGGCCTTAAGTACTGGTTTTCCACCCGCCTTCAGGAGTTCGGCCGTAATTCCGTCATCACCCGGTGCCTTGTTGTTCTTAAGTTGTTTCAGAGCCATCCCAATCTCATACAGGCTGACGTCCGGAATGTCTTCGGTATAGTGTCGGGTCAATCTAGCTCTTGGGTCATTCGCTAGATTCGCGACGGGTTTACTTTTTGACGTGTACAACTGTCCATAGAATCTCTCGATCTCCCTCAGAAGCTCCGGTTTGGCGGACACGATCCTGCCATCATCGGTCTTCAGTTTCGTGAGTTGGCTCTGCCCAATAGACATATCTCTTGCAAAGACCTTGATGCATTGTCATCCAAACTAAACATGAATGCAAAATTTCGTCATAAATAACTGCTTTAAAATTCAGTTGCAAGATTTAACATTCTTACATTCATACATTGCAAGATAAATAAAAGCTTGTAAAAAAGCCAATTACGAAAGAATCTTTCACATCGAGAGCCCCCCCCCCATAGCCGGGACAAGAGCCCCGGCCCGCGACGTCCCTCGTTCACGCTATCAGACTTTTAAGTGGAGTTCACAACAGCGTTACTGCCTCAATGCTGCAGATAAGGCCGTGTATACACCGTCAACAGGTGTCGCAAGCCTGATAAACGTTTGAATAGTTTTTTTTTTTGTTTGAATGGTAGGTAGATAAAACCTCAGTCGTCAACCTCCTTTCGTTCTTACAATTCTTAACGCAAACAAGAGAGGCCTCTTTAGAAGCTTTTCCGTGTAATGTCCTTAATATTTCGTAAATGATGCCATTGTTCGGGAGGTTGTCGGGTGAATAATGCCCGCAGTCCGACTTGAATGCTGCCTACCTTTTGTAAAAGGGGACGTTTTGGTTGTTATGTAAGTTGATATCAAGGTCTCAAGTCTCATTAATATTTTCGAGGAAATTCTTGATTGCGCACTCAGCCTTTTATTTTTTACCCGACTGCCGAAGGAGGGTAATGTGTTTATGAGTCTATGTATGTATGTTTCTATATGGCGTTCTAGACAACAAACGCATTGGCCGATTTTGATGATTCTTACGTCAATCGATTCATCTTAACCCTGTCAGTGTCACTGGCTACATTAAAATTGCAAAATAGAAAAATGGCGGATTTTGGGCACCATATTGTGGGGGCCCAATTTTATTTTCTTCTTCAAAACCCATCGTGTGGGGTATCAAAATCAAGGGTTTTAAGAGGTGATTACAAGAATATATAACACTTATATGTTTAAATGTACCTAATTCTTAAAAACGTACTCAAAAATTGTAAATAAAAAATAAAAAAATATGAGCGAGCTGGCTGACCAAAACCAGATGTATCCTCCGACTGCACAGCATGATTTTGTTTTTGTTTACGTCTTTTAGTTGGCTTTTTAAGCAGTCGGGTTTTTTGTTATTTTAAATATTTTTTTTTACCGTAGCAATAACCACGGTGAAATAAAATACAATAAATTCTCAGGCAGAAATATACTTGCTACGAGAAAGTGCTACGCAAGGTGCTACGAATGCACGTAGCGCTCCGCTATCACGTAGCAGCGTAGCGCGTAGCAAATATAAAGTTCCGTAGCGTAGACTGCCATTTAAACCGTATAATTTTTATGGAATATTTATGCGAAGATTTTATGAGAATTTTATACTTTTCTTCTTTACTGGGGTCACTTTAGTAGGTCAATTTTCACGCTAGAGATATTATAGCCTTGGTTTTGATCATAATTCGTTCTTTTATGATTTTAGAATTAAATTTCCGTACGTACAGGCGTTGATCGATTTGGACTATGTGTGATCATAACAATAAAAAAAGTTATCGAATCGCATCGTATGAGCATTGCCAGCTCTGAGGTATCTGGGTGATGCTTACAAGGTCATTTCAAAATCATTAAAATAAAAATAACAATAAAAAACCCGACTGCTTAAAAAGCCAACTAAAAAGACAATACAAGAGGGAAATCATGCTGTGCAATCGGAGGATACATACGTATGCGCGAGCTGACTGACCAAAACCAGATGTATCCCATCTGTATATGTATCTGTATATGGCGCCCAAAAGCCGCCATTTTTCTATTTTGCAATTTTAATGTAGCCAGTGACACTCGCAGGGTTAAGACGAATCGATTGACGTACGAATCATCCAAATCGGCCAACGCATTTGGTCTCTGGAAGATTTCTAGATTGTTAACATTTCTTAACATTTTATGTAGTTTTACTTTTTTTTTTTTAAATCTTTTGTTTATTTATTATATAATCATTTTTTGTTTTAGTTTCTTACGATTTATTGTCGGGCCTGCGTTGTCCCCCCATCTAAGTACTGCTGTAACATGGAAATATTGTAAAACCAAACATTTTTTTTAAAAGAGTAAACCATGGAGTTTCTTGCCGGTTCTTCTCCATAGGAAACGACCAACCCGAACCGTGCACATTTTGTCGACGTTTTATAAGTGCCCATGTAGGCCTATGTGAAATAAAAATTATTGATTTTGATTTTGAAACATACTTACATACATACATACATAGACTGATAAACACATTACCCTCCTTCGGCAGTCGGGTAAAAAAAGAGAGGTGTCTTATATACATCCGCTTGGAACGCAGTTCGATTAATTACATTTCCTGTCTAGTTTCGTAAAATATAACGAAACTGAAATAACAACAACACAGCTGATGCTCAGTGTAAACACACAATAGCAGCTGCTAGCGTAGGTACTGTATGTGTCCAGTCAGCGCGCGCTCGTACGTCTTCGGTTTTCTTCGTGCGCCTCCGGCTTTCTCCTCAACGTCTCCCTTTTTAACACCCGCCGGAAAAGAGGGGTGTTATAAGTTTCACGTGTGTTGCTGGGTATCTGTGTGTCTGTCTGTGGCATCATAGCGCCTAAACGGATGAACCGATTTTGATTTAGTCTGTTTTGTTTGAAAGGTGATTTTGTCGAGAGTGCGTGCTTAGCTATGTTTGAATAAAATCGGTTCAGCCGTTCAAAAGTTATGGGCATTATGAAATTTTATTTGTGTGCTGAATAATTTATCACACAAGAATGATTATTTACATTTATTTATATTAATAAAAAGGGTATTTTAATTTTAAACGTTAAAATTATAAATATTTTTGCATATTTTCGAAATTGACGGCAAGCTGAATCGATTGTTTTTTTTTTAGTTTCCTAGGTGATCGGGCAGTGCCTCAAAAATCACTGCAAA
This sequence comes from Orthosia gothica, assembly GCA_949775005.1. Lineage (NCBI taxonomy): Eukaryota > Metazoa > Arthropoda > Insecta > Lepidoptera > Noctuidae > Orthosia > Orthosia gothica. The sequence goes on from OX459066.1 coordinate 9,022,863, forward strand.
AATGTGTCGGGTTTATGGTTTAGTTTTTTTAACCCCCGCCGGAAAAAGAGGGGTGTTATAAGTTTAACGTGTGTTGCTGTGTATCTGTGTATCTGTGTGTCTGTCTGTGGCATCATAGCGCCTAAACGGATGAACCGATTTCGATTTAGTTTTTTTTTTGTTTGAAAGGTTAATTTGTTGAGAGTGTTCTTAGCTATGTTTGAATAAAATCGGTTCAGCCGTTCAAAAGTTATGGGCATTTTACTGTTTGAATCGGGGTGTTTTCGCAAGATAAATGTGTCGGGGGTTTTTTAAATTGTGAAATTTTACTTGTCATTGTAATTTTTTTTTCGGTCTGGCGGTCAGTTCGTAAACAAATCAAAACTATAACATGCGATAAGGACCTCCGTTCCAAAAAGATACAAAAAGCATTTGCAAAATGTTATCTTCATTTATTTTGAAGTTTCCACGACACAAACATTGAAAAGCTTTGCAAACAAAAGTACCGTCTATTTGAGAACGAAAGCTGCATTAAAAGTGAAATAAGTAACATGATTTCAAATAGTTCTCTTTCTGAGCTTAAAAAGAAAGAAAGAAAAACGCGGCGTTTTCATAATTGCCGGCACACCGAGAGTATCTCTTCGTGGAATAGCAGTATTTTAAAAATGTCAACCAGCTTTGTGTGAACCTATTTCTGGTGTTTCAACTTTTATTGAATAATGTTGTATTTTAATAGAACCATACTTTTGGTTTTTACTTTGAGGGCAAAGAAAACTCTAAAAATAATCTGGGTTATAAAATTAATCTTTTTTTTTCTAAAGAAACTTTTTTCGTAACCTTCTCAGCAAACCCTTTCATTTGATATCATGGTAGTGCACAAAAAAAAATAGTCCGCCATCTTGGCTCGTACGCCATATTGAATTTAGAATGACGTCATTTAGCTAACCATGCATTGTCTGCGCACATTTATCTTGCGAAAACACCCCGATTCAAACAGTAAAACGCCTATAACTTTTGAACGGCTCAACCGATTTATTCAAACATAGCTAAGAACACTCTCGATTAAGTCACCTTTTAAACAAAAAAAAACTAAATCAAAATCGGTTCACCTGATTGGACGCTATGATGCCACAGACAAGACACACAGATACACAGACACATAGCAACACACGTGAAACTTATAACACCCTTTTTTCCGGCGGGGGTTAAAAATAGTATGTAATATGCAATGCGAAGAGAAAATTAAGACAATACACAGATGGGTAACAAGTAAAATTTCAAAATTTAAAAATCCCCCGACACATTTATCTTGCGACAAGTAAAATTTCACAATTTAAAAAACCCCCGACACATTTATCCCGCGAAAACACCCCGATTCAAACAGTAAAATGCCCATAACTTTTGAACGGCTGAACCGATTTTATTCAAACATAGCTAAGAACACTCTCGATTAAGTCACCTGTTAAACAAAAAAAAAAAACTAAATCAAAATCGGTTCACCTGATTGGACGCTATGATGCCACAGACAAGACACACAGATACACAGACACATAGCAGCACACGTGAAACTTATAACACCCTTTTTTCCGGGGGGGTTAAAAATAGTATGTAATATGCAATGCGAAGAGAAAATTAAGACAATACAAAGATGGGTAACAAATAAAATTTCAAAATTTTAAAAACCCCCGGCACATTTATCTTGCGAAAACACCCCGATTCAAACAGTAAAATGCCCATAACTTTTGAACGACGTTTATTCAAACATGGCTAAGAACACTCTCGACAAAATTACCTTTCAAACAAAAAAAACTAAATCGAAATCGGTTCATCCGTTTAGGCGCTATGATGCCACAGACAGACACACAGATACACAGCAACACACGTGACCTTATAACACCCCTCTTTTTCCGGCGGGGGTTAAAAATTAGTGGGTGGAATTAACAACGAGACCGCTGCTAATTAGAATAGTTTATTATTATGCGTACAGTTAAGGAGTGGCATTCCCTGCCGGAGTCTGTGTTTCCCGATAGCTACAATCTAGGGGTCTTTATGTCAAGAGTGAATAGGTTACTTCTAGGCAAGCGTGCGTCACCGTCTACAGCATCGCTTAACATCAGATGAGATAGTGGTCAAGCGCGAGTCTATTACAAATAAAAAAAAGAGAGTAGGTATATACTACCCTAATACAGTATTGTTATTTGTTTTTGACGACTTCGTCTGCAAACGTTAGATGATCTTTATTTTACAGAACTACATAGCTATTTGCTGGCCTACTTTCATTACTTTCACAAAACAGAAAAACAAGGTTATTTTACAGAAAAGTTCTAGTGAAACTAGCTGCAATGTTGCACCGCTCTATTTCCGGTCTATTGAGCAAACTTCGCTCCGACCGCTCCGATCGCTCGCAACTTAAACGTCACGACACGAACTATTGCAGGTAGCAAACGAAATGGACTAAAAGTGATGGCTGGAAAGATTTATTTTCCAACTATTTATTTTTACCCGACTGCCGAAGGAGGGTAATGTGTTTATCAGTCTATGTATGTATGTATATATGTATGTATGTATGTATGTATGTTTGTTCCTATGTGGCGTTCCAGAGACCAAACGCGTTGGCCGATTTTGATAATTCATACGTCAATCGATTCGTCTCAACCCTGCGAGTGTCATAGGCTACGTTAAAATTGGACAATAGAAAAATGGCGGATTTTGGGCGCCATATTGTGGGGTCCCAATTTTTTTTTTTCTTCCAAACCCATTGTGTGGGGTATCAAAATAAAGGGTTTTAAGAGGTGATTTCAAAAATATATAACACTTATATGTTTAAATTTATCTAATTCGAAAAAAACTTAACTAAAAACTTATAAATAAAAAAAGTTAAATCAAAAAATCAAAAAACCCGACTGCTTCAAAAGCGAACTAAAAAGACGTAAACAAGGAAAAAATTATGCTGTGCAGGCGGAGGATACACCAGATTTTGGTCAGCCAGCCCGCGAATATGTATCCTCCGACTGCACAGCATGATTTTTTCCTTGTTTACGTCTTTTTTTAAGGTCTCGTCGGTGAAACTAATTGTATTTCGAACTAGCTATCCCACGCGACTTCGCTCCCGTCATCTGGCTACCTAACTACTCATCTACCCTACCTACCCTACATACATGATTGTTGCGTAACTTAAAACGTTTACGCAGCGCACGCAACGGAAGATCTCAAAAAAAACTTTTATGCAAAAAAATACTACCAACTTCCAAATGAAAAACTACACAAGTAAAATTTCACAATTTAAAAAACCCCCGACACATGATTTTATTCAAACATAGCTAAGAACACTCTCGACAAAATTACCTTTCAAACAAAAAAAACTAAATCGAAATCGGTTCACCCGTTTAGGCGCTATGATGCCACAGACAGACACACAGATACACAGCAACACACGTGAAACTTATAACAGCCCTCTTTTTCCGGCGGGGGTTAAAAAGGAATATTTTATTCCGTTTTTGCACAAGAAAAAATCATGCTGTGCAAGCGGAGGATATATATTCGCGAACTGCCTGATCCTCCGACTGCACAGTATGATTTCTTCTTGTTTACAGCTTTTTAGTTCGCTTCTTAAGCAGTCGGATTTTTGATTTTTAAATTAGCTTTTTTTTAACTGTAGGTCACTGCAATTGCGTTTTCAATGAAGTGTCTGAAAAGTGTCACGAAAACTATATGACTAGAATCATAACCTAACTGGGTTGATACAAGTAGTACTCGTAGTTGAACGGTATTTGCAAAATGCCTATTTTCAAACACCAAATTAAAACCGCCAGCTTAAACCAAGACACTTTTTAATCGAGTTCCCAAAATTGAGGAGGTTTCTCAATTCGACATATATATTTTTTTATGTGTGTTCGAGGATAACTTCGTCCTTTATGAACCGATTTTGATGATTATTTTTTTGTTGGAAAGGAGATATCCCAATAGTGGTACCAGGAAAACAGGATCTGGTGATTGGGCTCCTTGAGAATTCGAGGGATCTCCTCAGATATTATAGGCATATATATAGCGATTTTGATATTTCATCAATAATGCAATCATTTGCAATCAGAAAGTATCATTTGGTGAAGTGGAACTGACGAAGAAGACCACAATGGCCACTGGAATTCCGAAAGAAAACAATTTATTCTAGTCGTGTTTGGGCTTATTGGAATCGTCATGAGATGTACTTTGGCTATAAATGATTTTCATGTTAATTGGAGGTACCTACCAAAACTAAAAAGGGGAAAATAAAATAAACTTTTTACCAAAAATCGTTCGTTTTGTAGTGTTTTGGTTTGGAAGTCGGTTTCATTTTTTGTTAAAAAGTTTTACTATCATTATACCGAGTACAACACTACCCCGCTTCTACTTTCGATATACCCAGTACAACACTACCGCCACCTATCTACGTGCTTGTAACAAGCGCGCCGCTTTATTTCCGCAGTATTGTGCGAGTTTCACACATAACCGTTTTTAACTTAGAGTTAGACGATCGAACAGAATGTAGGCCAGTGGAATATTGGTACTGTTTCACGATAGCGAGGCTTGTGTGTGATTGTGGTAAGATATATTGAATGATTTGTAAAGAACATTATTTTAAGTGAATATTCGGTTCTAATAAGATAATATTTGGTAGTAAATAAGTCAAATGAAACATGAGTATGGATAGGATGGCTATACAAGTAAAATTTCAAAATTTAAAAAACCCTCGTCACATTTATCTTGCGAAAACACCCCAATTCAAACAGTAAAACGCCCATAACTTTTGAACGGCTGAACCGATTTTATTCAAACATAGCTAAGAACACTCTCGACAAAATCACCTTTTAAACAAAAAGAACTAAATCAAAATCGGTTCATCCGTTTAGGCGCTATGATGCCACAGACAGACACACAGATACACAGCAACACACTGAAAATTTTTTTTCGCACTCCAGTAGCTTTAAAAAAAAAAATACAATTTGTATCGCTTTGGGTCAACAAGATGCTTATACATATTGTGAAAATTTGAAAACTATAGCTTCAACCGTTTGGCTGTAAAAACTGTGTGACAGACGACATACAGACTGACGGACACCTGAGTGACATCAATAGGGCTCTGTTTGGTACCTACGGGTACGGAACCCTAATGATGATGATGAGTCTATAACCTTCATTTGACGATATTGAAGTCAGTATTGTAGTCTTTGAAAATGTTTACCACGACATTTTAAAATACTTATTTTCTCGATACAATTATGAGGACAGATAGATGTACAAGCTTCGATTTTATAATGTTAAGCAAAAACAAAATTGTAAAAGGCAATCGGCATAAAAGTCAAAATATACCAAAATACCTTTTGAAGGATTAAACTTTTACGTAAACAAACTGTTTCATTCACAATGCAGGTCGACTTAGGAAAAAAATATGATAAGAACTGACCTGATTACCCGTTAACCGTACATAATGCAACATTATTGACTTTTAAATCAACAAGCCTTTCGAACCCGTAAAATGAAGGCTTGAACAACGCCTTTGTCCTGCAACACGTGGAAAAGAGAGGCTTCAAGTAGGTGATCTTTTGTCTCGTTCTTTCTTCCCTCAGTATTTCCACCGTGATATTAAGTCCAGGGATTTAATAAAGTGAGTGTGTGAGTGGTGGTGTGTGTGTGTGTCAAATTCATATGTATTTTCTAAGTTTATCTTGGACATAACAGGCAACGGTGAAGAAAAACATCGTGAGGATACCTGGACTTATATAACATTAACATTCGAAACGGGATATTTACCATGTATACTGTTTGTTGCGAGTTACCGATATTTCGGTGCTGTTGCAAGCAACATGATCACGGATAAATTGAAGTTCTTGCGGGTAGGTGTTTATGAGGAGACAAATCGGTCTACCCTCTTTCTTGTCATTTCGTTTCATTACCGCTACCACTGTCACTCAGAACTCAGCATCGAAATATCGGAAACTCGCAACAAACAGTAAACATGGTAAATATACCGTTTCGAATGTTAGTGTTGGTGACTTGGACTTATATAGTTAACGTGAATCTGAAATAGCCAAGTCAGAGGCTTGTGGGGCTCCCAGAGAAAGCTTAATTAATTCTAGACACCAGAAGAGGCCACATCCTCACACGAAAAGAAGAAGATTACCGGTAAAAGGTAAATCATCATATTTTAACACAACGTTTCAGAATAGTTTTAGAAAATGCAAAACTATTTTCTGAGCTCACATTTCTTTAATAGCTGTGCTTTGTATTAAGAGGTATTTAATAAAGCACTAGAGCAGAGGTCACCAAGTGGCGGACCGCGGTCCGAATCCGGACTGCCGACTTATTTTTAACCCCCGCCGGAAAAAGGAGGGGTGTTATAAGTTTCAAGTGTGTTGCTACACACTACACTACACAGATACACGTGTATCGGTGTATCTGTGTATCTGTGTGTCTGTCTGTGGCATCATAGCGCCTAAACGGATGAACCGATTTTGATTTAGTTTTTTTCGTTTGAAAGGTAATTTTGTCGAGAGTGTTCTTAGCTACGTTTGAATAAATCGGTTCAGCCGGTCAAAAGTTATGACCTTTTTACTGTTAGTATCGGGGTGTTTTCGCAAGATAAATGTGTCGGGGGTTTCTTACTTTTTTCGGGGGAATATCAGCGCAGCGTTATTACCTTTTTTGGTTATAGCTGCACATGCTGAGATAGGAGCCTTTTTGGTCTCGCACGGGGTTTTTATTTTATTATTGTTTAATTTTATGCTTATTTCTCGTGTCTCCTGTGCGGGTCACAAATAAATATTTTTCTTTCTTTCTTTCTTTTTTCTGTCTTAAATTTTGAAATTTTACCTGTGTGATATAATTTACTAGTGTTATTTGAGTACGTAATTTAATTGTTCATCACGCGCTTTACCGAAAAAGGAGGAACGCGGAGCGCGAGATCACCACTCGTGGCGGTGGAAAAATAAACCGACACCGGTATCTTACCGATGGAAATGTCCAAGATTGACAGTAGCCTGCATCAACCGGATAGTTCAAGGCAAAAAATTACATTATGCACATTTTTTTTTTTTTTTTTTTAATTTTACCAGGTATCCTTGATGGAGGAGGAGGCTTTAAAACTTACGGGACCGCGACAATCATCAATCAATCTGCCTAGCCTTTTCCCCAACTACATTGGGGTCGGCTTCCAGTCTTACTGGATTCAGCTGAGTACCAGTCTTTTACAAGGAGCGACTGCATAACTGACCTCCACAACCCAGTAACTGGGTAACAGCGGTACCTCTTGGCAAGACTGGTGTCAGATCTCAAGCTTCTGACTACCCGTAACGACTGTCAAAGATCTTCAAATGACAGCCGGGACCAACGGCTTAACGTGCTTGCCGAGAAAACTTGGTATGTTGAAATGGTCAACCATCCACAGACCGATCTAGTCAAGCGTTGCTTAACCTTAATGATCGACCAGTGCGGCTGTTATTATTTAGCGCGACAGTCATAAAAAAAAACGGACCCTAAAGGAAAGTAATTGGTGACCCCTGCACTATACCAACGAGGACTGCCTCGTAGTCTAGTATTCGCGAGCGCTACTGCTTAACCCTTCGGCGAATATAATAAATATACAAGAAAACATAAATATATAGAATACTTACCAAATAACGTGTTAGAAATAGTTAATTGTAATAGAATATAATAAAATTTGTAATACCTACATTGAAATAAAGATAAGTCTCCAAGGTCTTGCATTATGTCCAGGGAACCCACTTAGCTCGCAGACACTGCCTTGCACGGAGAGAAAGGCGTCAAAAAAAAAAACCCTTCAACGAATACTATTTTTATTTAATTAACAAAATGGCACGCTGACTTAAATCAACTTTATGAGATATTTAGAAATTTTATCTCGTGCCGAAACTACGGAAGTTTTATAATTAATCGGAAGAGCTCCCTTAAGTTTGGGCTAATGAGCGTATTTTTGTCTGAATCGTCGAGGGTGGAACGGAAAAGGTCTGCTGGATACAGCTTTATGTTAAAAAGTTATCCTATTATTTTGATTATTATGAATTTAGCATGATATAACTTAAGAACTTTAAAACAACAATAATATACATTTTTTTTGTTGATAGGCTTGCGCTTGACCACTATCTCACCTGATGGTAAGCGATGCATCACCATTACAAGCTTTTATTTAACTTGCAATGTATGTATGTATGATGTAAGTGTGTTCGCGTCAAATCTTGCAACTGAATTTTAAAGCAGTTATCCTCCACCGATTAAGATGAAATTTTGCAGACACGTTTAGTTTGGATGATAATGCATGGTTAGCTTAGTGATTCTAAATCCAATATGGCGGCCGGCTCATGATGGCGGACCAGTTGTTTTTTTTGCACTGCCATGATATGGGTGTCAAATCAAAGGGTTTGCTGAGAAGAATACGAAAAAAGCTTGTTTTAAATAAAAGTTTTTTTTAAATAGCCCATATTTGTTTAACCTGAAAATAGCAATAATATTCTATCATGCGAACATAACGCAAGAAACACTACCGTTTAATACATTTAAGCAAGTCATAAGACCCATCAACTTTACACACTAACAAAATAACCGCACCCAAAACACCAAACTTCAAAATACCCACAGGTTTCTAACAAAACAATCCACAACACTAAGTACCTACCCACTTCTACCTACTCAAACAAGTTATCACTTAGCAACCTCTGAACTTGGCTAACTCGTGCTAATACCAAATGTTCTGGAAACTTCTCGAGGGTTTTACGAGCAATTCGTTTGTACCGCTCAGGTATAGTAAAGCCGTATTATCGGTATTCCTGATGGATTGGTTTATAATCGTAAATAGGTTTATGAGAGACTATATGTTATGAATATGAGGCAATATATTAATGGGTTTCGACAGTTATTCACGGTTTATAGGTCTGTGTTAAAGGTTACAGATATCTATAACGAAAGGGTATTTTCCATTAGGTCATGTGAAAGGAAACTGATTTTCAATTCTCTAGGGTTTTCTGGCAGCACTGAGTTAAGTAACATCTACGTCATGTTGATGTTAGAAGATACGTATTCTAAGTGGAGGACCTCTCGCCATAGTGGCGCCAACTGGTGGCATAAATTAATCCTTACTAATATTAGAAATGCGATAGTAACTCTATCTGTCCGTTACCATTTCACGCATAAACCACTGAACCGATTTAGATGAAATCTGGTATGGAAATAGTTTAAGACCCTGGGAAGGACATAGGATAGTTTTTATCCCAGAAATCTAAGGTAAAGAGGGTGAAAAGGGGGTAGAAGTTTATATGGTAAACTAATATTTTTCTAAGTAAGGCGGGCCCGCACACCTGCAATATCATGGTGCGAAAAAACAAACGCGGACAACAGCTAGTTATATATAATTTCCTAAAAACCCTCATTGGAATACAAACAAGGAAAAGATGGCCTAACAAAATATTTTAGGTGCTCAAGAAACATGGAGAAAGATTCCACCCTCACGAACAGAAAACCACGTAACGAAACACAAATAAGATTCAATTAAATACCATAACATCCATCCAAAAATAAATCAAATAATTTAAGCTTTTAAACATCGTAACGATGAATAAATAAACCGGAACTGTAACACCAGTACATAAACACAAACTAATTATTTATTCAACTCTTTTCATCCGCCATGGAAAAATTTACCGTTCAATTGAGTGTAAAATCATAATAAATTAACCGGAAAGATACCCGGAACGGAAATAATGCTGAATATTGGAAAATAGGATAACTCCAGCGTTTTTATGGAAGCGAGAATTTTTATGGTAGCAAATGGAATACAGTGGCAAAGAATTGAAGGAGATATGTCTAAAATGAGAGGTAGAAGTTCTTTTATTTGGGATGCTTATATGCGGTTTCCGAATTTTCTGCTCAATAAAATAATTACCTGATAAAAAACTTTTTTGCAAAAAAATACTACCGACTTCCAAATGAAAAACTACAAAGTGAAAAATAACTTAACTCTTGGCAGTCGGTGTCTTACGTAGGTACCATTTTTTTTCGATATGGACACCGACTTCCAAGAGTTAAGTTATTTTTCACTTTGTAGTTTTTCATTTGGAAGTCGGTAGTATTTTTTTGCAAAAATGTTTTTTATTTTTCCCTTTTTAGTTTTGCCTACCTAATAGATACGCAAGTTGTTTCCTAAGGTCCCTATAACGGCGAATAGATTACCCGAATAACATGAAACTTGAACATAACCGGTGAAATGAGAGATCTGCGTACCCGACATTCGATTGCAGCAATCCCGAGAGTGTTGCCGTTATTTATTGAAGAGTTCTGTTGTATATCTCCGAAGTTCTTGATCAAACCTTCACCAAATTAAAATGGGACCAATTTCAAAACATACTCTTCCAAACAAAAAAAGAAGTTTTAAAATCGGTCCACAATTGGCGGAGAAAACGGTGAACATACCCAAAAAAAAAAAAAAAAAAAAAAAACAGAACCTCCTCCTTTTTGGAAAGTCGGTTAAAAATGCTTCATTATGCCGTGCATATGTATTTATGATAATTATTACGATGTTGATAATGTTTTTTCCAATCCACTGCAACTCCTGAAAGCCAGAATCAACAGTGGCTACCACCAGAAAAGCGCCGAGGCAAGCGATGAAGTCCCGGAGAATGAATTTAACTGTCTTGGATCCCGCAACGAAATTAATCAACAAGTAAAATTTCACAATTTAAAAACCCCCGACACATTTATCTTGCGACAAGTAAAATTTCAGAATTTAAAAACCCCCGACACATTTATCTTGCGAAAACACACCGATTCACACAGTTAAACGCGCATAACTTTTGAACGGCTGAACCGATTTAATTCAAACATAGCTAAGAACACTCTCGACACAAGTAAAATTTCACAATTTAAAAAAACCCCGACGCATTTATCTTGCGAAAACACCCCGATTCAAACAGTAAAATGCCCATAACTATTGAACGGCTGAACCGATTTTATTCAAACATAGCTAAGAACACTCTCGACAAAATTACCTTTCAAACAAAAAAAAACTATATCGAAATCGGTTCATCCGTTTAGGCGCTATGATGCCACAGACAGACACACAGATACACAGATACACAGCAACACACGTGAAACTTATAACACCCCTTCTTTTTCCGGCGGGGGTTAAAAATCACCTTTCAAACAAAAAAAACAAAATCAATATCGGTTCATCCGTTGAGGCGCTATGATGCCACAGACAGACACACAGATACACAGATACACAGCAACACACGTCAAACTTATAACACCCCTTTTTTTCCGGCGGGGGTTAAAAACACCCCGATTCAAACAATAAAATGCCCATAACTTTTGAACGGCTGAACCGATTTTATTCAAACATAGCTAAGAACACTCTCGACAAAATTACCTTTCAAACAAAAAAAACTAAATCGAAAACTGTTCATCCGTTTAGGCGCTATGATGCCACAGACAGACACACAGATACACAGCAACACACGTGAAACTTATAATACCCCTTTTTTTCCGGCGGGGGTTAAAAAAGAAATGGAGGAGTCGGAAAAATACAAATTTCCACTTCTACGTGTGCTAGTAGGTCTGTAAGCTTGTACACCTCTAGTGCTGTAGAGCTGTAGAGTCTGATTTTAAGAAAAATCACGAGAATCGATTGAGAAATACGACCTGTGGAGGATAACAGCCGGACATCCGCCAGACATCTAGACATACGAAATAATTTTTGCCCAAGCTGAAACGGAGACGCTTTGCTCGCGCTTAATGCTCGTTCGGTCAATCATGAACGAGTGGATTTTAATGCTCCCACTAATGGAGTTTTCACTGACCATTAGTTAGCGGCCAGTTGGAAAAACTATGCGAGTTTTTATCTAGCCGAAAAGGACATTAAACTGGAGGAATATGGCGCTCGTTCGTTATATGGGTTTTCTGCTTATCTGATCTACGTAACCCTTTATGGAAACTAGATTTCTACTTTTATGATCTTATTATGCAACCGGTATAATGTCTGTCGAATGAACGATCTGTTTGATATTTGAGAAGTTATGCAGAATCTTAGGATTGTGGCACTCTTTCTCTTTATTGGGTTGGTCAGTGAAGCTCCTGGATCAATATTAGCTTTATCCTGTTGTGCAGTTTTGGTGGTATGTTTGTGAATATGATTATCGGCTGTAAAAACCACAACGAAATTCTCTTTTTCTTATAGTTTTTAACCGACTTCCCAAAACGGCGGAGGTTCTATGTTCGACATTATGTTTGTTTTTTTTTGTATGTTCACCGATATCTCCGTCAATTGTTGACCGATTTTGGCAATTCTATTTTTGTTTGAAAACGTATGTTCCGAAATTGGTCCCATTTTATAGTTGGTAGTATTTATTTGCAAAAAAGTTTTTTTTTTTAACCCATACACTGGTCTAATACGTAGCAATACCGACTTATGTAACTGACAAGACAAAACTAAACTTTGATCCTTTAAAATTGCCAAGATTTTCCGCCAAAGATAGCCTCGATAAAGCGACATATATCTAAATTCTAGGTAAATTCTACAAAGAATTTTCCGGACACGTACAGATAGGTCGGTGTGAGCTTGCGAACCGATGTCGACTACTCGATCTCCCCTTCAGGTAAGTGTATCGATTTACAAGAATTGGCACCGGTTCGCTTCTAGACGATTGTATTTATTAAATTGAACGAAGGATTAAAGAGCGGAGAAGGAGCTTAGTTATTATTGGAATAGTGTTATTTTCCAACAGGAATGTGGTCGAAAGTGTAGCACCGAATTTGTGATACTTTCATTTGAGAAGGCAAATTCGTAATTTGGCAACTCACCTTGAATGGCATATACTACACAAAATTTTGATGAAAACACGCAATCAACCTGCCTACCTCTATCCAAACTATTTTGGGATGCATCTGAATTGTATTGAAATAAGATTATTAATTAATAAAATATTTTAAACACGCCTTTTTCGTATTCTTATCAGCAAACCCTGTCATTTGATACCCTTTTCATGGCAGTGCACAAAAAATAACTAGTCCGCCATATTGGATTTAGAATGACGTCACTTTGCTAACAATGCACTGTCATCCAAACTAACGGTGTGTGCAAAATTTAATCTTAATCGGTGGAAGATAACTGCTATAAAATTCAGTTGCAAGATTTGACCCGAAAACACTTATATACATACATACATTGCAAGTTAAATAAAACCTTGTAAAATTACGTCGCACCATCAGGAAGGTCCCTTATATTTCTCAGGAAGGTCCATATATTGCCTTACGATAATAAAACACTTCACCCGGTCGAAGCCGCGACCAGAAGTGGTATGATTATAAATAAATTATTCATTAAAAATCTTTTTTTTAAAACAAGCCTTATTTGTATTCTTCTCAGCATACTCTGTTATTTGATACCCATATCATGGCAGTGCACAAAAAATAACTAGTCCGCCATATTTGATTTAGAATGACGTCACTTTGCTAACAATGCATTGTCATCCAAACTAACGGTGTATGCAAAATTTAATCTTAATCGGTGGAGGATAACTGCTTTTAAATTCAGATGCAAGATTTGACTCGAACACACTTACATAGGTACATACACTGCAAGTTAAATAAAAGCTTGTAACAAGTAAAATTTCACAATTTAAAAAACCCCCGACGCATTTATCTTGCGAAAACACCCCGATTCAAATAGTAAAATGCCCATAACTTTTGAACGGCTGAACCGATTTTATTCAAACATAGCTAAGAACACTCTCGACAAAATTACCTTTCAAACAAAAAAAAACTAAATCGAAATCGGTTCATCCGTTTAGGCGCTATGATGCCACAGACAGACACACAGATACACAGCAACACACGTGAAACTTATAACACCCCTTCTTTTTCCGGCGGGGGTTAAAAAATGCATGAAACTAAATCGTAAGTGGCGAAGTGTGGACCTATCTTATGTCTCTACCATCAGGGAACACCGGCGTAAAAATATGTCCTCTCTACTTTAGTATTTTAATTCTATTAAACGTTGACGTCAATAACACGTCATTGACAGATGTTGCACAGTTGTGATAAACACGTGGTATATATTACTAGCGATCCATATTAGCTTTGAAAAATTTCCAGTCGTCAAGTATGTGAAAACCGCCAGGAATATTATAATTGCTTACACCTGCTACTTTGCAATATGTCTCGGCGAGATCGAATTGAATTCCGCGGATCTGCTGAGTCATCTTAGCCACTCTCGTACCTATGCTAGCAAATTCGAACATAGGTACTTCATAACCGGACGGCAAGTTATGGGTAGCTTACCGTCCGATAAGGACCAAGCCCGAGTTTACGGCGCGTAGTGTTCCACGCGCGCCTCAAAGAGATGTCAGCAAAAGTGACGGGGCCTGATAGGACCGATGCCTGTCTGGGTCGCGGATAAATTTGAAAAAGAGTTACCGCGGCCCTGGCGCAAGCAACTGAAGGAACACGGGTGGGTTTTAGTCAGTAAAAGTCTGACACGCCCTCCCGCTTCACCCAGAGCGGGAGAAGTCATTGGATGATTTACCAACCAAAAAAAAAAAAAAAGAAAGGTACTTCATAACGGTGTACTCTTCATGCAATTTCTATATTAGTTTCTGCTCAGAAGCTGTTTCTAAGTTACTGTAAATACATATTTCATTTACATCGGAAATTCTCATATTTTTTAAAACGTTTTAATCTATATATGTATGTGTATGTTTAGTATGCATTACATAAACTTTATCGCTGTTAGTATTTGCGATAGCTGTATGCCCGGAATTCAAAACCATATTTAACGTTTGCTCCAGTTTTCAGTAGGCTGGTTTTAGGTTACTGTAATATAATCCTATTTTTAACCCCCGCCGGAAAAAGAGGGGTGTTATTAGTTTCACGTGTGTTTCTGTGTATCTGTGTGTCTGTCTATGGCATCATAGCGCCTAAACGGATGAATCGATTTTGATTTAGTTTTTTTTTTTTTAATGGTGATTATGTCGAGAGTGTTCTTAGCTATTTTTTAACCCCCGCCGGAAAAAGAAGGGGTGTTATAAGTTTCACGTGTGTTGCTGTGTATCTGTGTATCAAAAGAAGGGGTGTTATAAGTTTCACGTGTGTTGCTGTGTATCTGTGTATCTGTGTGTCTGTCTGTGGCATCATAGCGCCTAAACGGATGAACCGATTTCGATTTAGTTTTTTTTGTTTGAAAGGTAACTTTGTCGAGAGTGTTCTTAGCTATGTTTGAATAAAATTGGTTCAGCCGTTAAAAAGTTATGGGCATTTTACTGTTTGAATCGGGGTGTTTTTGCAAGATAAATGCGTCGGGGGTTTTTAAATTGTGAAATTTTACTTGTGAATAAAATCGGTTCAGCCGTTCAAAAGTTATGGCCGTTTTACTGTTTGAATCGGTGTGTTTTCGCAAGATAAATGTGTCGGGGCTTTTTTAAATTTTGAAATTTTACTTGTAACATGCTTTTATTAGTTTGGTATGTATGTATCAATGTAACGGAATATTTGAACGTGATTTTCATCCCCTTCAAAACGTCAGATTGATTTGAAACTTTGCACTCTTACCAAGGACCGATGACAATGCAATAATTAAAATAGTTTGTCCCATTATCCTTACCAGAATATTCAGGATGAGCGACTTTTTAGTTCAATTTACCATCAAAGCATGCTTTTTAACCCCCGCCGGAAAAAGAAGGGGTGTTATAAGTTTCACGTGTGTTGCTGTGTATCTGTGTATCTGTGTGTCTGTCTGTGGCATCATAGCGCCTAAACGGATAAACCGATTTCGATTTAGTTTTTTTTGTTTGAAAGGTAACTTTGTCGAGAGTGTTCTTAGCTATGTTTGAATAAAATTGGTTCAGCCGTTCAAAAGTTATGGGCATTTTACTGTTTGAATCGGGGTGTTTTTGCAAGATAAATGCGTCGGGGGTTTTTAAATTGTGAAATTTTACTTGTTAGTTTTTTCCATTCCGTCCAACCGTTCGCTCAAATGAACTCTTCTTTCTTTCATATTATAATTCGTCATATCATCCATATTTTTTTTAATTATGTAACTGAATTCCAGGAACAGATTTAAGGCAATATTTTCCGAGATTTGGGATCCCTTCAATAAAATAAAGGTTTATAATCAAGCTTATCTTTCCTCAAAGGAAATATTTCGTTACACACATTCATTAGTCTCATATTTCGCTTTTTACCGCTACCAAGTATTTTAATTGTAGCATTTATATCTTATTTGAAGCGGGCGAAATGCGCCGGGCGGCAACTTTACCAAGTGGCAATGGATCCAAGGCTGTAGTTGCAATTTGGCAAGGGTGCCATCCACTTGTCCGAAGTCTTGTGAACCTAGCTTAGCATGCGGTTGTTAGTTCTTTTAATTTTGTTTTTAACCGACTTACCAAAGAGGAGGAGGTTCTATGTTCGACCTTAGGTTTTTTTTTTGGTAAGTTCACCGATATCTCCGGCAATTGTGGATCGATTTTGAAAATTCTTTTTTTGTTTTAAAGAGTATGTTTCAAAATTGGTCCCATTATAATTTGGTGAAGGTCTGATGAAGAACTTCGGAGACATACAACAGCACTCTTCAATAAATTACGGCAAAACTCTCGAGATTGCTGCTATCGCATGTCTCTTTATTGTTTATACCATTTCAAAACATATTTAGTTGCTAATGTAGCTCAAATAATTGGATAACTATAGTCAAAATTAACATTTACGTTTGAATCTATTCAATAAAAGATAAATGACAATTATACAAATGTGTATAGTTGCCAAAACCAGAATTACAACGAGCTTAAAATCTCCACACATAGTATTAATTTATCCCACAAAATGCTGTTGGCCACTGCATTACAGCGGTTCAAATAAAGCCACACAACTAAATAGTCCAACTAATGGCATGCGGAACCACAAATAAGGTCCGGCCGATCGTTTAGCGAGATTGAACAATAAACAGTTGAGAAATATCGCCCGGTCACATTATCAGACCAAAAGTAGGCTCCATAGTGGATGGTGGAATATCATTCACAGTCGAGTGTTATATTCGAGAGATGAAATCGAATCCCCCTTCAAATGTAATCAGAGACTCTTGCCGGGCAAACTGCCAGGGCGGATACTGGCCACATCCAAAGACTTACTGGCACCAAGCACAAACCACAAGTAAAAAAAAGGATAAAACCGAAACAACGGAACGAATACTCGCCAGTGCGGAAAATGCGATTAAAATATCGAAGGACTGAATTAGTCGATTCATATTTTAGTGAAGGAAATGGAATTTGTTTGCTAGGAAATTGAACTAAAAGGAATTTTCAAGTCATTGTGTTGATAACATCGACTGTAATTGAAACTAAAAATTTCTTATGTTCATATCGTGGCCACATTTAATATATTTGACCAGGTCTATTGTAGGGTAGGGCAGGTAAACGGACACTTGGGACACTCCAGCTCATGGGAAATTGTCTGAACAGGAACACCACCCTCGCACTAGGTATATGAAGGTTTAATGATCCTCCACTTCACACATATGTCAGTGTTCTACATCTGACTGCGAATATGTACATTCTGAACATCATATCTTATAGGAGTGTATTCTTTGGCAGAATGAACGCAATACTATGTTGAATAATGTACAGGCTGTATCAGGAGCCGTTAACTATACGGACCTTGTGGAAAATAGAACAAATTTCCGTGCGTTCAAGCGTAATTGCCATACCAATTATTGGAATCAAATATAACAGATCACAATTTTAGGACCCATTAATATTAATGATATTTTTTATCCGTGGCTAGGCCACTGGGCTCTTCCCGGTTGTAAACGACCTTTTGTGCACATGGGTCTTGTTTGTTCTGTCTCCTGCTTGATATGGAGGGAAGTGGAAATTTGTAATTTTCCTACTGCTCCATTATCCTACTGCTCCATTATTCTTTTCTGATTAATTTCGTTGCGGCATCCAAGACAGTTAAATTCATTCTCCGGGACTTCGTCGAGCTTCATTGCCTCGGCGCTTTTCTGGTGGTCGCCACTGTTGATTTCTGCCTTTCAGGAGTTGCAGTGGTTTGGTAATAGTGCGGTGGGATTGCCCCAATCCTCCACATAGTCAAACTATATTTTTCTTTAAAATCGGTTCAATGTCAATTCAATTTATCAGACTCTTCAATCAAATCGTAGTTTTTTTTAATTAAAATAGTGATGTGAATATCGGGTCAGCGCATCTGCAGTAAAGATTGCGGAAACGACTTGATTATGTAGATCCTGGGAACTCCCCCTCACTATGATGGATGAAGCACGTTTACGGTTGCGTATTGAAAAAAAGGGGCAACATTTTCATTATTTCGAGAGCATTTTTAGATGATAAACGACTTACCTTTTTTTTGCTGTCTATCTATTTTGGGTCCCGCACGGATTTTTTCCGAGAGTAATTTCTTTGTGGACTTACCTAGAACAAAAATTGTTTGTGGTTAGATTACAATTATTAAAAGAAATACATTTGTTTTTTTATTTCATTAAAAGAAATACAAGCATAATATTTAGTTTTATTATTAAAAATTCAGGTGTTTTTATGACTGAAATAAGAGGTTATTTCTGTGTAGGGACTGAGCTCATTACTTTTGTGTTACCTATATATGTAGGCATTTAGTACATACTACGCATTTCATCATTGACATACATACATACATAAACTCACGCCTTTTTTCCATTGGGGTAGGCAGAAACTACAGAACGCCAACTGCTACGATTTCTTTTGCTTCACAGACATTCATACATCTAGTCATACACACACGCCGGTTATGAGTACTGCGCACTTGGCCTTTCTGAAGAACATCTCCTATAAGGTATATGTATGTCATCATTAACATTCCTGAAATAATGACTTACCAAGTTTACATAGATATTGCCATTATGAATGACAATTTATATCAAAACACGTTTCGGTTTTTTTTTTCCCGAAACGAAAATAAAATTCTTCTTTAATTCTTCATTAAAAAATCTTTATTTTTTAAACAAACTTTTTTCGTATCCTTACAGATGTTTTTTTTATTATCGATAGGCTCGCGTTTGACCACTGCCTCGCCTGATGGTAAGCCATAATGTGGCTATCATTTAGCATATCCTTTCATTTGATAACAATATCATGACGGTGCCCAAAAATTGCTAGTCCGCCATATTATCCGTCCGTACATATTGGATTTAGAATGAAGTCACTTATCTAACCATGCATTGTCATCAAAACTAAACGTGTATGCAAAATTTCACCTCAATCGTTGGAGGATAACTGCTTTAAAATTCAGTTGCAAGATTTGACCCGAACACACTTACATACATACAATTGCAAGTTAAATAAAAGCTTGTAAAAAAGGTTCAGGGTTCCAAATGACATTAAAAAAAGGCAAAACAAGGACACGGTAACTGACTTCAACATGAAAAAATTAAGTGTTACGCATTTCCTTTCGTGTCCACGACAAAAAGGTCCCAGTCAAATATAAGATAAATAAAACGACACTACTGGGCTATCTCTTAGGGTTCCCTCTTATAAAAGTGTGGAAAAACATTGACGTTGTGGAATTTCACATTTTTATGTCGGGTCCCGTATTTAGGTACAAGATAATCCGACTTTTGTTGTGACTTGTAAGTAAAGGACGGTTAGATGGTTAAATTTTAGCTTTATGACTTTTTTTTATTTGTAATAGGCTCGCGTTTGACCACTATCTCGCCTGATGGTAAGCGATGATGTGGTCGAAAGTGAAGCACGCTTGCCTAGAAGTAACATATTTAATCTTGACCTGATACTCTTCAGTCAATACTAAATATTTCCATTAACTTCATGCAAATGTCATTTCAAAATTAATCACGACACAGCTAGTGTTTACGTAAATTTCACCTATGGCTGATAGAATTCTCTGAAACACATTTGCAATACAGTTTTAATTAGACACACATTTACAATATAATCCAATTTGCAGCACATGTACCAGGCTACAATTTCGCGAATACGCCGAAGCCCAACTACAAAGTGTGTTCCAACAAAATTTGTTATACTTTGCCCGACAATTACCGCTAAAACTAGCACTTGCGAAGGTAGCGTGTGCTGTGGCCACTTCTGCGAAACTCCGACCTGCTCAAATTATCCGCTATCGTATGCAGTTCCGCGACTTTCCACCATAATGCGATATCAACGTTTTAGGGTTCCGTAACAAAATAGTAAAAATTAAAAAATAATATTTTTTTAGACAAGTTTTTTTCGTATTCTACTCAGCAAACCCTTTCATTTGATACCGATATCATGGCAGTGCACAAAAATAACTAGTCCGTCATCTTAGGCCGTCCGCCATATTGGATTTAGAATGACGTCACTTAGCTAACCATGCATTGTCATCCAAACTAAACGTGAATGCAAAATTGCATTTTAATCGGTGCAGGAAAACTGCTTTAAGATTCAGTTGCAAGATTTGAACCGAACACACTTTACATATATACATACACTAGCTGTTGCCCGCGACTTCGTCTGCGAAGCATTAGTAATTCGAATAGCTTATTTTTTATATCGCAGCATAATATTGTGGGTTTTCCATACAAACTTCTACCCCTCTTTCCACGTCCTTAAGTAAGATTTCCGGGATAAAAACTATGCTATGTCCTGCCCAGCGTCTCAAAATATCTCCGAACCAAATTGCATCTAAATCGGTTCAACGGTTTAAGTGTGAAAAGGTGGACAGAGAGACAGACAGAGTCACTTTCACATTTTAATACTAACTCCGCCCGCGACTTCGTTCGTGTGATGGCAACTAAAAATAAGCTGCTATTAAACCTGAGACAAACGGTCCAGTTCGGTAGTTCCAAATCGATGTAGAGGTCCCTATCATAGTGCCATTTGATTCATCAAAGAAACTTTGACACCCCTAAATCGTCTTCTGGGGGTTAATCCAAAAAACTAATGATACCATCCTTTATTATTTTGCCAAAGGATTAAGATTTTTATACAAATAAATGTATCCCTTTTAACCCTTTAAAAAGTTGAATTTCCAAAAACCCCTCCTAAGTGCTCCCCAACGTCATAAAAAGAAGCTATGTGCAGTAAAATCAAAAATCTTTACCACCCCGAAGTCGTATTTTAAGGGTAGTTTCGAAAAACTAATTATTGAAAACCTTTATTGTTTATTTAGGTTGGTATTTATGTCAAGTTTCATGTTTATTGACCCAAGAAATCAGATTCTTCAAAAAAATTAACGTCCCCTAAATCGTCTTTTGGGGGTAGTTTCAAAAAATAATATGAGCAACCTTTATTATTCATTTCGGTTAGTATATTAGTGGCAAGTTTATTGACCCACGAAAATTTTTATTTTGAAAACACTAATACCTCCTAAATCGTCTTTTGGGGGTAGTTGCAAAAATCTAATAATGACAACCTTTATTGTTTATTAGGAATGGTATTTATGTCAAGTTTCATGTATATTCACCCAAGAAATCACATTCTTCAAAAAAAATTACATCCCCTGAATCGTCTTTTGGGGGTAGTTGCAAAAAACTAATAATGACAACCTTTATTGTTTATTTAGGATGGTATTTTTGTCAAGTTTCATGTTTATTCACCCAAGAAATCAGATTCTTCAAAACAATTAACTTACCCTAAATCGTCTTTTGGGGGTAGTTTCAAAAAATAATAACAGCAACCTTTAATATTCATTTCGGTTAGTATTTGTGGCAAGTTTAATGACCCAAGAAACCAGATTTTTCAAAAACACTGTAATACCTCCAAAATCGTCTTTTGGGGGTAGTTGCAAAAAACTAATAATAACAACCTTTATTGTTTATTTAGGATGGTATTTATGCCAAGTTTCATGTTTATTCACCCCAGAAATCAGATTCTTCAAAAAAACTAACATCCCCTAAATCTACTTTTGGGAGTAGTTTCTAAAAACTAACAATGAAAGTCTTTATTGTTTATTAAGATTAGTATTTGTGTCAAGTTTCAAGTTTCAAGTTTATTAACTGAAGTAATAAGTTTCTTCAAAAACACTGTAATACCTCCTAAATCGTCTTTTGGGGGTAGTTCCAAAAAACTAATAATCACAAACTTTATAGTTTATTTAGGATGGTATTTATGTCAAATTTCATGTTTATTCACCCAAGAAATCAGATTCTTCAAAAAAATTAACATCCCCTAAGTCGTCTTTTGGGGGTAGTTTAAAAAAATAATAAGAGCAACCTTTATAATTCATTTAGGTTAGTATATTAGTGGCAAGTTTATTGACCCAAGAAATCAGATTATCAAAAACACTGTAATACCTCCTAAATCGTCTTATGGGGGTAGTTGCAAAAAACTAATGATGACAAACTTTATTGTTTATTTAGGATGGTATCTGTGTCAAGTCTCATGTTTATTCACCCAAGAAATCACATTCTTCAAAAAAATTAACATCCCCTAAATCGTCTTTTGGGGGTAGTTGCAAAAAACTAATAAACACAAACTTTATTGTTTATTTAGGATGGATTTTATGTCAAGTTTCATGTTTATTCACCCAAGAAATCAGATTCTTCAAAAAAAAATAACATACCCTAAATCATCTTTTGGGGGTAGTTTCAAAAAACTGACAATGAAAGTCTTTATTATTTATTTAGATTAGTATTTATGTCAAGTTTCAAGTTTATTAACTGAAGTAATAAGATTCTTCAAAAAAACTTTAACACCCCTAAATCGTCTTTTGGGGGTAGTTTAAAAAAATAATAAAAGCAACCTTTATTATTCATTTAGGTTAGTATTTGTGGCAAGTTTCAAGTTTATTGACCCAAGAAATCAGATTTTCCATACAAATTTAAACAACCCCTAAATCATTATTTGGGGTAGTTTCGAAAAACTAATAATGTCAATCTTTATCATTTACTTAAAATACTATTTGTGCTAAGTTTCAAGAATTTTGGTCGAAGGAATTAGATTTTACATACAAACTTTCAACCCCCTTTTTACCCCCTTAGGGGTTAAATTTCCAAAAATCCTTTCTTAGTGCACACTTACGTCACTTGAGGAACCTTTCTGCCAAATTTCATGCTTCTAGGCTTAGCAGTTTTGGCTGTGCGTTGATTGATCAGTCAGTCAGTCAGTCAGTCAGTCAGTCAGTCAGTCACCTTTCGCTTTTATAGATATAGATTGCAAGTTAAATAAAGGCTTGTAAATATGGATCCCTTAGCTATGATGCGACTTCGTCTGTCTGTCACACACAGTTGCAACACTTTGTCTAATTCTTTTTAAACTACTAATGTTGGTCAAACGCGAGCCTATAGATAAATAAATAAAATAAATAATAAATAATGTTATCGACATGAAGTTAAACTTCGTACAACTTCAAAATAGTGATTTTATATACGATATTTCACGTACGAGTAACAAGTGAAATTATTGGAAAATATTACTCGTATTTGCATTGCAATAGGAGCCATGATTATATAAATAAAAAACGGGTAAATACAACTGTGAAAATTACTCTCTACCAGCTCACATTTCCGTAATCAGCAACAAGCTTAGATTTGTGGTGCAAAATATTGTTGCTAGCAAGGCACGGAACCCACAGTGGACGAGTCCAGCTCGCTCTTTACCGGTATTTTTCAAACTCCTTTCGGTAATTTTTCTAACAACATTCGTGGAATCGTGCTTACGGTGGTTTTCCAAAATTTTCCCCTTTACAGCGATCGCGAATTTCGTACAACTTTGAAGAGTTTTTTCGGGTTATTCGTCAAAGCATACTTGGAAGTCGGTTGTTTTGCGTGTAAATGTTTCGAATATACTTGTCGAGGGGTTGAGGTATGGGAATGTCGAAGTATTTCCGTACTTTATGCTATCTGATACTTAAACATTCAGGAATGACGGAGAGAAAATTTTACCTTTAGCTGTTAACTTTTTTAAGTGGGATTAGACGCACAAAATTTTGGTTTGGATTGCGACGCGTTGGGAAAAAACACTCACTGCGAAAAACAGAGAAGAATGTTAATATGCCCCTTCGGGTAATATGCCATAGGTAAAACTTGACAAAGATCCAAATAACATTAAACAATCACTCAAAGAGAGCAGTGGTGGCCCAGTGGTATCGGCCGAGACTTACAAGTTGTAGGTCGTCGGTTCGAGCCCAGGCAGGCGCTTTACTTTGTGTAAATTATTTCTTCACCACAGCTCTCAAAACGGTGATGGAAAACATCGTGAGGCAACCGGCATGTCCTAGAACCAAACAGTAGAAGACATGTGACATCCATTAACCCTCACTGGGCCCGCGTGGTGGATTACGGCCCATTCTCTCTCAAAGAGAGGAGGCCTGTGTCCCACGGTATTAGGAAGTATGACGGCAGTGGGAACATTAATAGGCTGATGATGTGATAATGTGATGTAATCACCCAAATAACTAAAGCCGAAAGAGCATTTGAGAAAACGCCTTCAAAGACTCCAGTTGCAGTCAAATGGAAGCGACTTATTTCTTTATTTCACAAAGCATTCAAACAGTTCCAGGACATTCCCTTGGCATGCCATTCGAGCTGAGCACTCGAGGCACTCGCTATTAAAGATTTTACTTTTTTAAACGTCTCAGTGTTCGCTGGTGTAAAATTCAAGACTTGTAGAAAAGTGTCTACTGCCATTCCGACCAAGTCTTGGATTTAAATCCAAGTTGAATGCTGTCCTCGGGTGATAAATTAGTTTAAGACACGGATTTCGATTCCTTTTTCTGGTGGAAGAATGGATGTTTATCTTTTTGGGATACTTAGCCTTCTCTCTGGCATTAGAAGAATGTTTTTCTATAACCACTTTTCGGGAATGTTACAATTTAAAACCGTCAAGAATTGCAGCCTTCTATATCTTCGTGTTTTTGAGGTTATCAAACAAAGAAAATCAATGTAAAAGGCGTCCATGCTACCAGTGGAACCGGACATTTCATAGGATAAAATCCATGTTCAACTGAAAGGTGTTATAACAGGCATCCGTCTATAATGGCGATAAATAATTTTCCCTTGCATAAAACACGTCTCGTCTTCTTTATATACATACATACATAAACTCACGCCTTTTTCCCATGAGGGTAGGCAGAAACTACAGAACGCCACCTGCTACGATCTTTACATACTTCTTTTGCTTCATACACATTCATACATGTAGTCCTTTGTAACAAATTAAACCATTTAGGAGAAAGTTTATCACATTATTTTTCAAATAATTTAAACTCGGTTGAGAGTGATTTTTTTATCACAGAATGCTTACTATAAAGGTGAATGGCAGGCTTGTATGGGAATTTCGTACCGCTAATAAAATTTCGTGTTTTGGGATGTTTTTTGTTTTAATTGGTAGTTTATACGATAGATAATCCCTTTTTAAATTCTTAGATTTTTAGAACTTGGGACGTAAAAGTTATAACCAGTTTTATTTTTTAAGGTTATGTACTAGTGTACCAATGTTACATATACGTAAATGTTACATATTGTTACATAATGTATAAGGTAAATGATCTAAACTGTTTTTTTTGTCTTTTGTAGTGTTTTACTTACCATTAAGTAGGCAGATTGAGATGAGGATTGTACCTACTCAGGGCATTATAAGATACCTATGTCCAGCAACGGATTGCAACAGTTTGATAATGATGAGTTTGATCATATTTAGTGTTATTTGTATTTCTAAATAATTAATTATCATTTCAATATTTGTGTTATTTTACATAAGGCAACTTCTAAAACATAACTGCGTTTAATGTACGATTTTATTACGTTTATTTATTAAAATCTTTTTACTGATATTATTAATTAAGCCGAAGTTCTAAAAATAGTTAAGTTAAATAAAAATAAATGGCTTAGTTGCCTTAATAAAGTGGTACAAATTCTATGACCGAACAACAAAAAAAGTATGCGGTACGAAATCTGCCGTTCACCTTTGACTTATAATTGACTAAAAACATATTGAGATTGAGAAAACCAGCCGCGAAGATAATAAAATGAAAATATTCGTGTGTCCTGCATAATTCCTCCTAATAAACCCAAAATTGATTCAGGTGGAGACTTCGACAGATGACGAACGAAACCCAAAAGACGTCAGAAGATCCGAACGCAAAATTATCTTAATTCCTCCTTCGAGATTAAATTCAGCTCTCCGTTCTTAGGGTTCCGTAGCCAATTGGCAAAAAACTTATCCCTTATGGATTCGTCATGTCAGTCTGTCAGTCCGTCCGTATGTCACAGCCACTTTTTTCCGAAACTGTAAGAACTATGCTATTGATACTTGGTAAGTAGATGTATTCTGTTAACCGCATTAAGATTTTCACACAAAATAGAAAACAAAACAATAAATTTTGGGGGTTCCCCATTCTTAGAACAGAAACTCAATTTTTTTTTTTCATCAATCCCATACGTGTAGGGTATCTATGGATAGGTCTTCAAAAAGGATATTGAGGTTTCTAATATCATTTTTTTTCTAAAGTGAATAGTTTGCGCGATAGACACTTCCAAAGTGTTAAATTGTGCCCCCTGCAACTTCAAAAAAAGAGAATGATAAAACTAAAAAAAACCAACGAAAATTGGTTTGAAGGAGATCTAGTAAGTAGTTTTTTTAGGGTTCCGTACCCAAAGGGTAAAAACGGGACCCTATTACTAAGACTCCGCGGTCCGTCTGTCTGTCTGTCTGTCTGTCACCAGGCTGTATCTCATGAACCGTGATAGCTAGAAAGTTGAAATTTTCACAGATGATGTATTTCTGTTTCTATTTAAGTGGGGCTCCCATACAACAAACGTGATTATTTGCCGTCTTTTGCGATAATGGTACGGAACCCTTTGTGCGCGAGTCCGACTCGCACTTTGCCGGTTTTTTTAATACGTCATAAATCGCAAACCGCAATTTACCAAGTACGGAACCCATCGTGCGCGAGTCCGACTCGCACTTGGCCGGTTTTTAAATTACCATGAGAAGGCCTACAAGTTCTTAGTTAAAAATTAAATTATACTTGTCTTCTTGAGAATTATTAGCCCACTCAACTCCCGAGGGTAGATTGTATTAGAGGAGCTGAATGAATTTGCATGTTAAAACCTTGGTTAATAGCACTACAATCTGAAGTCGACGAAGTTTAGTGAAGTTAAGGATACAATAGATTTGCTTTAAGTCCTATGTAAGTTGGTGTTAACAGTTGGAAGAGTTATATTTGGTCTCTTTGTTTAGTGACTGGGCGAGATGGTGAAGTTTTCTTTTGTTTTGTATCAAGTTTGAAAGGATGAACTTTGGGGTTCAAATCGTTGTGATGAAAATTCGTTCAACGATACTGGATGAATATTAATTTAATTACTAAAAAAGAAATATCCACAGAGAAATACAGTCCTAAATGTGCATGTATGTTCTAAGAGGTTCACCTCTGTCTGTGTGTCATGTTCTGTTATTTATTTATTGGCCTATCTACAATTGTTAGACTAATAATAATCTTAAGGCGCTATATACGCCCCAATGTTAACGCAGTACTGGCCGTGCGCCTGCTCGATGACAAAATATCAATATTGAACCTCCTTTTGAACAGTTTTGTTTGCAAACTATTATTTGATTTACATATGTTATGTTAGATATGAAGAAATTCTAGTCATCATTTTTTGTGTGGAAAAATATTTTTATACATCCAAGTCGTTTTGGAGGAGTCTCCAAAAGTTGCGAAAAAATATCGTGTAGTTAATTATTTTTTTAAAGCAAAACTATTAGTTACACGAAAAAACCTTATGTTCAAAATTATGTACAAGAATCAATAATAAATATTTTTTCTTCAAAACTTTTAACCTAGCCGTTAATAAGGAGTATGCTTTAGAAAGTTACCGTTTTACGACACTAAAGGGTATATAGGCCCTTAAGCAAATCAATTATATTGACGAGGTGGAAACAGCGATCATTGTACCGATAGTCGTGTCAGCCAATGGCTTAATAGCCACGAGCCTCGACCAACACCTTAGGAGGCTCTCGTTAGGCGGCTGGGTCAAGCGCCTGATCCAGAAAGCAGTATTGCTGGACACGGCTCGTATTGTTTGGAGGTTCCTCTCTCTGGAGCCCTGACCGGTAGCTTGGACCCTGTTCCCGATACCGGTGGACCTCTATTTTCTATATTTTTTAATGTTTTTTTTGTATGTTAGGTATATAAAAATATTTAAAAATGTATCCAATAAGAAATAAGTTAAATAAAGGACATAATGCCTTATAGTACAAGCAATAATATAAACTACTAGCTGACCCCCGCGGCTTCGTTCCCCTCAACTGGCTACCTACCTACCATAGCTAACCCTATCCTACCTACCCCACCTACTGGAAAAAAAAAAAAATACCATCTACTAATTAGTCCGAACAAAGCCTCCATTCATCATCCATCCATCCATTCATTCATCCATTCATTTGGTTTGGATAGGTGAGACCGTTCTTGAGTTTTAAAATTACAACGAAAAGTAGCATTGATTTTTATATATATAGATAGTGTACAATATAATGCGATAGACACAACATGCAAAAACAAAATTATAAAAGATAGTAATTAAAATAATAGTGCAGAAATAACACTCATAAACAGTGAAGTGTTTAGGTGTTTGTGTATGTGAGTTTATATGTTTGTAAACGCACCCACGATACAGGAAGAAAGTCCTAGTGTGGGGCAACGTTTTATAAAAAATAAACTATACAGTCAAATATTATTTTTATGTAGTTAGAAACAAAACAAAAAAAATACAGTATAAACTCGTATACCTATCATGTTAAAATTCCTCCACTAATAAAAGCACAGGTTTTATTAAAATCCAACTTTAGATAAAATTAACAAAATATTCTCTAGACTCGACGTTTTAATAACTTAATAGTAACCTCATTTCCTCTCTAAGTGCTAGCTAAAACGCTTTTAATCCAAATTAAAGTACTCTGAGAGCTTCGTACATATAAGATGTTAAAATCTAATCAAGTAATATAGAATTCCTTTTCTACTTAAGAGTATTGATCTGATCTTTCAGAATACGTTTTCACGACTAATTTACACTGATTTAATTCATAACATATTATAAGTACAAAGTCATAATGAGATGCATTCGGTAACTCCAAACTCAAATTTTATCCGTTTTCGTATATCCAAATAAGTTTATTTTTTTCAGTAATATAAAGCTGCACAATTTTCATCCCAAATAAAATTATAAAAAAATATTTTGTTTTAAAACAAGCTTTTTTCGTATTCTTCTCAGCAAACCCGTTCATTTGATACCCATATTACGGCAGTGCATAAAAACAAACTAGTCCGCCATCTTGGGCCGTCCGCTATATAAGGTATAGAATGACGACAATTAGCTAACCATGCATTGTCATCGAAACTAAACGTGTATGTAAAATTTCATCTTAATCGGTGTAGGATAACTGCTTTAAAGTTCAGTTGCAAGATTTGACCCGAACACGCTAACATACATACATACACTGCATGTTAAATAAAAGCTTGATAAAAATGCATAGTTTCTGCTGGATAGACCATGGCAGCCAAGCCAGAGAAAAAAACTAGCTTTATTTAAATCCAATATGAGGTGACAGATATGAAAGAGGAAGGAAAAAGGAATCAGCGACAGGATGATGGTTGTCAGGAGGAATGGAAGAAAAAAACGAGTTGCGCCGACCTCAAGTAACATGGACAAGGGCAGGAAGCTGATGTGCTGATGTGATGGGCTTTCAAGATGCATTTTCAGTATCATGAAATAGGATGGATCGCCGTCCGATAAGGACCAGGCCTGAGTCAACGGCGCGTAGAGTTCCACGCGCGCCAGTAACAAGTAAAATTCCAAAATTTTAAAAACCCCCGACACATTTATCTTGCGACAAGTAAAATTTCAAAATTTAAAAAACCCCCGACACATTTATCTTGCGACAAGTAAAATTTCAAAATTTAAAAAACCCCCGACACATTTATCTTGCGACAAGTAAAATTTCAAAATTTAAAAAACCCCCGACACATTTATCTTGCGACAAGTAAAATTTCAAAATTTAAAAAACCCCCGACACATTTATCTTGCGACAAGTAAAATTTCAAAATTTAAAAAACCCCAGACACATTTATCTTGCGAAAACACCCCGATTCAAACAGTAAAACGCCCATAACTTTTGAACGGCTGAACCGATTTTATTCAAACATAGCTAAGAACACTCTCGACAAAATCACCTTTCAAACAAAAAAAAACTAAATCAAAATCGGTTCATCCGTTTAGGCGCTATGATGCCACAGACAGACACACAGATACACAGTAACACACGTGAAACTTATAACACCCCTCTTTTTCCGGCGGGGGTTAAAAACAACCCGATTCAAACAGTAAAACGCCCATAACTTTTGAACGGCTGAACCGATTTTATTCAAGCATAGCTAAGAACACTCTCGATAAAATCACCTTTCAAACAAAAAAAACAATTTTAAAATCGGTTCATCCGTTTAGGCGCTATGATGCCACAGACAGACACACAGATACACAGCAACACACGTCAAACTTATAACACCCCTCTTTTTCCGGCGGGGGTTAAAAACTGTCGGGATCCGCTAGGGCCGATGCCTGTCTGGGTCACGGATAAATTTGAAAAAAGTTTATCGCGGCCCTGGCTCAAGCAACTGAAGGAACACGGGTTTTTTTAGTCAGTAAAAGTCTGACACGCCCTGTCGCTTCACCCAGAGCGAGAGAAGAAATTGGTTGATAAAAAAAAAGGATGGAGCTACTAAAAGTATCAAAACTTATCTTCAATTCTTTCGTTATCTTCTTTGTGTATTGTAGAAACTGGCGTTGTGCCAGATATGAAAGATGATAGTATCTTATTATTGCAACACACCAAAACTCATGATCTGTACTATTTGTAGAGTACAAAATCAATTCTTGACTGTCTCCTCGGATATGAGTCTTTCTTCGTAAACAGTATGTATTAAATATAGGAAGAATTCTTAATTTTTTTTAGGGGGTGAAAGTTCTCATAAAAAAAATCATCTTTAACCTACATTTGGTTAAGCATAAATGTACTGAACAGCAGATAATTTTTCATATTTCAGTGTTGATCCCATAGTAAAACTTGCTCATATTCATGAATATTTTCAACTCTTGAAAGCGTCACCCTTTATATATTCATTAATAACTGTGTATCTTATCTATTTGTCTAATGTCGAGGTGGCTAAGACCTTACCTCTCGTGCTTCAGGTCGTGGGTTCAAATCCGGGCAAGTACCAATGTGACCTTTTCAAATTCATATGTACTTTCTAAGTTTATAACAGGCAACGGTGAAGGAAAACCTCGTGAGAAAATCTGGACTTATATAGTTAATGTAAGTCTGAAATAAAAAAGTCAAAGGCCTGTGGAGTGCCCAGAGGCAGCTTAACACTGACACCAGAGAAGGCCACTTCCTCACACGATAAGAAGAAGGAGACTGTGTATTATCTGCCAGCATCATCCCATATATATTGCGCCATAAGGGCCATACCTCACCGAGATGCCATGCGAGAACTCACTTGGCGACCGACTGGCGACGATGCCAAGTAGCCAGCGTAGCCAGAGTCGACCGCTCCGCATGCGGCGACTGGCGACGCGCTACCTGGCGACGTCGCCAGTTGTTTGCAAGTGTTTGTATGCTCCGTCACTCACTCAGTCGCCAACCATTCCGACATAAACTCAATAATTCATCAAATGATGTTAGTGAGATCCTCAGATAATTGAAATTTTTTTCAGGGTATTTTCTTAAATCTTCATAAGAGTTTGAGGAAAACACCGACGCTGGTAATAATACAATCAAAGCCCTATCATACACACTTAATTAAACGTAACACAGTATCAATCCAGCATGTTTGCAAATCCTTATACGAGTTGAACTTATATTAACTCGCTGAGTTTGAAATTTTTCCTGAGTCGCGACAGACTCAAGACTCTCTTATATAAAGGAACATTTTGAGAACATTTTCA
Organism: Orthosia gothica; assembly: GCA_949775005.1. NCBI lineage: Eukaryota > Metazoa > Arthropoda > Insecta > Lepidoptera > Noctuidae > Orthosia > Orthosia gothica. The sequence continues at coordinate 9,054,796 of OX459066.1, forward strand.
GATTCGTTGTATGAAATCAAAAGACTTTGAGAACGATGTTTAGTTGTTTTTCTCAAGTCCTCTTTTGTCATTTGTTTCATTATTGATGTTTTTGAAGTTATATTGTTTGGAGGACTTATTAACAGGTGGATGTTTAATTTTAATGGTTTGTTAAGGACTTGGAGACCAGAATTGTATAATGTATTTAAATTGTTTACACCACCTATATGGACTACTGAATTATCACCAACACGGATCTATAACTTCTATTTAAACCGTCAACTACGAAATCCTGGCAACTATGAAATCCTGTTACTTCGAGAAAGCAGACTATTTATTGTAAGCGTTTTTGTCTCGCAAGAATTATTGATTATATCTCTAACCACTGTGAGTTCAATACAGGAACAAAGCATCACAATTTTTAATATATTTTGTCGTTAACGCTAATATTAACTTAAATTTATTTATTTTTTGTTAAACAAGCTTTTTTCGTATTCTTCTTAACCCTTTCATTTGATACCCAAATCATGGCAGTGCACAAAAAATTACTAGTCCGCCATCTTGGTCAGTCTGCTATATTGAATTTAGAATGACGTCACTTAACTAACCATGCATTGTCAACCAAACTAAACGAGTATGCAAAATTTCATCTTAATCGGTGGTTGAAAATTGCTTAAAAAATTCAGGAGCAAGATTTGACCCGAACACACTTACATACATACAAACATATATTGCAAATTAAATGAAAGCTTGTAAAAAGTACATCTAGACATCGTTTCATAAGCTGGGAAACAGATGACTGCAACGACATTCTTATCTCGATTTTCTTGATTTTTAGAGTAGACTATGAAATAATACTCTATCCTATAATTATATGTTTGAACAAATACGGTAAAGTGGGGATTGAAAATGCATTATCTCCTTTGATCAAAATCGACCTTTAACAAGAATTATTTCTAGCCATAACATACAGCTGTATATAGCTAAATATGTGCTCATATTATGCAGCCATAGGTTGATATACCACCAGTTAACGGGGGCTAAGTGGTGAACGACGCAGAGCGATCGGCTCCGGTATCTCTAGTGTTGGGACACAACAAATTACCCGCCTATTAACTCCGGGTCAGGTCCGCTATATGTAAACAGAACTCGCTCCTGTTCGATTTGAATAACGGGAGCTAGCGTATGGGCGACTAAACTAAACATGCTACTATGGATAAATATACAGGCATAAGATGTTCGGTCTTTTGTCATTCGTTCCATTAAACATACACGAATTTTAAAAGACTAGGTACTGGGATTTTCAGAAGACAAGGAGGGACAGTTCTTGCTCGGGTTTGTGTTTCTCTATTAGCTATAACATTAGATAGTCTTAAAGCCATGAAAACATCGATTATTTCTAGCCCCCTAAACGAAGCAAAAGATAAAAGAGATGGAAGAAGAGTACGCAGTCCTTTATGTAGCAGTAAACTATTTAAAAAAAGAAAACAATGACAAAGCCACAGAAAACATAGTCGAAAGCATCACGTTAAAACTTGTTTTAATAAAAGTTAATAAACGACAACAACAACGACTGCAATTTGAATTTTCTTCAATTGACTTTTAAACATATATGTGATATATATTTTGGTAATCATTTCTAAAAACCCTTCATTTTGATACCCCACTTGACGGGTTTCAAAGAAAAAGAAATCGGAACCTCCACAATATGGCGCCCAAAATCCGCCATATATCTTTTATTACGCCACTTGGGCGGTCAAGAGCTATCTAACGATGTCTTAATTAACAAATCCGTTTAACGGTTTAAAAGATATCGAGGTACCTATACAAGAATATTACATTAATACAAACATAAATACATATCTAAGTCACAGTAAAAATATACAAACAGTATGGAAACTACCTGCAAACGCTCCAAACGGCACACTCACACAAACATACGCGACCACTCGTCGCATCGCGGTGCGACCGCTGCGTAAGGGTTTCGTCGGTGCGTTTGTTTGTGTGAGTGTGCCGTTTCGAGCGTTTGTAGGTAGTTTCCATACTGTTTATATATTTTTACTGTGCCTAAGTACAAGATACGCGCGAAAAACATAACCCTTGTCTTGCAGCCGGATATAAACAGGCCATCATAAAAAAATTACAACAACAAGAATTTTATCAACGCTACCTTCCATATCTCGGTCCCCAAGCGTATCTCAGGCAGCCTTTATTAATGATTGCCGGCCATGACGTCAGGTGCCGAACAAGGGTACAATAATCTACGGTGTTATAACGATGTATGAGGGACACAGGATTACACAGCTAATTCGGCCCCCAATCTTCCAAACACGCTAATATTTGATGGATGGAATCCCTAATGAGATCGAGTTGTGATTTGTAGTTGGCTTTTGAATGGGTTGGGGCGATGAAGTAAATTGGGGTGACAATTAAGTGTAGATACAAGTAAAATTTCAGAATTTAAAAAACCCCCGACACATTTATCTTGCGAAAACACCCCGATTCAAACAGTAAAATGCCCATAACTTTAAAACGGCTGAACCGATTTTATTCAAACATAATTACAAAATTACCTTTCAAACAAAAGAAACTAAATCGAAATCGGTTCACCCGTTTAGGCGCTATGATGCCACAGACAGACACACAGATACACAACAACATACGTGAAACTTATAACACCCCCTCTTTTTCCGGCGGGGGTCAAAAATCGGGCAGGATAACGGAGTGATTGGAGTACACAGTAAGAATTGATTAATGACAATAATACGTTCACTGTAATAGCAAACTTACCTGTTACGATTCAAATAAGACCAGCTTTATTGTCCCGCTGCGAGACATATGCAACTTCAGACCACGAGCATTGGTCAGTTGAGTGTGTCATGATCTCTCTGTCTCTCTGATGGTGGCACATGTGTTGGATCATTCGGTTCCCTTCATGATGTTTGAGTTGAGTGGTGCCGATCCATGCGTCATGTTCGTGAACGGGCGCGTTCAGTTGGGATTGGTCATAACTTAGCTGCCTCAGCCTGTTATTGTATTTTTTAAATTATTTGTTAATTTAATTAAAACTGATGATGATATTTGTTAATTAAAACTGATGGAAAAGAGTGTCCATGGAGTTTCTTGCAAATTCCCATTGAGGCCTACCGACGCTTGAGAATTTACAACCAGACTATTTGTTTTTTGTTTGACAATTCAAAAGCACCTTTAAGGTTCCTTTGAATTTGATCATCAAACTATTTGATTTTAATCACCATGCTTGCTAAAGGTGAAGCTAATCGTAATTAAAGCGACTACTACTGATTTAATAAGTGATTATTTAGCACAACAAACTGCAAACAGGCTGATTTGTAAGCGGAGACAAAACATAAAACGCTACTACATCTATTTATTTGACCTAAACTGTCAAAGATTCATTCTCAGTGAGAGCAAGTAATACAAATCTCTTCCTTTAAAATTAAACCTGCATATTTTCCAAAGTTTTATACAGTTTTCAGCGCTGCATAATGCACTTCATGATATGAAATAAAGTCTGCGTTAATTTTGAAACTCCTTTATAAGAATTTTAATGTAACTGTCAGATGAAAACAAGAAGTTCAAAGTAATTTACTTAAAACAAACTTGGCTAATGATAAGTTTACATAAAATTGCATCCGCAATAAAGTTGGTTACGTAACGAGTAGCATAGAACGTTAACTTAAATTTTGTAGCGGTTGAGTTAACAGTTTTAATTTTTAAAACCAATTTGTTACTGGTTGTAGGTAAACCAGTTTTAGTTTTTTCGAAACCTGTAGTATAGCTTTAGATTTTATTAAGCCAAACAAATGATAGGCGAATTTAGGAAGAATTTTTCCCTTATATTAAATCGTCGACACCAGGAACTAGAGAAAGCTACACTGAGTGTGCGATACCGAAAGGGTTACCAACTCACCATGGGCGCCAGATACCCAGCGCTGGTTTTTAGTTGGCACCCCGGAGTGACACACAACGACGGTAAATAAAAAACTTTTTAACAAAAAAAGTCGAAGTCGGTGTCTTTTGGACCCATCGTTTTCAGTTATTCGACACCGACTTCGGAAAGTTATTTTATGCTGTGTGTTTTGGTTTGATTTTTTGTTAAAAAGTTTTTTATTTTCCTCTTTTTAGTTTTGGTAGGTACCTCCAATTAACACGAAAATCATTAATAGCCAAAGTACATCTAATGTCGATTCCAATAAGCCCAAACACGACTAGGATACATTGTTTTATTTCGGAGTTCCAGTGGCCATTCTCTTCGCTCTACTTCATCAGTTCCACTTCACCAAATGATACTTTCTGAGTGCAAATGATTGCATTATTCATAAAAATACCCTAGAGCCCTCGAGTTCTGTACGAACTCATAATCAGATCCTGGTTTCCTTATCATGGTAACACCCTTGGGATATCTCCTTTCCAACAAAAAAAGACTCATCAAAATCGGTTCAAAAACGCCAAAGTTATCCGCGAACACACATTAAAAAAAAAGCGGCCAAGTGCGAGTTGGACTCGCGCACGAAGGGTTCCGTACCATTATTGCAAAAAACGGCAAAAAAATCACGTTTCTTGTTTGGGAGCCCCACTTAAATATTTACTTTATTATGTTTTTAGTATTTGTTGTTATAGCGGCAACAGAAATACATCATCTGTGAGAATTTCAAATGTCTAGCTATCACGGTTCATGAGATACAACCTGGTGACAGACAGGCAGACATGACCGGATTACGGACCGCGGAGTCTTAGTAATAGGGTCCCGTTTTTACCCTTTGGGTACGGAACCCTAAAAACGGTAAAATTGAGAAACCTCCTTTTTGGGAAGTCGGTTAAAAATAGATGCTGCTTAAAGAGCTATTAAAGAAAGTCCACCATCCTACCTAACTATTCCATTACTACTAGCTCACCGTCGTCCAACATTAGCTTAACTTTGAAGGCTCCCGGAATCGCTTGCAGCGCCATTGTTCCAGACTATCTCAGCGCCGGCCGCTTAAAAATAAACGTCAATGTTTAAAGGAAATTGGACACGAACTGGCTTCTGAGCTTGGAACTTCGAACATGGTATAATGCTTTCGATGTTCTGAGTGCTTTTATATCGAGGGTAGTTCAGCTTTATCGGAGTACGTTGACTTCAATAAATAAGTTTTGACGTTCAATAGGGAGGTGGACCCGTATGTAGTTCGGGTTCAGTGGTACTTTATCTAGTTGCCTTATTGTATCTTGTCAATCTTTATTATTCACTCGTATGGTATGTTGATTAGTAATAGCACGAGGTCCCAGCGATAGCAAACAAAATTTGGTTCGAATAAATGTCACAAGATGGCGCGATATGCATCGATTTGTTATTGAATTGTGTGTAAAATTTACATTTTCTTGAATTGATCATAAAAATTGTATTACCTTGTTTAATAAACTCTCTAAGCTAAGCACACAATTATGGAATATCGGGCCTTTAATTCACATTTCAAAGATTATTTGAACGGATGATCATTAAATTATTTCCAATAGATGGCGCGGTTTTAAATATCTGAGGCATGCCACTTGATTTTGTAAATTTGAATTGTAACACATTTTGGTACAATGAAACTTTAAAAACCTGCAAAAATACTATAAAACAAATCATCACTATATTTAAGGAAAAAGATTGACACGAACCGAGATAACACTTTTATGCAAGTCGCTGCTAACACCAGCTACAGCCGTGGAACGGAACCGAACGCGATCGAAGTTCTTATAAAAACAATCAGCCTAATCAGACGAAAAACGCTAGTTACGGTTTCTTTGTATGGGATGAGGCATCTGTATGCTAGTATTATATATTTTTTGGTAATAGCAAGCTGATTTGTATCTTAATATAATCTTGTTAAAGCTCAATTACAATTTTAGTATTTGCTACATCTCCATCATCATCTGCCTAGCCTTTTCCAATTACGTTGGAGTCGGCTGCCAGTCTAACTGGATGAAGGTTCAGATTGACAGTTCCAGGAGTTTAGAGCAGTGGTGGCGCTTTAGTAACGGCCGCGACTTACTACTTTGTGTAAATTATTTCATCACCACTGCTCTCAAAACGGTGAAGGGAAACATCGTGAGGAAACTGGCATGGCTTCGAAACAAAAAATTTAAGACATGTGACATCCACCAACATGCACCGGGCCCGCGTGGTAGATTACGGCCTATTCCCTCTCACAGAGAGGAGAAGTCTAAGTTCGGAAAAGGGGTCCATCTATTACCCTATCCACTTCCAGGACTACTTCTACCACTGTAGTAAGATTGATCGCCAGACTTTCTGAAGACCCGTAACGAATACTAAAGATCTGAAAACGACAAACGAGACCGAGGGCTTTGAATTCTTCTCGAGGCTATTCAATTCAATCTAGGTGTCGAGAAAAGGCCTTCTAACGGAATTCATCCTACTTATATCAAAGCCAAACTCAGAGTGACACATTACGCAAACTTATTTCGAGATCAATGGTACCCCAGTTCCCCTATATGCGAATAATAACATAGGGAAAACCGAAGTAAACAGATATACGCCAATCTCTATTATTTTAGGCAAATACTTCAAAGGGTTCGCTGTTTGTTTGCCGATCTACTTGAAGAATAAAGACGTACAGTATTTTCAAGGCAAAATGTATCACAAATATGGTCACTACCTATTTTGTGGGAACATCATATTTATTGAATTTTTGGCGGTGTATCTAAACTTATAAAGAAGTAACATTGTTTGTTAGTATTTTTTGTTGTAAATACTATTCTGATTACGTAGGTTCTTTCACTGATCGTGAGCTACATTACAGTTGAGTGCAGTGAGTTGAATAGAGTTTCAGTGGAGTCTCTTGCACGCTCTTCTCCATAGAGACCTACCGAAGGTGAGAATGTACAACTTGCTTCATCTTTTGCTTGACAATCCAACGGTACCTTAAAATGCTTTAATTGAAAAAAATCAAGCCGACTTCCAGAACTAAAAACTACAAAGCAAACATAAATTTCTTTTCCGAAGTCGATGTCTTTTGTACCCATTGTTTTCCGCTTTTCGACACCAACTTCGGAAAAGAAATTAATTTTTTGCTTTGTAGTTTTTTGTTCTGGAAGTCGGCTTGATTTTTTTCAATTAAAGCATTTTAAGGTACCGTTTTAAGTCTAGAAGTTAGATTTTGTTTTTTTTTTATTTTTATTTTTCTCTTTTTAGTTTTGGTAGGTACCTCTAATTAACATGATTATCATTTATAGCCAAAGTACATCTCATGGCGATTCCAATAAGCCCAAATAAGACTAGGATACATTGTTTTATTTTAGAGTTCCAGTGCCTGCCTTCCGGCTTCACCATCAGATCAGTTCGATGGTGCCATTTTCATCAGTACCATTAATTCATTTATAAGTATTTGCTTCATTATAGTCGGTTAACTATTCGAGATATCTTATGCCCGTGACATACTTAGCATTTAGGAGTTCCAGTGGCCATCTGTGGTCTTCTTTATCAGTTCCACTTCACCAAATGATACTTTCTGAGTGCAAATGATTGCATTGTTGATGAAAATACCAAAATCGCTATATGTATGCCTATAATATTTGAGGAGTTCCCTCGATTTCTCTAGGATTCCATCATCAGATCCTGACCTGATGACGATGGGACGAACTAGGAGAGGTCCAGACGTCTTTGAATAATCGGGGTATAAACATAAAAAAAAGATTCTTATGAATTGAGAACCTCCTCCTTTTTTTGAAGTCGGTTAATAAATGATTTGAGTTTGAGCACCATAGGCTACTACTTATCCTGAAAAAATGCGGTTACTATCGAGTTAAGGCCTCGGTTGCTTAACCGGTTGTAAAAGCGCAACTCAATAAACACAAGCGCTGTCTGTTATAGCAGTATTGATATTATTCAACAAATTGGATTGCTGTCGTATTATCCAAATATGATAATACCGGATTAATTAAAACCCAAATGGGAACCTCATTTGCATGTAGTTCAGTTGTTCGATTCGCGGAACTCTGTGTTGCATCAGAGATACACAATAAGCCCCTAAGACTCACAAAATACGGTGTAAATCCCTTAGTTTTAAGGTTGCTAAGTAAAAACCGATTACTGCGATCCTGTTCAATTATTTAAGGAGATAAGTACAGTTTGTATCGAGCTGAAAATGTGTTTGGACTTTGGGGACCGTTACCTACTTACTACATGTTTAATATAAATCCTGAAACTTACTTTGAAGCACATTTTGGCGTCACTAAGAGCCAATTCTCATTTCAATATTCATATAACTTTTGAGGCATATTTATATGGTGGTTTGACAAAAGTTTTGTCAATAAAGTACTAAAGCTATCAAATCGCCATCTCAATTTCCCTGGTTGAAATGTTATATAACTACTAGAAAAATCTGTACCAAGACTGGTTAAATAAATATTCTAAAAGAAAAAACAAAGCGAACGTCTGCACTGATGACTTCCGACATGCGGAGCAATACAATTACCCATGCGAGGTAACTGAAGGAAAAGTATGTCAAAGGATTGGCGTTTGACTTCCAATTCAATTTAATAATAATGTATATCTATATATAGGTACTGTTAAGATATTCTAAACATCAATGGAGATGCTGGCAATATTAAAAACGTATTTAATATTTTTTAATATGAAGATAATTAATGGTGACACAATTTCATACCATTAAGTAGGTATTGCCATACTTATTCCACTTTAGAAACATGATATTACACTTGAAGAATATTTTATCGACATTTCAGATTTGAGTATCTCAAAGATCGAACACGTGAACTTGCTATCAAACGCTTCCAGCAACCCAACCCGATACTCCGTTGCCGTACCACAACCGCTGAAACAGACATCCGAATCATATTTCAAGCTGATTTCAATTACTGCCGAGACTTGAGCCTGGGATATTCATAGCTAGCAATCACCACAGCTAATGAAAACCCAACACGTAAACAATTGTGCTGTTGGCAATAGCAAGGCATGGATCGACCAACGTTTTTGTTCGGCATTCAAAACGAATGGCCGGCCGAAAAGGCACGAATAAAGCCGAAGTGGATCTATAGAAATGTCAGCTGCAATATTGGTTAGGACTCGCGGGTGTTAATTCGATCGTTTATCATCAATGGGCGGAAAAAGCGAAACGGTGTTCGGGTGTTTTGTTATATTATTCGTCTTCGTTTTTGTTGATTGTCGCGGCTAATTCTTCTTTACTGTTTAGTCAGCTTTGTTCGCTTATTTGTCAATTTTGTTTCAATCTTGAGACTACAAAATTCTTCATTTGAGCCTTTGTCTTGTACTCGCACTTCAAATTTATGCTTTAATAATTTGGCTACAAGTGCGATTTTTTCTTAAAGTTAACTTGGAATTAAACCTCTGCTACTGAGTCGGTTTCATCCCTTTGTGGCTGTAATCTAACTACCGTGATCTCGGTTAAATTCAGTAAATTGGTTCGCTCATTAGAAGCTCGCGACCAATTTAAAACGTGGGCATTTAACGAGTTTCTAATTATATCAATTGGCCCAAACTCTTCTGAAATGGTATCTTTAAAAGATTTTCTTTTCCTTCTTAGTTCGGAATGAGAGTTCTTCCAAAGCTTTTTGAAGATAATAAATCTATTACTTGTGTTACTGATTCCGCATGCGATTTATAGCTTCTAGAACCGTCTAACGTCTTTCTTAGTCCTCCAGGGTGTAGTTAACTGTCAATATAAGGAGGATGTATAAGGAAAAGTACATTGAAATCCCGAAGGTTTTCTTAATGGAAAGAGAACTTCTTCGAATTCCGAGTCTTTGCAACTGAGTTTTCCTTCTTTGAGTTTATTCTTAGATTGAGATTCCTAACTCATCTGATTTAAACAGCACAGTAAATGTGTAATACTTACTTGTTTTAATACTTTATAACTGTACGTAGTATAGTGTGTAGTGAGTGCTATTTTGAGTGGATCGTCCTCACATATATGAATTGTTGTCGTTCAAAAGTGTCGCCTTGTGGCTTAGTTGAATTAAATATATTTGACTTTAAAATAGACGGTTGTACAACATTTTTGTTAATCTCTCCTTTGTTCTTGGCACTTAGTATTAATGTCTTCTTAGCTACAGGTACATCGCTTGCAGCCTCTTCATCTTACCTGTCATAACCAGCATTATGTCTAGTTTGGAACCCAGCCAGGCATTCGTTAATATAACCGGAATGTCCTGTACAGTGCGCCAAACAATAGTCATTGACGTGTACATTAGTGCGTCTAATATCCCACCGGCCATTTCGCATCGTAATCACTGCCCTGAATTATTGTTCCAGTTGATTGTGTGTGTGTGTGTGTTGTATTAGATTGTTCCAGTGAATAATTACGGTTGCCTTAATTACACGTACCCAAGGACTTATGTAATGTCGTTTTAAGTGCTTCCCTTGAATGGAATTAGTCTTTTCTGGCTACTCTGTGCATTTTTGTGTTTGTTTCAAAATGCGTATGCTTTGACTTATCTAAAACGATTACAATTTCATCTATGTTATTTCTGGAACCAAAACTACTATCGTCTATGTGTTTGTCAACTGTATCTGCAATTACTTCAACCTATATTTGGCAAAATTTTTGTATGATATGCGGTACCCGACCTACCATTCCATGTCTCACGTTTCAATGTGGTTTCAACACTAAAACGTGCAACAAATGTTGAAAACGACTAAAATTTTCAACCGCATGAAATTCCAAACAATCCATACCTAGTACACGTTTGAAACTGGACGTATTAGCACCAAATTAGGTTAGTTTGCGTAGTTTAGGTCTGCGGTAACGATGAACATTCGTTATCGTGTGTACCTGGATGTGTGGGGTAGGTGTATATTTGTCCAGTTGTTAAATAAAGGGCTTTTCTAAACAGTGATCAATTGATTGGGTGTTTTAATAGTCTGCAATTTTGTTAACTAGGCTAAAACTTTAACGAGGGATTGTAACAGTTTAACTGTCGTAATTAACCTGCAAGTGTATTCAACCATGTGCATAAAGTGGTTTTCAATTTTATGTGCTTTATTAACATTAAGGGAATTTATTATAAGAAATCATAAGGACTATCCACACATATCAGGGCCGTGCCCGGGACGTGGACGGACCGTGCCCCGTCAGGGGCTCAAAAAATATCCCTGTGTACATGTTATATGAACTCGTTCACACAAGTCCGTGCACGTGCCAGTGACGAATCTTCAATGCCTGGGCCCGGCCCAGTCGCGTCCCGGGCACGGCCCTGATATGTGTGGATAGACCTTTAGTCGCAAAATTTAGAAGTCTAAATAAATGTTAATCATTTATAATTGCTTCTTACTAATTACCTTCTCCTTTCATGAAGCTATAAGAATCATCAGGCAAAGTTTTCAGCCATGTGCTTTCATTAAATATTAAATATCATTGAAGTGTTATATATTACCAATCAAATCAGAACCAAACTTAACATAACAACATACATTAAGCACGGTGTACTTAGCCATTTAATGTAATCTAAACGATTGGTTTACTCGTTTCCAAAGTACATAATTTCGAAGCCATCTCTATAATTACACTCATACAGATACTATAGCTGAATCAATTTAGCTATCAACCTAATGTAAACTTGTAATCAATTAGATAGATGTGTAGTGATTTGATGGCCACGAGGCTGTACCACAAAACAGATAAGTATAGAAGATCCACTCTATACAACGAGGGAATATGCACGCACACATTGACGCGCGTCTACGTACAGCGGGTGCAAGCGTACTCGGAACTCGCAACTCGGCATTTGTTTGAATTCGCCGTAAATACGCGTCTGTGTGCGTGCGCCTGTTTTCGCTCATCGTTTGCAGTTAGCCTTCTGTAACTATCTAGTTCGTGGCAACACAGTCCGGGATTCGTTACTAATGGCCGATGCATCGGTTCACCAATCACGTGGATCGCTGAACTTTAATTTGGTAATTAGCCAGTAATCTGATGTACGGAGCTTGTTAACGGGATGGGTTCGGCTACGATTGGCGGTTATTTAACAGGTATCGGGATTCTAATTTTAGGTAGCTATTTTCGGAGAGTGAATTTGAGGGGTTTATTTATTTAAGCAAGCTCAACATGATGATAACTTGTTTGGAATTGAAAGCGTTTGTAAAGAATTTACTCAAAAGTCTACTGAAGAGTATCTCGTGTTGTTCGTAGTGTCAAATATTGATCTAATTTACTTTTGGTCACAAAATGTTCTATTTTTACCTAATTGTTTTATTGACATTTTGACCGTACCACAAAATTACAGGGCGTGCCACCAATCAAGTTGAAATGACATTTATAACAAAATAAACTTAATAACAACACAATAAAGCTATTAAACCGATGATTAAGACAAGGCTTCATTCATATACAAATTCATTATTGATGACATTTAATCACCCTGCGAACTGTGCCGTATAGTCTCACCTGACAAATTGGATATGAATTTCCAATGTATTTCACGTAACGGGGCTATGACAAGACGCGTATATACCGCAATTGTTTTCCTAGTCTCGGCTTACAAGTGAAGCATATCATCTTCATAATGAAACTCTCCTTCGTATCCGTAGTTGCTATTCCAGTCAGAAACATACCTGGCTGTGTAGCAAAACTAACTTAGTTGTTGCACAATATCAGTGGAACTAGAAGAGGGATACCATCAAATGCCAATGCATATTTAAATCAGCATAATTATATGTCAAGGTAGCATCTGTGTCAGTTACCTGCTTGATTTGATAGCCAACTAATATACAAAACCAATTGCCAAGATTAGACTTGTATTTAGACATAAACTATATTCGACAGACCTATGGGAAATGTGAATATATCTGGACGACTGCAAAGTAATATCTTTGATTTTAAAATTCACTGTATTCATCATCATCATGAGCCTATCAATGTTTCACTGCTGAGACACATGCCTCCTCTCTGTGAGAAGGAATGGGTTGTAATCAACCACGCGGGCCCAGTGCGGGTTGGTGGGATGTCACATGTCTTCGAATTATTGGTTCTAGGACATGCCGGTTCCCTCACAATATTTTCCTTCAGCGGTTTGAGAGCAGTGGTGATGAAATAATTTACACAAAGTAAAGCGCTTGCCTGGGTTCGAACCCACAACTTTATAAGTCGCGGCCGATAGCCTTTGCTATCGACACCCCTGCTCAAAAATTCACTGTATTAGCATATTTTTAATGTTAGTCCTTAATTATCATATAACATAAGACAACGGGTTTGATTATAAGTATACCCACTAAATTCTCCATGAAACATAATTCTATATTGATATCGGTTTATCATCCATCACTTAGTTTCTGTGTGCCATCGAAGCGGGAAACAAACATAGGTGCTGTTTGTGAGTCAACATCGGAGCAGAGAAGTTCGGCGTTCGCTACAAGTGTATAGTTTGCGTTGTATGTACTGGTTGGTGTGTTTATGTAACTGAGTGGTTCTAAGAAAAATATCAGCAGTCAAAGGTGTATTTTGGCATATAAGGAACGATTTATGTCATTTAATACACCGAACGAAATTGCTGTTCATAATTGCTATTTCTATTACTTTTTGGCTTTCGTCCACTCAGGAAAAAAAACAAACAAAAAAATTCAATCTACAAAGCAAATATAACAAAAAAACACATTACAGCGTCTTCATCAATCCGAATTATAACACAGACAGCTAGCCCATCAATCTTTAATACACATTTCCTTTTCTATTTGACGTCAACGTAATGACGTTTCGTTTCTAAGTCACACCGAAAAGAACCTCATGTAAATCTTATTCCCTCGACATCTCTTCAGCGATGTCGACATAAAAATTCGCCAACACGGAGGGGCACCCTCGCATCGAGAGGGTTTGAATATGCAAATTGTAAGGTGGCACTCTTATAGCCCTCCGACAGAAATGGCGGACTTCCATCTCCAGAGAAAATATTATCATTGGAAATTCTTTTAAAGCAAGTTATTTGCTGAAAGAAGATTATCGGTTGAAGGTAGGAATTCCGATGTTAATGTGAAACCGCTTTTCGAAGGACGATCGAAGGCAAATAGAAGGTGCTTACTCGTAATTTGCAAAACGTATGCTCATATTTGAACAGTTTAGTAAATAAGATTTTCGTGCGATATTTTCCAGGTTTTTATACTACACCGTGCATGACTTGTATACGGGCCATATTTATTTTAAATTATTAGACACACAAAATTGAGCAACCTTACATAAAAAGAGCAAAATTACGACAAAGGCAAGGAAAAACGAAACAAATATAAACATCAACCCGAGGCCTGTTGAATATCCCAAAACGTTTCAGAATCCGCATTCCGCCCGTCTTCGCACTTTACTACCCACAAAAGTAAAAATATTTCACCTTAACCCCGCGGTTACTTAAAAGGGAAAAATGTTAAAGGTACAGAGGTCGGGTATTAGGTAGGTTTGCTTGAATTCAGTGCACGTACACCCTGGGGAATGGGGCGGAGAGATTGGCTCGTAAAGACACGACGTGGCCACCCCTCCCTAATTATAATCCGTTAATTGTGAAAAATCACAACCCTACCCACTCAGGAGTTAAAGGGGAGGAACTCGGTAAAAGTTGTATAAAGGTTAGGGTTGATCCGCAATTATGATGTTCTGTTTTAAACTCGTTTTGTTTTGCACTTTCTTCTACTTAATCTTTCTTAAAAAAATGTCTCCACAGAGCATTCTTACTGCTGTCATCAAGAGACGGTTGCCAAAAAAGGAATGGAATATAAAATTATCTCGACACGTAGTATTTCATATTTTCTTAATTTCTTCTTCCTCGTCGCCAAGACGTAAATCTTGTATTTCGTGCCAAGTATTCTGTGCTCAAAACTAAATAAAGAAACGTTTTGTGAACTATGAAAAATATGTCAATTTATACCCATTTTATGGCAACGTTATTACATCAACCAATCAGTACGAAACAGCTCTTTTTAAATCAAGTTTCACATAAAAGATCTTAGATAGTTGTGTGCAGAGCTGACTGTTTTTTCTAAACCATTTTTTTGTTTTATTCAACCTGTATTGTCCATCTGCTGGGCAAAGGTTCTCTTCTTAGCCTTCTTCTCTTCTGTGTGTTTGCCTTCTGCGGCCAATCTACACCAACAATGTGTTGTGTGTATGATTTTTGACAGCGTTCTCCTCAATTTTCACTGGCGATAAGACAGTCTAATCTAAAGGTTAAAAAAAACCAGGATAGTTGCCCAAGGGCAGTGGTGTCTCATCCCATACAAAGAAACCGTGCAGACGTACTGTACTAATTATTTTTGTACATCGATCGCGTTCGGTTCCGTGCCACGGATATAGATGGTGATCTATCTATCGCCGTGGAAGCGAACTGAATGCGATCGATTTACAAAAATAATCGGTAAAATCTGATAATATGCTAGTTACGTCGGCACAGTTTCTTTGTATGGGATGCGGCATCTGTATGCTAGTATTATATTATTTGTGCCAAGGGGTATAGTTGCCCCGATTGTAGGGGTATAGTTTCGCAGATAAATCGCATGCTATTTTATTAATCTATCCAAAAATTCTCCAACTACCACGTTGACCGTGTCTCGTGTCTCTGTGCAATTGCATGCGAAGACAAAATGCAATCAAAGTTTTTGCAGGAAAGATGTCCCGCTTCTCGGTAGGACATCTATCCTAAACGTAATTTACATGGATTAGGCAACTATCCCCTATGAGGGATGGATGTCCCAAAATAAAGAGATCTACAAAATTGCTAATACTCTGGAAATATTAAAGTTTTTTTTAACTTTTCATAAATTTGTAGATAATAAAAATAAGTCGGGTTTTCCTCCCTGACGCTATAACTCCAGAACGCACGAACCGATTTCCATGGTTTTGCATTCGTTGGAAAGGTCTCGGGCTCGGTGAGGTTTATAGGTAGGGTAGGGTAGGGTATGGTAGTGTAGGGTAGGGTAGTGTAGGGTAGGGTAGTGTAGGGTAGGGTAGTGTAGGGTAGTGTAGGGTCGGGTAGGGTAGGGTAGGGTAGGGTAGGGTCGGGTAGGGTAGGGTAGGGTAGTGTAGGGTAAATCATAAATCATTTATTTCTTTGCAAACATGGGTAATTGATAAGGGTAGGGTAGGGTAGGGTAGATAAATGTTTGGTCTTTTTATGGCAAAACAAAGTTTGCCGGGTCAGCTAGTTTGTAGATAAAAACCAAGTACTGGCCAGTTTTACAAATAAAAGTATTTTGATTTTTGTACTGAGATATATAGAGTGATTTTTAAAAGTGTGCCAACTATGCGGCTTGTACCCTAACCCAGTAATGAAAAAACTGTACGTAACCTAAAATTAAAATCTAGGTCCATGTACGTTACATAACTATAATTGTAACGCGTTTTACGGCCATGCCCGCCATATTAAACGTTCAGGATCCTTCGTATATCTACAGCAACGGCAATCATTCGATCGCTAGGCTTAACGTATTATCGGAAAAGATATAAACTTTTATTATAACCTAACCGTTGGAAAACTATAACCCTTAATGTTATTATAGAAATAAAACTCATCTTAAATAACATACGAGATGTAGTTTTGGTATTAGTACCTATTGGTGTGGAAATTGCTGAGTGAATCAGAGAAACAACATTCAATGCGGATACATAATCAAGACAACACTCTATTCTTCTTTTTACCCGACTGCCGAAGGAGGGTAATGTGTTTATCAGTCTATGTATGTATGTATGTTAGATCCTATGTGGCATTCTAGAGAACAAACGCGTTGGGCGATTTTGATGATTCTTACGTCAATCGATTCGTCTTAATCCTGCGAGTGTCACTGGCTACATTAAAATTGGAAAATAGAAAAATGGCGGATTTTGGGCGCCATATTGTGGGGGGCCAGTTTTTTTTCTTCCAAACCTTATATGTTTAAATGTACCTAATTCGAAAATTAAAATAAATAAAAAAGTTGATTCAAAAAATCAAAAACCCGACTGCTTAAAATGCAAACTAAAAAGACGTAACCAAGGAGAAAATCATGCTGTGCAGGCTGCCGATACACCTGGTTTTGGTCAGCCAGCCCGCGAATATGTATCCTCCGACTACACAGCATGATTTTCTCCTTGTTTACGTCTTTTTAGTTAGCTTTTTAAGCAGTCGGGTTTTTTGAGTTTAAGTCATTCACTTAGTTTCTGCTAAAATTAACTTACACATTGGCTACACAGCATAAAAAATCAATACAAAATACAACTCGTATATATACTTATATGTTACAACATACTTGTGAAAACATGTCACAATTTACGTTCCCTATAGTCGAGTAAATGTCAATGGATGCCTATAAAAACAGGTAAACCTCCCATGCGAGTTAGAACATCGACTTTGAAAGGTCACGGCGAAGCTCTCAAGGTCAAACTCGACGAATTGTAGACTACCCTCAGAATATTTCGTATTCCGAGGGTAGTGATGAAGTTTTAGAGAGAGATTATTCTCCCTGTTACCGTGTTTCTAACTCGTTTAAAGTAATAGCCAGCTTCGGGGATTAAGTTAAAGAGTTTTGGATTACCTAATATTCTGTGGCAGTATCTTTTTAAGTCTAATTGCTTTTCTATAGTTTCTTGTTTAATTTATTTTCTAAACTATTAAAGTTTTCTTGTTCCATCCTGCCTGCCTAGCCTTTTTCCCAATTATTGTTGGGGTCGGCTTCCAGTCTTACCGGATTCAGCTGAGTATCAGTATTTTACATGGAGTGACTGCCTATCTGACCTCCACAACCCAGTAACTGGGTAAGACGATACCTCTTGGCAAGACTGGTGTCAGATTTCAGGCTTCTGACTACCCGTAACGGTTGTCAAAGGTCTTCAAATGACAGCCGGGACCAACGGTTTAACGTGCTTTCCGAGGCACGGAGGAAACTCGGTATGTTGAAAATGGTCACCCATCCACGGACCGACCTCGGCAAGCGTTGCTTAACCTTGAAGATCGACCCGTGCGGCTGTTACTATTTAGCCACGAGCGAAAGTTTTCTTGTTGTTTTAATTAAATAATCTTTCATCATTATCATCATCATCAGCCTATTAATGTGCCCACTGCTGGAATACAAGCCTTCCCTCTGTGAGGGGTAATGGGCCGTATTCAAACACGCGGGCCCAGTGCGGGTTGGTGGTTGTCACATGTCTTCGATTTTTTGGTTCTAGGACATGCCGGTTTCCTCACGATGTTTTCCTTCACCGTTTTGAGAGCAGCAAGGAATCTTTAGTTCTTAACAAAAAATTATAAAATCTGTTTAAATTTGTTATTGGTTCTTGTTTGCCAACAAGAAAATACTCTGTAACAGGGTCAAGTAGAACGCTTAACTTAGTTTGAAGCAGAAATACTTTCCCAACGCGAAATATTCTTTCCCGAAGCTTGTTTCAGCGTACAACCCACTCAATACTCGCTCTAAATACTAAACAAATTTAAAAGTTACAAACCCAATGGAAAATGCAGTTCACAAACCAACCCATAAGTTCCAAATTAGATTTTGCAAAGTTAGACTTGTACATTGAGTTCACAATTAAATTCCAACCCTAAGTAAAATTCTGAAGGTTGGGAATTGCCTGAGGAAGTTCCTTTCGGGTCAATCAGTTGGACATTTTATGGTCGGAAATAATAATTACTTGAAACTCGACGATTTTGTTGCAAAAATGGTATTTTTTGCCGGCATCGATGCTTTAATAACGGCCTTAATGTCGAATTGTTGTGAGAATCTTTTGGAGACCTGGCAGCTTATTGGAAGTCTAATTGAGCCAATTGGCATTCGCTAAATTGCCTATATATTATCCTCATTGGTTTCAATCGACCTCAATAGCTTCAAATTAGCAATAATAGCTGATGATTCAAAAAGTATTTTACATATTGATGATTAAGAATATATCATTAATATGTAATGTACGCATCGCCGGAATGCTCTTATTCTTTCTCTCCTGTATAATATTCTCTTTCTTCCTTCTACCCCTCTTTATCTCAAGAAACGGTTTCAGTGTCTTTGTGACTCACACGTGAAAGTTCTTAGGTCATCGGATAAAATGAATCTTAAAATGCCAATGCATTCCACTACTTTCCTAGACAAATCTTTTACTGTCCAGGCCACTCGTCTATGGAATGCATTGCCTGTCACTATAAAGCGCACGCAATCAGTGCCTGTTTTTAAGCGACTTGTGAAGGAGCACTACTTGTCACTGTGATCATAATTTTGTTTCAGCTGAATTGTTTTCCTGTCTGTATATTAATTGTCTGTAAGTATTTATGTATCTATTTTATTTTTGTATTTTGTATTTAGTACCTACTTTCTCAATATGGGGTATATTGTGTCCAGGCTGTCACTTTCCATTCTTGGTTGCCTGGAACAGATCGCGGATCGCGATAAGGCCGCCTGTTGTTTGTTTGTTTTTGTTATAAGATATCTTTTTGAAATATTGTTATCTTGGTGTACAATGAAGTATAAATAAATATATTGTTTTAAAAATAAGATAAAAAAAAACTTTACGACTGCATTTCGAAAGTGATCATAAAAATAATGTACTACGCTACAATATAACTTCGAATCGGCAGAGTACAGTCGTGAGAAAAAACGTTGAACACTATTAATAAACAATAAAAATGCCCTTGCGAACATGTCACGATAACGACACACAAAGCCTATGGGAAACTATTAACCATAGTTCATTACAGTACAACACTGAACGATAAATGTTTATGTTAATTAAAAACATAAAGATCGCCCATGGGGAATGACCGCGAGCACGCCATAGGCATTGTTACTACTCCGTACATGTTTTTGTTAGTAACAACCGTTCTTTTTTTGTGAAAATAACTATTTTTTATTCTAATGAGATGGCACAAAAGGCGTTACAGTTTTCAGCTCAAGGTTGAGCGCGTGTGTCGAAGGCACTTTAGTGAAATTGTAAACAAGGTGTGCTCGACTGTACGGTATACAGGGTGTATATTTGAAGGTAGGCAAGCGTGAAGAGGTTATTGTGTAACTGAATCTGAACCTGAAACAATAAAAAGCCTCTCGACCTTGACCGGCTTCTCGTGCGGTATGTGAGGGGTTAAGAAGTGGGGTTGGGCCCGAGTAAGAGACATGCTTATCGATTGATGAGGAGCATACGTCTAACGTAACGTAGAGGCCTAATTGGAAAGATTTCGAGCCATACCAAGGGCCGATTTCACCAATGTTCACTAATCGCGATTAGTTCATCTAAACTCAGTTCATGCAAATACAGCGTTCTGATTGGTAGTATCTTAGCGTTCTCAACCAGAACCCTGTATTTGCATAAACTGAGTTTAGTTGAACTAATCGCGATTAGTGAACATTGGTGAAATCGACCCTAAGTATAAAACTGGCGGGCGGGTTACAATGTTCAAGTTTTACGATCTTTCAAATTGTGTTTCTATCATAAAAAGTCTCAATTTAAAACATTGCTACAACTTAAAAAGAAGAGACATAAAAATAAAAATATTTTATGTGGAAAATTCTACAGCAAAAATTTACACAATAGACCTTTAGTTCTCGTCAAGCTAGAAAAAAATAATGCATGCATTCCGCTTAAGTACGCACACTCTTTATATTTCCTTAATTTGTGCGTAGTTGAACGAATGAATGAACCCAAGAGTGAATATAGGTCGTACTCGGGTCGTTTGTTGAGTTACATTCGTCGCCAGGTGAATGGGACGTTTAATTACATTCGCTGTAAAGCATTCTCGACGTTTTCATTCATTCAGTCGCTCTTCTGTTCATATCTCGGCTCGCGAATGCATCAGGCTCTGCTGTTTATATGCGATTGTAAATATGTATATTTCTGCTTGATGTATGAGGCCATTATTTTTAGTTTCATGTGACTTTTACAGGCAATGATGCAAATGATAAGAGCTTTTAAAAAACATTGATATTTATATTTCGCGATTTTTGGCATTAAATGGAGTACCTCGTTTTTGCTATCACAGGGTTAAATCTCAAAGTCGTTTATGTTGAGGCCTTTGTAGTAGACAAGATGGAAAGGGTTAGGCTGAATAACTAAAGGTCGACGAAGCGTATGTATTCTATCAATTTCTAACACGAGTGAGTTGGAGTGATTAATTTTTTACCATACTTTTATACACAAACTGCACATACAGATTCAAAAGAAGAAGAATAAACAAGTAAAATTTCAAAATTTAAAAAACCCCCGACACATTTATCTTGCGAAAACACACCGATTCAAACAGTAAAACGCCCATAACTTTTGAACGGCTGAACCGATTTTATTCAAACATAGCTAAGAACACTCTCGACATAATCGCCTTTAAAAAAAAAACTAAATTTAAATCGGTTCATCCGTTTAGGCGCTATGATGCAACAGGCAGACACACAGATACACAGCAACACAAGTGAAACTTATAACACCCCTCTTTTTCCGGCGGGGGTTAAAAATACATAACAAGCAGTACACAAAATACAAATAAATTAAAAAAACCCTTGACACATTTTTTTTCAAGCTACATAATTTATCTAGTAGTAGACACTGAAAAGATTTACATCAAACATAGCTAAAAACACTCCCAATAAAGTCACCTTTCAAACAAAAACAAACAAAATGTAAATCGGTTCATCCGTTTAGGAGCTATGATGCCACAGACAGATACACAAACACTCAGGTACACAAGTCAAACTTATAACACCCCTCTTTAGCCGCCGGTGGTTAAAAATCAAACCAACTCTGACTGCCAATTTACAGGAGATCAAACAATTTTCCAATCGACTGTACGTGGGTTGAGACACTTCAGTAATTAGTCGCCTGCTCTCGTTAACCGACGACCACACTGGAGATGGGACGACGAAATGTAGTATTCAGTAGTCAATACTCGAGAAGAATAACATGAGATAGAGGACATTGGAAAGACTTGAGAAGACAACGGACGGGAGGAATGTGCCAAATGTATTTACTTATAAATCCTAATATTATCTTTAAAAACTACTTTTACAAAAAAATACTACCGACTACCAATTAACAAAACTACAAAGTGTAAAATAACTTTATTTTTGGAAGTCGGTGTCTTCGGTGGGTACCATTTTTTTGCGTTATGGACACCGACTGCCAAAAATGAAGTTATTTTACACTTTGTAGTTTTGTTAATTGGAAGTCGGTAGTATTTTTTTGTAAAAAGTTTATTTTTTATTTTTCACTTTTTAGTTGTACCTCCCTAATAGGCAAATAGTTACGTAAGGTACCTATAATGCCAGAATAGATAACCCGAATATCATGAAACTGAACACAACCGGTGACATGAAAGTGTACCAAGGTGAACTGTACACATCTGCATACCCATTTAGAGCGTACTGGCGTGATGTTATGTTATGAAATATTTCCTTACGATAGTAAAACACTTCACCCGGTCGAAGCCGCGACCAGAAGTGGTATGCTTATAAATAAGCTTTTTTCGTGTTCTTCTCAGCAAACCCTTTCATTTTTTACCTATATCATGGCATTGCACAAAAAATAACAACTCCGCCATCTTGGACCGTCCGCCATATTGGATTTGGAATGACGTCACTTAGCTAAACATGCATTGTCACCCAAACCAAACGAGTATGCAAACTTTCAACTTAATCGGTGGAGGATAACTGCTTTAAAATTCAGTTGCAAGATTTGACCCGAACACACTTACATACATTGCAAGTTATATAAAAGCTTGTAAAATGGGTAAATTCTTTCAATTAAAGGTCTACTATATTTTATTCCTCGTCAGCTTGTACCAGTATTGGCTATATTGAGATAGCAATATCGCAGTTATTAGGCTGACAATGGAATAGCTGTTGTGAACAACTATGCTAGTTGAATAACTTGTGTGTTTAGAATTTTAGATGCATAGTTATGCTGATTCATTTCATCTCTATTGTTTCGATATTGATCAGGAATTGTTTTGTGTAGATTCACTGATAAATGTTACAATTAATTTATTACGTCGGGTTTGTTTTGTTATACATATTTTGAAGACGATGCGTCGGATGGCCTCCCACTAGGTGGACTAATGACCTGGATAAGGTTGCGGGAAGGCGCTGGATGCCAGACGCATGGCGACGCCTGGGGGAGGCCTATGTCCAGCAGTGGACGTCTGAAATGATGATGACATATTTTGATGCTGATAAGTTTCTTATTAATCGCGCTTTGATAGCTAAATTGTTTGTTGTAAACCTTTATCTAATAGGTACAACTGAGCAGTATTTTTATTCCAAAGGTTGACCGACAGAGATGATGCCTTGTTGCATTAAGGCCGCCTATGTTCCAGTAGGTACTGTAAATAAAGCATAAAGCACATACTATGAGTAACACAGGTTATCTTTTGCGGTTACATAATCCAACAAAAATTCAGTATCACAAGGAAAAACAATCATCGTTATAAAAATCTTAATTCAATTCTCAACTCAGTACTCCGATTCACAGTCCAAAATACCTTCTTTCGACAATAAAAATACACTCCAACCACCCACAACATATCCGAAATACATTCACTCAAGACTTAATGTAAAACACTCACTCAGAATGTACACGCTTAATCTACCACATCGAGCTGATTAGCATCAGTAAGAGCCTCGAGTGAAAGTTAGGGGAATCGCGCGGGACGAATGGTCGGGACATTACGTGGTAAATGAGAGTGTAAAGATGCTTCTACAATAAATGCAATTGTTTTTAAGGTTCCGTACCTCAAAAGGTAAAAAAAGAACCCTTATGGGATCACTCTCTTGTCCGTCTGTCTGTCCGTGTGTCACCACCGATTTTCTCAGGAACGGGTGGACCTAGCAAGTTGAAATTTATACCAGATACTGAGGTCTTTAGTACCTATAAGGTGTATACGAATCAAGGTTCTGAGTCAACACGACAAAAAGATATGTGCAAATTTAGATTTACGCGAAAACTTGTAAGTACCAAAATTTACCAGAATTTTCAACTTTTTTATTTTTCGGTATTTTCCCTTTTAACCAAAATTGACAATTCTAGGTCAATCAGCAGTACCCTACAGGTTTTGGGTTGAAAACCTATAAAGTAGTTCCCGTTGACCTAGAATCAAGAGATTTGGCAAAAAGTAAGGTCTTAAAGCACTAATAGAGGAAAAAAACCAAAAAATAAAACAGAATTAATTTAAAAATTTAAAGGGTGTCCCCATACATACAAAGTTGACGCCACCCTGTGTAGGGAACCATTCGTGCGCAAGTCAGACTCGCACATGACCGGTTTTTTTATTTAAATAAAGTACCATCAGGAAAGATAGTGGTCAAACGCGAGCCCATCGTTAAATAAAAAAGTGCGTTTAATGCAGATGTCTTTAAAACCTTCAAATTTAAAATTGGAACCACTGAAACCACGAGACGGGCTGCGGCAGACTAAGAAAGAGATGGATGCAACGTTGGACGTCTTTCTAAGGAATTGACAAGGCATGGCGCAGACGAGAACGATAGGAAGAATGGAGGGAGGCCTCTGCCCAGAAGTGGGATAGTACAAGCTAGTTATAATAAATAACAAATAGTGTAAACTAAAACAATAGGGTGGTTTACTGAAAATTTGTTTTTTTGTCCGTCAGCTTGATTAATAAAAAAAAATAGGACACGTATTTTTTTTTTGGACACTTAAACATAAAGTGACGACGATATAATGCGTTGAAATATCGTGAAACGTCACGCCGCTAGTACACTTTATACTGCCTTAGTGACGTCACAAGCCCCCACTCCTGATGCGCTTTAACTTTGTATTTTTTATTGATTTGGTAAAGCAAAAAATACGTGTCCGATATTATTTGATAATCTCACTGTCGGACTAAATAGAATTATATTTTTCTAACCAGGAAACATCCCTATTGGTTTGGTTGAAATGAGAAAAAGCCGAATGAAGGAGTTATACAGAAGGAATCTGAAAAAGAAAAGAAGATAAAAAGTATTTTGTAATCTGGTGCAGTAAATTAATATAAAATGTTATTTGTCGAATATCCCAAACGGTCTTTGTATCCTGATATCGAATAATAGGTACCTAATAGGTAACGAAACATTTTAAACGGATATTGTAAGTGTTACTAAGGAGATGTATCATTTTCGGCCATATGATGTACAATTATCAAAAAAGTCGAAAAAATCCCACGAATTGAGGAAAAATATTCTTTCGTGAATTTAAGCCTGATTTCTTGCAAACAAAAAGAAATAGTTTTCAATTATTGCCATAATCTATTCAACATGGCGTCTCTCATAGGTTGCATTCCGATTTCGTTCTGAAATCATGTCACATCAAAGCATATATAACGTGACGTTAAAAATTAAAGGTAAGTGTTCTTGTACTAGTAAAAATTACTATTATTCTCATAAACATCTTTTACGAATAATATAAAAGCAAGTGTGACGATTTCATCGTTAAATAAATATTTATTTTTCTCTTCTGAAGTGTAATTCAAAAAATGACATTTTGTTTGACTACTGAGTGTCACGTCACTTTCTAGGTTACTTAAACGTCAAAACTAAAACTGATGGCTGTCACTTATCAGTCACGATAAAAGTCATTTTTTTTTTTTTTTTAATTTGTACGTAAAAAACATTTGTTATTATGGAAAAAATAGACTTAATTCTATTTAGAGGTTAGTTTCTTTCCTAAAAGGTACAGGTTATGGCCGGAGCCCCATACAAAAATGAAACATCTCCTTTACAATGCAGAATTATTCCGTCCATAAAGACATCCAACGTTGCACATAAATAACTTCACTAGTTTTTCAACCCAATTCCGTTCCAGCAACACAGTTGGATATCCCTCCCCAACTGAAACGTGTAAGTAATGTTACGAAGTTGGCAACACTGACCGGCCGCGTTGAATGCTCACAGAAAAGTAGGTCACCACGAGAGCTACAAATACATTAACGAAATAAGACGGAAAACTTTTATAATTAATGTAATACAATGCTGGAGCTGCGGGGAATTAATGACTAACTCCCTCCCAGATAATATTTCGTATTTTGATTGCTGGCAACACAATATCGGCAAGCAGTAAAAGTTCGAACAGATGAAGTCGGCTATCGATTTAATTGAGTCTATTGAAGATGGAACAAAAAACTTTTTTGCAAAAAAATACTACCGAATTCCAAATAAAAAACTACAAAGTGAAAAATAACTATATTTTTGGAAGTCGGTGTCTTTCTTTTTTGCCATTTTTTTGCGATATGGACACCGACTTCCAAAAATATAGTTATTTTTCAGTTTGTAGTTTTTTATTTGGAAGTCAGTAGTATTTTTTTGCAATTTTTATTTTTTTATTTTTCTTTTTAGTTGTACCTACCTAAAATAGGCAAGTTGTTTAGTAAGGTACCTATAACGCTAGAATAGATTACCCGAATAACATGAAACTTGAACATAACCGGTGAAATGTGAGATTTGCGTACCCCTTTAGAGCGTACCTACTGGCGTGATGTTATGTCATGAAATGGTATAAACAATAAACAGACATGCATTGCAGCAATCCCGAATGATTTGCCTTTATTTATTGAAGAGTTCTGTTGTATATCTCCGAAGTTATTCATCAGATATTCATTAAATTAAAATGGGACTAATTTCTAAACATACTATTTCAAACAAAAAATAATTTACAAAATCAGTCCACAATTGACGGAGATGTCAGTGAACATACACAAACAAAAAAAAAACATACATGAAGTCGAACATAGAACCTCCTCCTTTTTGCTAAGTCGGTTAAAAAATAAACTAAACGGCTTACGGTCTTTTAAATTCTCATTCCATTAGAGGCGAATAAAATATTGAAGGCTTTAAAACTGTCAGTGTTGCCAGGCGTAGCTTCGGTAATAGATACCGTTTTACGATCGTGACGAGTAGATCTGTTGCAGCGTAGGAAATCATAATAAACTGAAAACGTTAGGAAAGAGATATCATTCCCCATAAGTAAAATTTCACAATTTAAAAAACCCCCGACACATTTATCTTGCGAAAACACCCCGATCCAAACAGTAAAATAATGCCCATAACTTTTGAACGGCTGAACTGATTTTATTCAATCATAGCTAAGAACACTCTCGACCAAATTACCTTTCAGACAAAAAAAACTAAATCGAAATCGGTTCATCCGTTTAGGCGCTATGATGCCACAGACAGTCACACAGATACACAGCAACACACGTGAAACTTATAACCCCCTTTTTTTTCCGGCGGGGGTTAAAAATAGGTGTTCGTACGGTCTCCAAGGTAAAGACAAGCTATCCTGAAGCACTGCACCGTGCCGTGACATGATTTGCACAATTTTTTTAAGACGACTTCACAATTTAGACTAACCGCGGTAAGGCATTTGATAGCAGTTTACACTTTGTGGTAAATCATACTACAATATTACATACCTGTAGCATAGGCCGGTTCGAGGTCATCTTCGTCGTCGGTGTGGTGTCTGCTGGAGGCGTGCGAGTGCGAGTGATGCGCCACGCCCACATGCACTGGTTGTATCGGCTGCTCGTAGTGCTTGTGATGGTCCACATACACGCGATGGTGGTGCGGGCACGGCGTCGGAGGCAGATAGTCCGCCAGCGTGCCACCCCGTGTTAACGTCGAACCCGCACTTAGCGTCCCACCACCCGAACATGACGCCAACGCACTCCGCACTGATCCAAGGTCTAATGACGGTCGTCTAGATAGTTCGCCGTAACTTTCCCCAAAGAGCGCACTGGCTGGCACCGCGTGCCTCACCTCGTGCTGATGGTGCGAGTGGCCGCCGTTCGACGAAGAGTGCGGAGACGCGGAGTGGTCGCGACTGTCGCGAGACGTGGACGCCGTGTGGATAATACTCTCGTCGTGCGTCTCCATGACTTCTCTAGCTGTCGGCGGATTTGGGTGGACATGCACCGCGGACGTGCCCGCGCGCCGCGGACTCCGCCCGCGGTCCGGCAGCACCGACGAAGCCGACCAGTAACCCCACGCCATTTTCGTTCACTGAATTTACACTGTTATTAAATCAAGCGCTAGCCATAAACACGGAGACACGGCGAACCTACGGAAGGTGTACGTTCACAGTATGAGTGTCCACGTCTGCACACGAAGGCTTTAGAGTCGGGGTCGCGTAATCCGAGCGTGTGGCGGGCGAGGTCGTTCGGTGAGCTGGTCGCCGGCGTCCGGTCGAGGGAACGCGACAATTGTGTAAACGAACCTAATCTCCTTTGACGTCGCCGCCCCTGGCCCACCGAGACAAAGCTTCGTGACCGCACACAACCGCGCACGTGATACGTCCCTAAATATTTTGACAAGCGACTCGTTCAATGACAGTCACGTCAGCGTCAATGTCGGATAGGTGATCGTGTAATCCTGTTTATATTGTAGCCAGTGAGTTTCATTTCATATCTCATTGCGCCGATAGGATTCGGGTTGATTCAACTCGGGCCTACTAAATGAGATGGAAACTCCGCTGATATATAACGATAAACAACGGACGCCTAAACCGGTGAACCTGCATTGGTGGCTGCGAATTTATAGGCAAATACGTCTGGCGAGTGATTTATGATTGTTTGATTTGTGTTAATAGGACGGAGTCGGTAATTAGCGTTTGTAACATTCCTGTAGTCGAGAAAAGAGCAAGTCATTTTGGAACGAAAAGCTTCTGGTGTAAAATAGCTTTCCATAATTTCTCAACCTGTGAACTGGCCTTTGGCACGCCTCATTAAACGCTAGCCTATTTAAAGTGCAGTAGTGACGTCAGAGCTACACGCTGGGTGTTGACGTCCATTGCTCCATGGGTCGGAAACCGCCGCGATACAGCCTGACGGAGTAAGCCCCTTCAGACGAGGGGTGCGTCGATGCGGTTCCGCTGCGCCACTTTTAACCAACTCACTATAAATTAAGAGAAGCCAGATCAATGGGCAACATAATAAACAGAGTGAACAATAAATTCGCTCCTTGTTATCTTCGCACATAAAACAATGTCACATTGTTTGCGCTGACATTTATAACTCGAAAACGGTGAATGTACTGATATGATTATTTGATTATTTTGTTACACAAAAGTTTAATGTCACTGCGTTCATCTGGGTGTAATATTAAAAGGGTTTTGTATTTTTGGGACAGAGAGAGAATTTAATTTGTTTGCTCGGGAGTTAGCATGCAAATGTATGCATTATCTTAGTAGAGTTAATACATAGTTGTTATTCACACAAATGCACGGAGGAGCTTCTGGCGCCGTAAGCTACATATACTAACAGTGCTTATGTATAGAAATGTTGACGTAAGTCGGCATTATATTATGTGAGGGAAGGTATTTGCGACATGTATTAGCATTAGACCAGACATGTCACCCATAAAGCTTAACATATTCGGAGCAGTAAACATTCTGAATAGGATTTGAGGATGCAAAGAAAATTATGTACCGTCATTAGATGAAACTACCCTCGTTTCCTCTCGAGTAGTTAATAGTCAACTGAGATTTTACCGTAAACGTTTTTAGCGAATGCAACCACAAGAGTGCTAATACGCGTTTTTATTATTGCTAATGTCGCCACATCGTATACCGTTTTATTTTCCAACATAAGGTTTTTATCTGGCTTGAAATCTGAAAGCGAATAAGAAATAACTTTCCCCGACGTAGATATGTAAAACTTAACAACAACACATAAAGAAATACGCCACAATGAAACACGCTACACAATCAGACAGTCTGTAAAGGCGTCTTTGCACAAGTTTGCGCGAAAAACGGACCGCAAAAACGGGTGAGCAAATTACGCGTTACGAGCGAAGTGAACTTATTTCATTATGAGCTCTTTGACGTCAGCTCAGATTCAACTTTTACGCCCCGGGATATATTGAAGATACATATCTTATGTGTTCGGTAATTAAATGCTGACTTAGTTCGCCGCTTTTAGAAGATTAAACTTTCGTAGGCGTATATTTTCGCAGGAAAACTCAGATTATTTGTATTTTTACTTCGTTAATATCCTCACTTTTCAACTTTTTCATCGAGGCTGTTCTTTAATTAAATATTTTTTTCCAAGAATGTGTTCTGAAGATGATTAATGAAGAAATAGGAGTTTCAAGAACCTATGTATGTCTACATAATATACAATCTACTTCAACCTGCAATACTTTTGCCGTGTCGATGGTATCACATGCAAGCCTACTTAAAATTTCAAAATACGTCAATAAACCCGATTCCTGACTCAAACTACACACTTGAACCCGGCCGAGTAACGAAGCGTTTCCGTAAATATGCCGCGATGCCGTGCGGATCACAAACTTTATGTGTATACGGTCCCTAAGGAGAAATGCGGCGTTTCTCCAATTTTATTTCTGGTAACTGACAGGCACAAAAATAATACTGGTGTTTCATATTATTTTGGAAATCAAATTTAGTTTTTTTTTTATATCCCTCAGGTATTTCATCGTATCGTTTGAATAAAGAGCTTTTCTTTAAAGCTTTAGTTAAAATATAGTGCGAGTGTTTTCGGCATTTAATAGTGTAGCACGAGTGCCTTTGTCTTTTATTAGTGAAGTCCGGAGCCTTTTGTGCTTTGCGCCGTATTCAGTCAAAGGCTATATTGACGTCCAAGGCATTTTAGAGGCTTGTAAAGCGAGGAACGACATTACACGGCAGACTGGCTTCATATACCGCTACATGGCTTCCTAAAGTCTTGTTAATGTAGAAGATAATGAAAGGGAGGCAACATGAAACATTGTGGGGCAATTTGAGATATGAAGTCAACATTTCCGGGGAAAAATTTATCAACTTTGCGCTTATTTATTGCAAATACAAAGTAAATTGAACTCAACAATGTAATGTTATTAAAAAAACTGTTAACATAAAAAAGGGAATTAACAATGATACCGGCTTAATATACCAGGAAACATATAACACTCGGTCCTCCAGATCGAATGATTCCAATACAATCACATTTGCATTCACAAACGCGGATAGTATCCCATACAGGGAGCAAAGCAATTTAATTTAAAAATGTATTTTTGGTATAACCAACGTAAATACTTTTATGCACGTGAAATTTTAACAACTCACATTGCTATTGGATAACGAACATGCAAGTAATAAAATTGGTGAAGATATTTTATTACCTACAAAATGGATGGTTTTCACATGTTTTTTTAAAAACATGCATTCAGTGCTTTTTGATATGTTAAATTGTAACTCGTAGTTTTGATGAATGGTTAGTTTGTTTATTTGCTGCACAAAATGTCGAAAGCATTTTAAATTTTGCATAAAACACCTTTGAAAGGTGTGTAAAGTTTGAAATAATAACAAAAGTTCTAATGATCATATGACCTAATTTCACAAAATATACTTATTTTATGTAACTATCACATGATATATTAATTATTTATATAATTTCATTTTACCTAATTGTAAATAGTTTAATGAACATTTTCTATAGTGCAAATTTGAATTTATATTAAATTAGTATAATATTCAGTTACTATAATATTCAAAATCTATATTTAACGTTTAATATAATTTAGAAACGTCTACTTTGTTTTGTATATTTTTGAAAAAACTGTTTAGATGTATCAGTCTAAGAGCAAGCGAACCGAGCTCGGGAACTTAGAGCAACCCGACCCAGGGGATGACGGGAACTGAAGTGAGCGAGCGAGCAAAGCGAGTGAACTCAGCTCATGAAGGTTATATGAAATATAACATTAGATCACATGAATTAGGTTATTTATTTTTATAGCATATTAAAATTACATCATGTGAACATTATTTCAAGTGTTATACTATATGTTATTATGCCATATATTACGCACCCAAATGATAAATCTAAAGATACAAAATGAAAGAGATACATAGTTTATTAACCATATATTGTATCATCAGATACTGAGTTACTGACCTGAAAGTGACTTGAGCAAAGTTAGGTCTAGTTTAATCTACGACCTGACAAAAAATGAGACAGACTATCTACCTTATAGTGACTATATATATATAACACAAGGAAAAAGGCTTACACATGTTGACTTATTTTTTCCTACTAGATGTGATTTAACCTGGATTATGACAAGCAACACCTTTTACCTAAGCCTTGCTATGTTCACAAAAGCCTTTAGCAGAGACTCCATCGGCACTCATACTACATACACACAGGAATAAAACCTCAATTTATATGATTAAACCGCACACCAACAAACATAAACCTCTATAAAGGCGACTCTACTCGCAAAGCCATAGGAATAAAGTGACGGAAGCTTTTAGAGTAGTTTACGATCCGAATTGTACCATAAAACTGTTGAATTAGTTACCTACCCTCCCGCACCTGACGTAGACTCGACTATATGACAGTTATATTTCTAAGGATTTGTCATGTCCCCCCTCTATTTATTAAGCCAGGCGGCTTGGTGCGTAATCTGTATGGAACGGCAACGTAATTCTATTTATGTTGAGATTATGTTCGGCCTTGTTTTTCCATTCAGAAATTGTTTTGGCTTAGTGAAACACTATCACTTTGCAAACTTTTCTGTATGGTTATAGTAGTTCTTGGAACTAGTTCACATTTCGTTTATTTCGAAGCTATTAGATGTAAGACTACCTTTTTATTTCAAATTTTAATAACATTCTACGATACAGTGAATCTAATCTAACATTCTAACCTACCCTAAACTAGAATGCAGTTTTTCTCAAACACGAAATATAACCCTTAGCAAATGGAGTATGTAAGGATCGTAGCAGGTTGCATTCTGAAATATCTGTCTACCCCGGTGGGAAAAAACTGCGTTGGCACCGGTTAAAGGCAATATAAGCGATTAATTTTACAGTTAAGCGGCTGCAATGCCACATAAATAACGTCAAGCAAGCCTACCCCCTGCCGCCACCATAAGTAACAGAAAAGTAACGAAACGCGTTACGCTCAGTTGATTCTTTATGACTTGTGCGCGAGTTGCGTTCCTTTCACGTTTTTTGCGGAGATAAAAGAAAGATATTATGTTTATCTTTAAAAGTAATGTTGCGAAGATTGGAAAAGAGAAGCTCGATTTAGATTGCTGAAAAAAATGTTAAGCACTGACGCTTCTAACCGAGACCTTTTCTGCTATTCATCCAGATATTCGTTTTTTTAATATTATTTAACAAAATTATCGTATTTTAAATGGCGACCAACCTGTCCCATAATGTGTGCCATACTAATACCACGATGATGATGATGATGACGCCAAAGGCTGTCCCGAGCTGGGCGCCAAACCGAGTCCCGTGTTGGGCGCCATTACGAACAATTTTCATCCATATTTTAACCTAACGAATACTCTATCAAGAAGGAATATAAGAACAAATAAAAACAATTTTCAACAAATATTTTTCCTAAAGTTATCAGAAAATAAGACAGTTCCAAGATACGGCACTCAATCTTTGTCGTAATTTAGGAAAACAAAATGTCTGTCACTGTCTATCTTTTGATTTGAGGAAAACACCGAGAAGGAAAATAATTATTGTCTCGGTTCAACCGTTATACAAGTGGTCACCTGAGGAGACGTTTAGGGACTGTTTTTCAAGTGTTCAATAATATGTATTTCTTTGTTTAGAAATGAATTGAAAGTCTATTTTTGCCAGTCATTATAAAACAATAGGTACGGCTAGTTTATCAAAGCCAGAAACAACAGCTTGTTTTTAAGCCGCACACGCTTGAAGAATGATTTCAGAAACATAAATTACCCCACCCAAATGTAATATGTTTGAATGGACTACAATTTACTGTAGTCCCAGGTAATTTATGTGAAATAATCATTATTATAAAAGGAGTGGCACCGAAATAAAGGCCAGCAAATTATAAATAGGTTAGTACTGAAAGCATTTGAAATCGGTTATGTGCTCATAATTCAAAGTGAAGTTAAAATATTTTTTACATAAAGGCCATATTGGAACGCATTTTAAGAGAGATATAATACAAAAGATCGAGTTAAAATAAATTTTGGATAACATAATGGACTGAAGACAAGCAGTGTGCAAAATTTATGCTCAGTCCCAAAATCTTTACGCTTGATATATTAGGTGTACAGATGAGGTGATAAAATCATGAATTTAAGTATTTTACAGAAATGCCAAAAAAAAACACAAATGTAGAAAACGGTATAAATTGTTATACCTTCATAATAAAATATGCCAACAGCCCAGGAACGTACAATCATAAAATAAAAATGATGTTTAAAAACAATAAAAACAAAGTCAATTAAAGCATTCACAGGCAATTAGCCCTTAATTAGAAAGACGTTTCTAAATAAAAGCCGTCCTACAAAACTCCAACCAGACCGTTAAAGGACGTTTCAAGTCCTGATGAAAAACCAACACGAGTTTTAATGTGAGAGGTCACTTACAATTAAGGGACGTCTGAAACTCCGAAATACACGGCAATGTTGAGAACTATTAAGTCTATTCAGAACTTTGTCTAAAGGTTAACATTGACACTTTCGGGGCGCTTTTGTAACGAAAAGTCGAAATAAAGTTTGAGTGGTGTAATTAAATGGTTCAAATAAGTATAAGTACCGTATGGTACGATGAGTATAATATATATTAAGCTACATGTGGACGTTTTATAAAGGTAGTCAAAGCGTTAATTCAATACATTGTTGCACTATTTTCCATTATTTTGATGCATTTATTGAAGTTAACTGTCCAATCATGCCCGTCTAAGGAAAAAATATTGGTCCTTTGAGCCACGAGTAATTTTTTTTTAATATAGAAAATGTTTTCGCTGTCTTAATTAAATACCCGCGTTTCTCGTGCAATTTATTCTGTTCCCCGGGAGCCTGTGGCAGGCTTAATTTTGTTAGGGGCTAAATCCATTCGCTTCAATGGGCCACGAGTTGGCACACATCGACTACTGAACGCTTCTTGTGGTTTCAACGTAATCTTACCGCTTTTGTTTAATCCACTTCAAGGTTTAAATGTGATAATTTTCGACTGAAACCATTATCTAATATATCATTAAAATAGAAGTAGTCGTTAGTAAATATCAGTGGAGCCCACTTAAAGATTTCTTTTAAGTGATTATAGTAGTAATCTTAAGTGCGGTGTTACGTTATTAAAAGTTGTCGTGACTACAGCTCATATTAAGTGAACCGTTTTACTTCCTAGTCTACAAGTCGCCCTACTTAAGAAATATTAAAATGATAAGGTATTACTTGGTAAAAGACCTGCTTGCTCAAAAACGGTGGATAAAAACAATTAAATGTTATAGAAGTTAAGTTAAATAATGTAAAATTTCCATAGCACTTAGCACTAAAATTTATATTTATCGTCCGCTATAAAACGGAACTGGTCTAGATTAAGTGTTGAAATAAAACGGTGCTAGACACTGTTAAAATTAAGTTACAAGAATATAACAATTTCAACGAGCCACAGTTACTAACTGCAAATATATGACTGAGTATTTGCACTTCTATAGGAACGTTGAGTAACACAATTTTCAATGGACCCAAAAAAATTGCTTCGGCTACAAAAACAGTAGGAATAATTTTGTGCAAACTTAAAGGGGACGAAACTAATTCAAATGACCCTATGTAAATTTCAGATTTCGTCCCTTAAGTTTTACCTCGGCCAGTAGCAAGCTAGCTAAGTTCCAGTTTTCTAGGTCATCAGGGGACTTTTGTAGGACGTGGAAGGATGGGAGTTTAAAGTTATAAGTTAATTTGTTACATTAATAATGTAGCAGTCTGAAAATAGAAAGGGTTCGACATTCAGAAGTTGTGGTCAGAATTCTGGAAACTTCGGAAAGTTGAGAAGTGTTCTGATCGATGGGGTCGCTGGCTGAGGGATACAGATATATTTGGGATGACCTTATGTTGTGTTGTGGTTTCTAGGAATGGCCGCGCGAAACTTTAGCCAAGGGTTGTTCTGTACATACAAGAAAAGCTGAGCCCGAGGGAAGCTGTGATGAGATTGAAGGAGGATATCAAAACGGGGGGGGACAAGATTCTTAGCCAATATATTACAAATACTGTAATAAAAGGTGGGCTGTTATTAGGTATAATAAAACTAGCAAACACTTCAATGAATGGCACAGTCACATTGAATTTGGTATTATTCCCAAAAGCAATGGTTGAGATATCGATAAGAGACAAAATTAAGAAAGGACTAATCTGGGCTTAGTCATGTATGCACTTATGTAATCAGCCCTTAAACACATAGTCTGTTAGCGTTAGTCATGGTATAAGAAACCATAGAAATGAAAACAGACGATGCAATTTTACAAATCGAGCTGCTGAAAGACTCGAATATTAGTCTGCGAAATTGTCGGAAGAATTTAAATGAAACTGACTTTCCGGGATTCTTGGTATGGAATTAGAAATATATTGTTCAGTCCAATTATATTTAATTCTAAAATTGTAAGAAGTGGACGACAACGAAGAAGAGTATAGGATTATTTATCCTGTTGGTTACTTCAACGAGTTGTAAATTTTAGTTAAGAAAAAACAGTACCGAAGGTTTTAAAAACATATGTCTTTACTTAAGTAGTATGTGTGGAGTAAAAACCCTTGATTGACCTTTACTGACCATGAATTTATTTTATGGTTCGTTATTGAACATTTTCGTTGAAGTTCTTAAATATTTTAGTATGTATGGGTACAATATTAGCTGTGCTTATGTCAGCACAGCTTATGCATTGGTTATTTAAAATAAAATTCCCCTTTAAAATACAAATGATAAATGTCTATTCGAAAATTCGAAAAGCTAGCACCGAATTTTCCGGAAAATTCTAATTTGTGAACTGTCAAGGGTCATTAATTAGGGGAAGAAGTCATTAGAGGCGATTAAAAAACGTTGAGAGCTTGCCTCGAATATAAATTCGGAAAATGGAAGCAACAGCGCAAATACTACGTTAGCCTGCGAATAAAAAATAAGTATTAGGCCACAGGCAACGTTTGAAATATTTACGAGTTGTTACCACGATTAATAGCGAAATAAATTTTGCGGTATGTTGCCGTGGAAAAAAATTCAGCGCCATTTGAATTTTGTAGTAAAAGCTCATGGGCGTTCTTACAGAATTATATGAGGATGTGCCTAAAGAAAAGATCTTTATCAAAGAAACATTAATACAGCAGTTTTATGGCTTCATAAACAAACAAGCTGTCACGTTGAAACTTTCGTCCCCGAGCCGCGGTTTTAAGGTCAACCAGCACTTGCGTACTATAGGGTTAAAAGACCGCGGGCGCGGTCCGGATTACCCCATTAAAAAAGAAAGCCACTTCTAACCTCGCCGACACATCCAATACGATACACTATTTACTTCGGGCGCGGTATAAACACACATGGAGTGCTCCCATATTCGCACGCCATGGCAATGATAAACACGGTGTGATCGATATTCAAGTACGTTTGTTTTTCTCGCGTGTCAATAGGAGAAGAGGTTCATTTTCGGTAAGTTTTCGCTTTCCCGACTTACGCAACGGGATGGGCACGTGGACGACCTTCGCGCTCGACAGTGGACACTCGGCGGGGTCGATCCTGGCGTCGCCGTCGGCGGGGCTGATAACCGGGAGGCGTACAACACTCGTATTCGTGGGGTCGTGGGAAACAGCGGGCTCGTCGCCGCCGGGTGCTCGCGCCCGCTGGAGCGAAGTGCGGCGGGCAGCGCGGCCGGAGCGGGACTGGGCCGGCGGCGGCCGCGCCTGCGTGCCGCAAGCTCTCCTCCCCCGATTGATGTAATATTTATCTTGGATTAAGAACTAGATAAGGAGCCGTGGCGAGACACGCGCCGAAAGCGCTGCTCGCTCCATGTTTTGCCTTGCAGAAAAATATGTTTTTGGGTGGATATTGGGGTTTTGTAGTGTGTCAAGTTTTTGGTGGGTTCGAGTAGTCTAAGTCGGCGTATTTTCGTACAAACAGCGATTGGTTCATTTGATTAGCGGCTCGCGGAGGCTCGCTCGGATCAATCCGTTGCGGCCGCGGGTTGGGGCGCTCGTGCGCGCTCGGGGGTGCTCGGAGGCGCTCGGAGCTCGCGTGACGTCACGCGGGACGCAAGCGCGGCGACAGGTGGCCGCAATGCGCCGCACCTATCATATGATTATGACGTTTCCTATTGGATTTGGTGCCGGGACGTTTGGCTGGAAATTGGTTGCGGCAAGTTTGCACACAGAGATCACCGACAGGGGGTTGGGGGTGTCTATGCAATTGAGCCCGGGGAAGTTTTCAATTATGAGGCAATTTTTCTTTTCGAATCTGATGTAAAGCGGGGAGAAGTTGTTTATGTCTTCGATGTTTCGATTGCCACGATAATTTGTTCTATGAAAGTTTTTACAAACAACTTTTAGAAGAACTAATGTATTTAAAAGAAGATGTAGTGACTAAAATTGAAAAGAGTATGTTAAGATGGTTTGGCCATGTTGAGAGGATGAATGAAAGGCGACTAACGAATGGTATTTACAAGGCAGACGTGAATGGAAACGCCGGGAGCGGACGCCCTAGAAAGACATATATAGCCCTTATATGTGATGTTCTTCAGAAAGGCCAAGTGCGCAGTACCCATAACCGGCGTGTGTGTATGACTAGATGTATGAATGTGTGTGAAGCAAAAGAAGTATGTAAGGATCGTAGCAGGTGGCGTTCTGTAGTTTCTGCCTACCCCCATGGAAAAAAGGCGCGAGTTTATGTATGTATGTATGTATGACGATTATGTTATTCAAGGCAGGTGCTGTATTTGCCAAGGCGACAATAGAGTTTGAACCGAAACGAATGGAATTCACACAAAATTCGCAATCTTGCGGGAGCCTTGGGAGTCATCTAAATACCTGCCCATAAAGTTTTATGGCTACGACACGTGAGCACGCTACAAGACGTATTTGTTTTTAAAGCTGCTATTTGGAAGGATTGCTTCTAGTTTCGAATTCCGTTTAGGTATACAGGTTATACTGGAACTGAATTTTCAAGTATACTACTAAAGGAACTGCGCGTTGTTTATCGCTTACTGCTATTCCTTCTAGTAGCATGTCTTGTATACTTCAACAAATACAGGCATCAAAATAATTTAAATCAAATTAAATTAAGTAAAGATATTATTTGTTGACGTGATATTCCAAACTGTTTTGTTGACGTTGCATTTTCATTTTTTACCCGACTGCCGGAGGAGGGTAATGTGTTTTGTCACTCTATGTATGTTTGTACCTATGTGGCGTTCCAGAGGCCAAACGCGTTAGCCGATTTTGATGATTCGTACGTCAATCGATTCGTCTTAATCTTGCGAGTGTCACTGGCTGACATTAAAATTGTAAAATAGAAAAATGGCGGCTCTTGGGCGCCATATTGTGGGAAGCCATTTTTTTTTTACTTCATATCCAAACGTGTAGGGTATCCAAAAATATACACCATACAACACTTATCTGTTTAAATGTAGGTACATTATTCGAAAAAAAAGTAAACTAAAAAGTGTTAAATAAAAAAAATAAAAAAAAACAAAATTCCATCTGCGTAAAAAGCGAACTAAAAAGACGTAAACAAGAAAAAGATCATGCTGTGCAGTCGGAGGATACATCTGGTTTTGGTCAGCCAGCTCGCGAATATGTTTATTTTTTTTATTTTATCTTTTAAAAATCTTATTTATGCCCCGTAATAAATATCGTTTAAAGACCGAGCTTAGATTGAAAATGAGACAAGTCTGCTTTTGAATCTTGATAACAGTAGCGATGGTGGTACTTATTGGTAGCGATGTCTACCAATAAGTATGACAAGATCAAAAACAACATTAACAGACAATTCGTCAAAGACAACAAAAATGTGTCAGGTTTTTGGGTTTCTATTTAAATTACCTCCAACATAATTACTTTTGCTTAATCATATGATTAAAACTTTATCCCAAAAATAGCTTCCATAACCCAAACACATGTTTACAACAATAATTAAACCAGTCCACATCAAACCTCATTTAAAACAACACAATTTGGACAACTCAT
Organism: Orthosia gothica; assembly: GCA_949775005.1. NCBI lineage: Eukaryota > Metazoa > Arthropoda > Insecta > Lepidoptera > Noctuidae > Orthosia > Orthosia gothica. The sequence continues at coordinate 9,094,646 of OX459066.1, forward strand.
AAAAAGTTGTCCCACTATAGATCATAACTGTAGTGATAGCAACAACTTTCATTGACAACATCCGGTTCCCTGACGGCAATCAAAAAGTTTTTAATTTAAATCGCAGTTTTAATTTAAATAGGAGGGTTATTTTTAAACTGTCACGCATTTATATCCCTGATGAGTAAACAAAAAAACTTTTTTGCAAAAATATACAACCGACTTCCAAATAAAAAAACTACAAAGTGAAAAATTACTTTATTTTTGGAAGTCGGTGTCTTTCATAGATACCATTTTTTTGCGTTATTAAAGTTATTTTTCACTTTGTAGTTTTTTTTATTTGGGAGGCGGTAGTATTTTTTTACAATTTTTTTTTTTATTTTTCACTTTTTAGTTGTACCTTCCTAATAGGCAAGTGGTTTAGTAAGGTACCTATAACTCCAGAATAGATTGCCCGAATATCATGAAACTTGAACATAGCTGGTGCAATGAGAGATCTGCACACTCCTTAAGAGCGTACTGGCGTGATGTTATGTTATGAAATGGTACAAATAATAAACAGACATACGATTGGAGCAATCCCGAGAGATTTATCGTTATTTATTGAGGAGTTCTGTTGTATATCTTCGAAGTTCTTCATCAGATCTTCACCAAATTAAAATGGGACCAATTTTGAAACATACTTTTTCAAACAAAAAAAGGATTTGCCAAATCGGTCCACAATTGACGGAGATATCGGTGAAAATACACAAAAAAAAAACATAAATTCTAACATAGAACGATTGTGGTTTAGATTCAAGTTAAATAGTTTTCTTACACAGAATTATCCACTTAAGGCGAGTTTCACTAATAAAATTGAAAACGATTAGCACATCTAAACCGGGTCCAAGATTGGCAAGTGCCAACATTCTATAACTAGATAGTTCAACTCATGTGTGCGCCGGCGCCATGTGTGTGCGCTTGTAATTATACATAATGCATTAGTGTGGCAGAGTCGCGGCAGTCGTCGTCCGACCCACACATTGCGCCGCGCGCAAAGATTAGTTGAACTATCTATACACGCTTTCAATTTCATTGGTGAAGTCGAGGTATTATTTGTCGAGAGAGACTGGATTCTGCGACACAGGGTATCCTAGTGCAGAATCCAGTGTCACATCTTAATACTGTAACACTCTTTTATTGAATCAATAAACTTTTTTTTTTTTTTTTTTAGACTAACTAAAGCATAGAATTTAGACCTATGACATAAACGACCGTCCGAAAAGACCTATTACGCAAAAATGGAAGCAAATACTTCGTTAGCATTACGCGCATACTAAAATAACGATTCAAAGAGGTAAAAACAGAAGCAAACATTTCGTAAACAGGCTGTTATAATTGCAGAGGTTCTAAATTCAAAATAGGCGCTAAAAATAAAAACGTTCCAATTTTAAAATAACACCGACTACTTCACAGACACGACGCATTTACGCATTGATTCAAACAAAGAACGGCGGTCCCTGCTATTTTCAGAAAGGTATTTTTTCCCACAGCTTTTTAAATAATAACATTTCCGTCTGTGAAGTTTATTTGTGAGGCAGTTGTTTGGTAGTAAAAATGGAAAAATATTTCGTTTGTTGCTTTTTCTTGCATGAGGAAATAGACTTTTTTCCCTGCAATGGAACAACTACCAGCCTTTATTTGCATAGGAAGAGAATATTGAGAGAGATTGGTGACCATCTTCTAAATATTTCTTGAGACTCTGAGAGTGTCTAGGTATAAGTAGTAGGTGCGTCGCAAAGTACGTTCAACCATTTGGTCTTGGTTGTCATTCATAGATGTGGGTAGTCTGAAGTGGCGAAAATCTGGCCAATCAGTCTTACCATGGGACCTCGTATTTACCCAGTAAATTGGTGGCGGTTCGATAGGCATTCATTTTTGGTTTGGCCATGTTGAGAGGATGAATGAAAGGCGACTAACGAAAGGTATTTACAAGGCAGACGTGAATGGAAACGCCGGGAGGGGATGCCCTAGAAAGACATATATCGACCTTATAGGTGATGTTTTCTCAGAAAGGCCAGGTGCGCAGTATTTATAACCGGCGTGTGTGTATGACTAGATGTATGAATGTGAGTGAAGCAAAAGAAGTATGTAAGGATCGTAGCAGGTGGCGTTCTTTAGTTTCTTCCAGCAACATCAACTTAGACTGTAAGCCGTTCCAACATTGTTGGGGAAAGTATGCAGAAGGTAATTGAGACAGAATTATTAGGAATATGTAATTATACGATCAGCTGTTTTATTTATTTAACAATTTATGCACACACACAAATAATACAAAGACAAGAAGAAGGTACAGATTAATAGGTACAAAGGTGATACTTATTTGATTGATTTATGTAATTTTAGTAAGTAGTAATTAATTTTATTTTATTTATGTTGATTGTATTTGTTATGTTCATTTATTTAAAAAAAAGTGTGGGGTTATGGGGGGTTAAAGTTACCTGAATATACGTTTTTTTTACTATTTTTTTTTCTATAGAAATCTCTTCCAGCATACCATACCATAGCATAGTTTTATGCAAAGAATTGAGTATTGAGTTGCCTAGTGCGATAAGACTGCCCATTGTACACTTGTTTTTGTAAATGTTTGTCCTGTATGTTTTAGTGGTGTACATTAAAGTATATAATAAATAAATAAATAATAATATAATTTTCTACAGCCTCATTACCAGTCCCGTAGATAATTACCACACCCAATCTAGCTAGACTAGAAAGACAATGATTGAGAGAGTGTTCAATTATACCCTACCCTATACTATTACTCTATTTTTCCCACCGCTGGGCAAAGACCTTCCCCATACATTTTCGACTTTATATAAAAACATATGTTATTCATGAGTAATAATAATATAATCAGGTACTTATACATTAACATATATAATACTAAACTTCCTTCCACATGCATTAGCCCAGAGCATATTGTTAAAGGCTTCAGTCACAAACCTCCAGGGTAATATAGGTAACAAGATTTACTCAACTTGAACTTCAGTTACACTATAGATTAACGTCGAGCTTGCATTTTATATGGTAATACTCTAAGTGGTTTTAATAACTTACTGCACAAGTGAATTTTGCTAAGATGTTAATCTGTTTTGGTAGTGAATATAAGTAAAACTACGGACAGTTCTTTATAAAAACTTTCTTTGTATTTTAATTCCGTATTTCTGTAATTTAGGCTAACAATGGTATTGGGTGGGTCACGTCAGCTGTCCAGTACAATAGCCTCTAGAAAATTGGTGGCCCAGAAAGAGGTGGCGAGACGACCTAGACGCCCACTGCAAGGGTCAGCGAAATGGCTCAAGAAATAATACCTGGAAGGTTTGGGGCTTCGGCCAGCAGTGGAACTAAATAGGCTTATAAAAAAAAACGTTTCCTATCCGACATTTTTTTTTTCCGATTTTTAGGTCTGAAACTATGGAGCCTTTGATAGGAAATTCGCAAGAAATCTTGGTACAGAGTTATGAAATGACCAATTATGGCAAAAAAAACAGTATTAGTGGAGGGAGCACAGCTATTTAATGATTTACCGGAGGAAATAAAGAAGTTTGATAATATTAACATATTTAAGAGTAAACTAAAAAAAACATGTTTGTACCCTATAACGTCGCCAACGCCCCAGAGGCAAATATTATATTATTATTTACATTAAGTAACTGTGTATCTCATTATAAATGAACGGTTATTTATAAGTTCTTATGGAAAATAAATATCTTTAAACCCAATGATATTCAAATAAACAGATATGTTATAAGCGCGCGCATTGTGAAGACTCGAATAGTAGACAATTGTAACCTTTAGTCTTTAGTTTATGTCACGCATGGTGAAGAGCGATACGCTTTGTTGAAAAAAAAACAAAATTAAAAAAATGCCATCGTGTGTATTTAGAAAGTGTACCAATTATAATACCAAATTACATAAAACAGAAGGGATCTCATACCATATGTAAATACGCAATACACCTCAATTTACTAATTTATTTCAATTTTTTTTCCTAATTTTCTGATATTTGGAGGTTACAAAAAGAAAAACATTGGTTGTCAGAATAATGTTTGTTTACATTCACACGCAAGTGACAAACACTAGCTGTCTCTTTTTTTGTTGTTTGTTTTATCAAGCCATCCCTTTCGACATTGTAGTGAAATGTCAGATGAATGAAAAGTGTGTATGTGTGCTGCCGCTGCTGCGCGGAACACTTTTTTCAATTGTTTTGTGAGTGTATAACGTATCTGTTTATTTGAATATCATTGTTTAAACCTAAAAGAATAACGTCTGCCTTTTTTCCGCTAAAAGTCTAAAACTTTCTCGTGATTTTAATATGAACTCTTTCAGATTTTCAACCACTACTATGTGCAATATGCTGCTGCCTCCTAAGCTGCAAACGTTTTTGTTTGCTCACTATCCCCTTGTTATGCAATGATCCCATTGACAGACATGACACAACCCACAATTCACGACTACCCACAAAACTACCTAAATTAACAACTCATCGCCATCAACATTCCTATAAAACCCATGTAACTATTCAAGCATTAAAATTAAGCAACATTTAACAACAAAAAAGCATTTTAAGCGCTTTAATAACGACAAGCGATGGAGGCAAACATTCGCGAATTTGTTTTTTGTTTGCCCCAGTTTTAGATGGCATCGTGATTAAACACCGCCTGTTGCGCGATTTTAATGTGCATCGTTTGATTTATCGCGCAAAGGATTCGGCGATAATGTCACTGTGTTTACGATTCGAAGATTTTCGCGATGTCTTTGATTAAGGCAGGGATGAAATTGGCACGTTTCGTTCTGTTCATTGGCAAAATCTGAGAGCAGTAATGGCTCCAGTAGTTAAGGCCCCGAGTTTTGTGACGTCACTTTATGTAACTTATTTCAATACAATTGCTTCCATTATGGTGAATGAAAACATTGTTTAGAAACCGGGCAGTCTTAGAAGCAATTCGCAATGTTATGGAAAGAAAAGTTTTCAATATACAACTACTCAAATAAACCATTTACAGACACATTTGAATTGTCAATTTTTTTTATTTCACATAGGCACTTATAAAACGTCGACAAAAGGTGCACGGTTCGGGTTGGTCGTTTACTCTTTTAAAAATTGATTGGTTTTACAATATTTTCATGTTACAACATTAGTACTTAGATGGGGGGGACAACGTAGGTCCGACAGTAAGTCGTAAGAAACTAAAAAAAATATTATATAATAAATAAAAAAAAATAAAAAAGTAAAACGAGATAAAATGTTAACAAGCATCTATCGTCAAAAACAGAAACTGCCTAACTAACTGACGTTGTCGGTCAGTTAGTTGGAACTTGTTGACCAGCTTATAGGGTAGTTTCTTAGTATAAGAATGGGCAAGAACATCCAAGAACCAAAAATCGAAAAAATATTAAGAAATCGCAAACAGCTTGTATCTATAAAAAACTTTTACCCAGCATGTAAAATTCACAAAATCTAGCCTAGACCTTAAATATCCTAAACCCTTGACAGAACCGCTTAATAAAAACAACATATGTTTAAAGAAACATAAATAAATAAATATTAAACATAATCTATTCAAAGTGAATTCTGTAACGATTGGCCGGTCTAAGCGGCCGTAGACGTGCTACGAATGCTACGCGGCTACGCGCTACGTGCTACGGTTGCTACAAGAGTGTGCTGTTTACTGCTACGGTTTTATTTTCAAGGAGTATTTTCTTGCACAGAGTTGGTTGCGACTAGAAAGGACATCTAAACTAATATTATAAAGACGTATAATTGTTTGTTTTTTTGATTGAGACAAAATTTTTGGGATCAACCACGTGACTTCTATGGAGCTTGGTTCCTATACATTTTTGTCATTTTCACAAGCTTTTATATAACTTGCAATGTATGTATGTAAGTGTGTTCGGGTCAATTCTTGCTACTGAATTTTAAAGCAGTTATTTTCCACCGATTAAGATGAAATTTTCCATACTCGTTTTGTTTGGATGACAATGCATGGTTTGCTTAGTGACGACATTATAAATTCAATATGGCGGAAGGCCCGAGATGGCGGACTTGTTATTTTTTGTGCACGGCCATGATATGGGTATCAAATGAAAGGGTTTACTGAGGAGAATACGAAAAAGGCTTGTTTTAAAAATAGTTAAAAAATTAAGCCGCGTTAAAAACTAATTACTAATAATATTCGTACCCACAAAATCATAGACATTGTCAGAATCCTCATGGGCTATCAATTTCTATGGGCAAGCCAGCAAGGTGACCATGCACGCTTCGTTTTTATGGCAAATTTTGACAATGCCGTATCTAGCAGTGGCCGGAGAACCGCCTCTGTGGTCTTCTCGAACTGCAAAGCGTAGTGATGTGTTTTAGAGTACCTGTTAGTGAGTCCAAAGTATTGAGACTCGATATCGCAAAGCTGGTACTGATATTATTATATCGTAGATATTGCTTTTGACAGTAATATTGGGTGTGGGCGTTTTATAGAAGAAATGTATAGAGTTGGTTATTTTTAGTCCTTTGGAGTTTCTGAAGTACAGTTGTCACCAGGTGTCAGGTGTTTTGTTATGCTTTATGATTCAATAGCCTTTACATCATCCATTTTTAACCCCCGCCGGAAAAAGAGGGGCGTTATTAACCCCCGCCGGAAAAAGAGGGGTGTTATAAGTTTCACGTGTGTTGCTGTGTATCTGTGTGTCTATCTGTGGCATCATAGCGCCTAAACGGATGAACCGATTTCGAATTAGTTTTTTTTGTTTGAAAGGTAATTTTGTCGAGAGTGTTCTTAGCTATGTTTGAATAAAATCGGTTCAGCCGTTCAAAAGTTATGGGCATTTTACTGTTTGAATCGGGGTTTTTCGCAAGATAAATGTGTCGGGGGTTCCCGCTTTGTCGATGCGGGGGGGCTCAGTAACCGTGGCTTGGTCACCCACGGTGACCATACACGGGGTCGTCTGGCACCCATGTGCTAGTTTGGTCCCTGGGGTGGTCACGGCGCACAGTGTGTTCTGGTGCGCCGGTGAAGGGGGGTACTCCCCAGAGGAGGGTCCGGTGACGGACAGCCGCGGCGGGTTCGCGGTGAGTGCTAACGCGTACCCGTGTTCCCGCCATAAGCGGCACAGGAGGACACCGTGGAGTTTTAGTGGGTTAGAGTCCCACATAACTGCGCTATCTCTCCGTGGTAGCGCAGTATGCATGAGCATTTCTCCACGCTAAAAAAAAAAAAAGCGTCACCACATTGACCAGTACCGAGCGTCCCGCATCGACGCCAGCGGATCCCCTCGCAACATGCCATCCGTTCTGCGAGCAATGTGCCCTGACCACTGCCACTTAAGACGACGACTAACGCCAACGACCTTGAGGGAACAAAACGCGCCCTCGTTTCTCACCCGCACGACCCGAAATTTAGTAGTTTTTTGTACTTTTCTTATTATTCTATGACTTTAAAAAAAAAAGCTTCAGATCAAAATGTATATAATTAAATTGTCTTTGATATGGTGTCAATTTCATTAAAATACGCCCAGCGGTTTTGTTGTGTTTGTCGTGTTTTTGTCCGTTTTAGACATAACTTTACAAATTAATTACACTATGTTTTACGGATAAAACTCAAAATTTGCTCTGATGAAAATATTAAGAAAATGGTCTAATATAACATATATTTTTGCCAATAAATTACGACTAGCCGTTTAGTCGTGATTCTCATTTTAAAATCAGCTACTCAAGGGAATCGGCGCCTAAGTTTGGAAATTCCTTGGGGTACGTGGTAACCCTGGTTCTCTTGCGGACATTTCTGATTCAATCACGCAATGAAACTCCGAGCATAGCCCTCTCCATTGCCCTTTGGGTGACTGTAAGCTTTCTGATGAGGCCCATTGTGAGCGACCACGTCTCAGAGCCATAGGTTTTCACTGGCAACACACACAAGACTAGTGTCAGAATACTTAATAGAAATAATCAGGGAACATTGGACGATTGGATCGACCCTTGAGGATTTCATATGTGAGGCCGAGTTAATAAGTCAATCCTTAGTAATCAAATTTGACCACACAATTAATTCCCTACCAACCAGAACCCTCCAAAATCCGACACACAACATTAAATAATCCCCATATCTAGCTCTGATAATATAATTACAGAACAATTGCGGTCTGAGAGCGCAGTTCCAGCATTTGAGCGGCACTTTTGCTGCTCAACGTACTCATTTGGCGGGTTGAGCATAAAAGCGATATGCTCATATGCTCAAACAGTTGAGTGGAGCACGCTCGGCTTGACCAGCGGCCAGCGTCCATTGTGATGGGATTATGAATGTCATAATGATATTTGTGTGCCGTTTTCGGTCGGATTGTGAGTAGCCATGCTTGTAATGTGGGTAGTGTGAATTTGATTTGGTTTAATTGTATTGTTGGTTTTTGGTTAGGCTGTTCTTTTGTAGCTTTAGAGCTTAGCACAAATGTGTGAACAGGTGTAAGAGAAATTGTATGCATTTTGGTCAGATGCAACAATATAAGGGGAAAATATTACAGTTTTTCTAAGTCAAGAGTAATTTGAATAGATTTAACTACACTCGGTCTCTTTTCGCTCTATGGTTATACCATATACCATAGTTGCCTGTATGACGTTTAACTACAAAAAATGCGTATACGTATTATGCGTATAAAATGTTATTGAAACTGTCACCCGCTCCTTGCTACTGCGCAAAGAGTATAAGTGGTTGATTTAAACAATCACGTCAACTCACCCTTTCAGTTATAGCTCAAAGTGGACAATATTAAAATTGTTACATTTGTTTTTCAAAAATACTTAACAAAAAAATAGCAAAACCATCACGACTGTATTTGAGAAAGTGTATGACAGAGGTCGAAACACCTAGTTACATAACCTCATTTTACCAATATTGTGACACATCTGGTCACAAATTAATCAAAATACTAATCTAATACCTTAAAACGACCATACATACATACATAAACTCACGCCTTTTTCCCATGGGGGTAGGCAGAAACTACTGAACGCCACCTGCTACGATCCCTACATACTTCTTTTGCTTCACACACATTCATACATCTAGTCATACACACACGCCGGTTATGGGTACTGCGCACTTGGCTTTTCTGAAGAACATCACCTATAAGGTCTAAATATGTCTTTCTAGGGCGTCCCCTACCGGCGTTTCCTTTCACGTCTGCCTTGTAAATACCTTTCGTTAATCTCCTTTCATTCATCCTCTCAACATGGCCAAACCATCTTAGCATACTCTTTTAAATTTTAGTCACGATTTTTAAAACGACCAATTCTTGTGTATATATATAATCTAAAACTCGGAAGCGGCTCCAACGATTTTCATGAAATTTAGTATGCAGGGGTTTTCGGGAGTGATAACGATTTATCGCCCATCTAGCTAGGTTTCATTTTTTAACCGACTTACCAAAAAGGAGGAGGTTCTATGTTCGACTTCTTGTAGATAATGGTTTTCTCTATTTTACCGGAGCAGAGCTCAGTCACCCAGGTACTAAGCTAATTATAAGTCCAAACAAAACACTACAATTCAAAACCCCTCTTTCAATCAACTCTAAGACATATTTCAAATCTAATCTCACTACTCCCGTTCCCAAAACTTTATTAGATGTCTAGACCAAAACTGTAGTAACTATAGTATATAAGGCTATTTGTAGATGAGATTGTCTCACGCCTCTAGGAGACCCTAATGAACGGCCTTAATGAAAGTCTAGGGCTTCATAATTATGAGGGAGGTGCTGTTAAGACAGCTGGGAGTATGGAATTTGTGAAGGTAGTTAAGAGTTGTGGAGGTAAAAGAGTTACTGGTGATTTAAGTGTCTGCTTTACATACAAACAAGTTGTTTCCTTAAAAAATGTTAGAGCGTGTGTCTCGGTTAGAGTTTGGAAAATTCCGACAATTTCAAAGTCCCGCGACACGAGACAGCCTACAATCAAAGTCACGTATTAAACAAGTAAAATTTCAAAATTTAAAAAACTCTCGACACATTTATCTTGCGAAAACACCCCAATTCAAACAGTAAAACGCCCATAACTTTTGAATGGCTGAACCGCTTTTATTCAAACATAGCTAAGAACACTCTCGACAAAATCACCTTTCAAACAAAAAAAACTAAATCAAAATCGGTTCATCCGTTTAGACGCTATGATGCCACAGGCAGACACACAGATACACAGCAACACACGTGAAACTTATAACACCCCTCTTTTTCCGGCGGGGGTTAAAAACAATAGATACTCACCAAAGTCGGTTTAATATTATTCTTAATTAACTTAACCCAAATTTTACTGCACGATCTTTACAAAACCATACGCACCTATGCATAGCCCAAACATCTTAAATGCCTTCCTTTCCTAAGCTTCATAGAAGCACCGTTATTCAATGGAAAATTGCCGCACACCTACCATTAGGCCGTCGGGTAAGTTAAACGAGCCGCGAGTGACCAGCTATTGTACGTCGCACTAACTATCTTTAACTTTTCAACTATCCCCATTAATATTCACTAGTTTTTGAGAGTCAAGAGAAAGGAGGTATTTTTCGCTGAGTTTAAGAGGGCCAGCAGATATAGGTTCAGTATCTTTTCGAACTCTTACGTCCTCTAGACCTAACCTAGGGTTCAGGTGACGGCAACAATAAACAAAGCAATTATTAAGACTAAACAACGCAATTATACAAAATATAAAAAAGCAATTATTAAGACTGAAATTAACGTTAAAGTTATTAAAATTAAATTTTCTGTTTAATAATGGTTGATTTTTTATTAAAAAACGCCTATTTTAATACGTGACTTTGAAATTGTCGGGATTTACCAAACTCTAACCGAGACACACGCTCTAACATTTTATAAGGAAAGAAAACGTTCTTAGAGTTAAGAAGTCTGCACCTTATAATCACAAAACTTCACTTTGTCAGGATAATTTCACGAAGCACTTATTTACATACCCACAAATAGTCTATAACGCGCGGTGATCCCACTTCTGATTTTACGGTTATGGTCGGATCGGTGGTTCAATTAACATTATTTCTAGACAGACTGTTTTAGCGTTAACAAAGAATTTCCCCTGTTACTTTATGTTGCACCTCTACCGAATGTCCTTTCTTTGGTATTGTTCGTCGAATCGTTGAGCTCCTTAAATTCTGAGTTGAGCTGCTCGGTTATTGACAAATGCGTGCACTGACTGGACAGGTCCACTCAATCTGGCTGGTTCTTTCCTCAAAAGACCATTTCAGACATCAGTCTACATGGTCTTCACATGATCGAACCAAGATTTTGTCAGGACTTTAAAAGAGACTGTGACCTCTGAGTTTGTTTCGGCCTTTCTTCTCAGAGTAGTCAGATAGGAAACGCCGACCTCATCTAGTTTTAAAAAAAATATTTTAGACATGTAAAAGCGTTTGTACAAACCAACTTACAGAAATAAAATCATTTATCATTTATTTATCATTTACCAAAATCTCTGCCTAGCCTTTTGCCCAACTATATTGGGGTCGGCTTCCAGTCTAACTGGATTCAGCTGAGTACCAGTGTTTCACATGGAGCGACTGCCTATCTGACCTCCACAAACCAGTAACTGGGTAACACGATACCTCTTGGCTAGACTGGCGTCAGATCTCAGGCTGCTAACTACCCGTAACGACTGTCAAAGATCTTCAAATGACAGCCGGGACCAGCGGCTTAACGTGCTTTCCGAGGCACGGAGGAAACTCGTGAAAATGTATGTTGAAACGGTCACCCATCCACGGACCGACCTCGTTAAGCGTTGCCACGAGCTCCTCTACCAAAATACAGAAGAAAAATTATTAAAGACGAAAAATCATCCATAATTGTGGAATATCCCGTATCGAATTTTATATTAGCAAACCAGTCTCTTTCAGTAAGTCATTTAGGTTGGTATCTACATATATACATAGAAACAATAAACCCATTATTCATTAACAAATTGTCGAAGTCCATACATTCCACTGTACACTGTGGAGCAAGTTAAATGGGTTGCAAGTGACCAGTTCCCAAGTGTTGGGCCAACTATTGTAAACTTTGTGTTCGACACACACAATTTGTGACACAAATTATTTTAGCTGGAACTGTGTTATGTTTCAACTTAGAAGCGGCTTAGTTTTACAATGAGGAACGGCTAACTTATGAGTAGGGGGAAATGATTTGAAAATATACGAGTTGTTGTAAAATTGATCCCAAACAGAAATCGGCAGCTTAATTATATAATTATAAATCGACCAATCACACAGACGGAAAGCCCACATCGCGTCTTTCATCCCGCATGTGATTGGCCGATTGATGGAGTCAAAACCATTTGCCTTGCCGAATTCACTTACGCAATTAGGCTGCAGGAGTCCACATCAGCACCTTTACCTAGCTTAATTGAGAACAGCTTACAATAAAAATTCTACGGATTACAGTAGAAATCAAGTGTTTTATAATTTATCGAACATAGTAAGCAAAGGAGATATTCCAGAAACGTATGGAGCCTGGGCCAGGTCTATGTACACTTAATGTAAATATTGCTATATTTTATAGTAACCGTTTTTAGGGTTCCGTACCCAAAGGGTAAAAACGGGACCCTATTACTGAGACTCCGCGGTCCGTCTGTCTGTCTGTCTGTCTGTCTGTCTGTCTGTCTGTCTGTCTGTCTGTCACCAGGCTGTATCTCATGAACCGTGATAGCTAGACAGTTGAAATTTTCACAGGTGATGTATATCTGTTGCCGCTACAACAACAAATACTAAAAACAAAATAAAATAAATATTTAAGGGGGGCTCCCATACAACAAACGTGTTATTTTGACGTTTTTTACGAAAATGGTACGGAACCCTTCGTGCGCGAGTCCGACTCGCACTTGGCCGGTTTTTTATCGTTAATTTTCTTTAATTTCACTTCATTTCAATGTAAACTTAAATTAACTATATCAAGTAGAGCAACACAACATCTATTAAACATGGTGGATCAGATCAGTAGTATGCGAAAAATGTCATTTCGACAATGACATTTGATTGACGTGTCATCGTAAAATCTGCGTTAAAAAAACAAAACGATTTCAATTGCAACAGAGAAACAATCAATCAATATCCGTAGTAGCAAAATGAGTTGCAAAACAACCACTTAAAACGCCGAAACATATCCAATTCAAAGTTAAAGCAAAGAATGACTCAAAGACGTCACTTCCTAAAACTGTCAAAGTCGTCCAACGTCATGTCAAACACAACTGCCATGGCTGCCCTAAAAATAGGGTTATCGTAGTAATTTTTTTTATCAAATGATCATTTTTTACGCATGTACCCTTCTTCAAATTAATTTGTTAGTATTTTTATGGTATTCCTCTATTTTTTTTCCTATTTATCTATGTAGTGTACATAGTGATGGCCCAAAATCATACAAAATCAAAATCAAACATCTCCTTTGCAATTTTTTTTGTAATCTTTAGGCTCGCGCTTGACCACCGTCTCACCTGATGGTAAGCGAAGATGTGGTCGACGGTGAAGCACGCTTGCCTAGACAAAACCCATTCACTCTAGACTTAAAGAACCCCTAAATTGTAGCTATCGGGAAACACAGACTCCGGCATTTTGAGAAAGGCAAAGTTGTGGCGCGGTTCCGTACCTAAAGGGTAAAACAGGACCCTATTACTAAGACTTCGCGGTCCGTCTGTCTGTCTAAAGTCAAAGTCAAAGTCAAAGTCAAAGATTTATTTGCAGATAAATATGGTTACAAAAGATCTTACAATGGTAGTATAATAGTAGCTTAACATATTTAATCATAGCATAATGACATGCAAATATTTTGTAAGTATACAATTAGGTCATTTAAATTTAAATTGAAGGAATTCTTTTAAAGTATAGAAGGAATTCTCTATTAACCACCTGTCTGTCTGTCACCAGGCTGTATCTCATGAATCGTGATAGCTAGATAGTTGAAATTTTCAAAGATGATGTATTTCTGTTGCCGCTATAACAACAAATACTAAAAACAAAATAAAATAAATATTTAAGTAGGGCTCCCATACAAGAATCGTAATTTTTATGCATTTTTTGCGATAATGGTACGGAACCCTTCGTGCGCGAGTCCGACTCGCACTTGGCCGGTTTTTATGGTATGCGTCAAGCCTAGCGCAAATAAACAAAAAATCATTCTTTCTTTCTTTCAAATAAGCATTTATTCGCTCAGACGAAACCTTCAGATTTAACCATGATCCTATTAAGCATTTATTTTAACTTCATCCATTCATTTTTCTTCATTTCATTTTCCTTTTTAACCTCAATGAAAATTGTATGCACTTATTTGAAAACCCTAGAATTTTAACTTGTTGAAACTAAACAAAAATAAATTATACTCCTACTCAAATCTGAAACCATAAGTTCTCAAATAAACTGAACTAACGTACATTTCTCATATTACAGCCCTGGATATGAACTGGCGACGTTTCACTCGTAAAACTGAGCTTAAAGCCGCCGTGCTTGGCTAGTATGCAGTGAAGTTATAAAATTGACACAGAATAGATAGATACAGAAGGTCAGGTCCATAGAACGTGCGAAAGCAGAAACAAATGCCAGTCGCGAGTTCGCTTGCAAACGCTGTACAGTCCTACGGTGATGAAAAAAAAAAAATTATGCAGACCCGCTTGAAACTTAAACAGTTACTTGAGGAGCAACAATCATATTACAGACTAGCTTCTGCTAGCGGCTTCGCCCGCGTGAAAGTTTGGGTACATTATACCGGGAAAATTGGCCAAGTGCGAGTCGGACTCGCGGACGAAGGGTTCTAAATACATCATCTGTGAAAATTTTAACTGTCTAGCTATTACGGTTCATGAGATACAGCCTGGCGACAGACGGACAGACAGACAGACAGACGGATCGTGGAGTCTTAGTAATAGTGTCCCGGTTTTACAAGTTGGGTGCGTATGTGCTATTCCAGACTATAATGTATCTCCGTGCCAAATTTCAGCCGTTCTGGCGTGATTGATTAGCAAACATACATCATCCAAACTGCCGTATTTAAAATATTAGTTAGATTTAATAAGACAGTGGCAGTTAGTTAAGCCTCTCTTTGTCAACATTATAGCATTCATGATAATTTAATATCAACTGGACGTTTTAATAATTGGACTTTTTACAAGCTTTTATTTAACTTTCAATGTATTTATGTAAGTGTGTTCGAGTCAAACTTGCAACTGAATTTTAAAGCAGTTATCCTCTACCGATCAAGATGAAATTTTGCATACACGTTTAGTTTTGATGACAATGCATGGTTAGCTAAGTGGCGTCATTCTTAATCCAATATGGCGGACAGCCCAAGATGGCGGACTTGTTATTTATTTGTGCACTGTCATGATATGGGTATCAAATAAAGGGTTTGCTGAGAAAAATACGAAAAAAGCTTTTAACTGGAAAAACTGGTTTTAAAAATGCTTGCTATTTTCTATAAGCAAACAATGCGAATTTAAATCTGAATTCAAAATAGCCAACAAAATTAAAAACATAACCATTGATGTTATGCAAATAATTCGCTGGATGCAATTGGTTCGGACTAAGCGTATATTGGTGTGCGTGGTTTTCACTCCTTGTATGAGGTTGGCCTTCTGTAGTAACCCCGTGGTATTTATTCTGTGACCCAGGTTTCAGTTGCAATTAACGGAGCAAGGCGTAGAGCACGTCTCGTTAAAACCTGTTCATTGGGCGGGATTGTGTTCGTGTTTTAATTTTCAGTGTTATGGCACATTCCAGGTCAGTGTATTGGGGAATGTAATGAGATGTTTGGCGTCTTCGGTGTTATTGTTAGCTCTATAGAGCACCATATAAAGGACTAGGTTCTGCTAGAGGCTTCGCCTGATTCAATGTCGAAAATTATTATAAGGGAACGTATTCCTGAGATATAAATCACACTTAATATTATAAAGGCGAAAGTTTGTAAGTGTGTGTTTGTATGCTCGTTACTTCAGTTCATCAGGGACTGCCAAACCCTTACCCTCTTACTAATAAACGCAGAATAAAGTTATACCAGGTATAAACCTATGAAAATGTATGGGTATACCTTTGTTATACCTGGTATAACTTTATTCCGTGTTTATTAGTAAGAGCCTTACAGTTTTTAAGAAAAGAGTGAAAGACCACTACCTTTCCATTCCGTCATAGTTGCTTAAATATGTATTTTTTATATATATATATAGATAGGTATTAGTATTTATTGTTTTAATATTTATTTTATAAATATGTTTGTTTATATTATTATAACATAAGTATATTTAATTTGTTATCGGTATTGTTTATCAGTTATTACTTAGTTTTAAATCGTTTTGTGTTTATTATTTTTCAACCCTACACACTATGTCTACATCTCTTTTTTCTTCATCTTTCCTTTCGCAGGTATGCTGGAAGAGATTTCTATAGACATAAGCATCACCTATGTACCTATTTTTCTGTTTCTTCTTCTTGTTTGTATATTATGTGTGTGTGCATAAATGGTTAAATAAAAATAAATAAATACTTCTTCACGCTCAAACGGCTGGACGGCTCTGGATGAAATTTTGCACAGAGATAGATTATAGTCAGGAATATCACATAGGATACTTTTTATACCCGGAATATGTTCCGTCGTGATAATTTTTGATTTTCACGCGGGCTCAATTCAATAGCGTCATCCAGGGCCCAACCAAACTCTATGCGAAAATTTATCAAAATTAGTTCAGCTGTTACAGACATTGTTCGCATTTGTAATATTAGTATGGATTGATTACCCTAATGGAGTTTACCATCACGCTGATATCATATACCTAAGCTATAGATAAGTGTCAATATGACTTATAGACAAGTAAAATTTCAAAATTTAAAAACCCCCGACACATTTATCTTGCGAAAACACCCCGATTCAAACAGTAAAACGCCCATAACTTTTGAACGGCTGAACCGATTTTATTCAAACATAGCTAAGAACACTCTCGACAAAATCACCTATCAAACAAAAAAAACCAAAATTAAAATCGGTTCATCCGTTTAGGCGCTATTGTGCCACAGACAGACACACAGATACACAGCAACACACGTGAAACTTATAACACCCCTCTTATTCCGGCGGGGGTTAAAAATACTAGCTGCCGCCCATGGCTTCGCTCGCGTGGTATTAGCATTTCGCCCAATATCTTTGTAAATTACTAGCAGACGCCTCGCGGTTTCACCCGCGTAGTTTCCGTTCCCGTGGGAATACAGGGATATAAATAACCTTTGTCAGCCGGAGATAGTGTAGCTGCTTCCCAAAGATGATAGAATTTGTGAAATCAGTCCAGCCGTTTCGGAGTCTATAAGGAACATACATACATACTTTCTCTTTTATATATAGAGAAAGATAGCCTGTGTTATTCTGATGTATAAGCTATATTTCTGTAAAGATTCGTCAAAATCCGTTCAGTAACTTTTGCGTGAAAGAACAAACATCCATCCATCCTACCCCACAAACTTCCACGTTTTTAATATTAGTAGGATTGAACTCACAGCCAATCTCTTTAAACAAATTGGTATCCAGTAGATGTCCGAAAAAACCCAAACATAACATAAAATACAAAAGGAAAATATGGATAGTTGTTTACAAATAGTAAACCACTAAGATATTGTAAACATATATCATGTTAGCAATATTCGGGCTCCGTTAAATGTGTTTATCTGTGATTTATTGTCAGCTATTTATTTCTGAGTTGATATATTTCAGTTAATTTTGATCACGAGTAAGAATAACATCAGGTTATTTAAGGACTTGCTGTCCCACGCGGCTTCGCTCCCTTTATTTGGCTACCTACCTACCTATCTACCCTACCTACCCATCTACCCTACCTACCCTACCCTACACACATAATTGTTGCGTAACATAAACCGTTTACGCAGCGCACGCAACCGAAGCTCTCAAAAAACCAGCCAAGTGCGAGTCGGACTCGCGCACGAAGGGTTCCGTACCATTAAATTATAGCAAAAAATCACGTTTGTTGTATGGGAGCCCCTCTTAAATATTTATTTTATTCTGTTTTTAGTATTTGTTGTTATAGCGGCAACAGAAATACAACATCTGTGAAAATTTCAACTGTCTAGCTATCACGGTTCATGACATACCGCCTGGTGACAGACAGACAGACGAACCGCGGAGTCTTAGTAATAGGGTCCCGTTGTCACCCTTTGGGTACGGAACCCTAAAAGGAATAATTTTGTCCGTTTTGCAACATTTTTCATTTATGCTCCACTCCTATTGGTCGTAGCGTGATGTTATATAGCCTTTAACCTTCCTCGATAAATGGACTATCCAACACAAAATTAATTTTCAATTCCAACCAGTAGATCCTGAGATTTGCGCGTTCAAACAAACAAAAAAACTCTTCAGCTTTATAATATTAGTCACAGACTACTTAGTGATACTAGTGATGCTACCGTATATATTAGTATATATATATAACTAATATGTAGGTATTAGTTATTATATCCTTTACCTGTAGAGCCCTGCATAAAAATATCATGAAAATCGTTGGAGCCGTTTCCGAGATTCAGATTATATTATTATTATATTTAGAGTATAACTAGACTATAATATCGAAAACAAAAAAAAATATTTTCTTTCTTTTCTTTATTAAGTCATTTTAAGACTTCAAATATATGAGGTGGCGTATTTATTGAGGCGGCGACGCCACGGTCAACATCGATCAACCGCTGTCTCCGTGCACCCTAATATCTATCTCAAAAACTTATTTTAAATCTTCGAAAACCACCCCAGCACTTAACATGTTTTAAGACCAAAACTTTGACCATTACAGACTTAAAAGAGTTTATCTCCAAATAAGCTAGCGACGAATATTTCAAAAAACAAAATCCCAATTGGTAAAACTGAAGAGTTGAAAAGTCTGCAGGGAATATGAAATTAAAGAAAATAAAAGAGCTCATCTCGAAAGTTCGTGGAGTTAAAGTTGCACAACTTTGCTTTCCGAAATGGATTTAGAAGACCCGGGAGGGCTTTCAAATGTCTGAGATAACTCTGCGCTGGAAAAATATGCCTTCTACCTGTAGTTTTATGTAATTAAATGTACATGTGTTAGGATTTTTTAACCGACTTACCAAAAAGGAGGAGTATCTATGTTCGACTTCTTTTATGTTTTTTTTTTATGTACGTGGGACACTCAGAAAGTTTTGCGAAACTAAAAAAAATTGTTCTATACGTACATATATTTTTATTAAATCTTTTCAAAGTACTTTCCACCAGCCTCTATACAAAGATTCATGCGCCTAAACCAGTTTTCAAAACACTTTTTCCAGTCCGCCGCAGACACCTCGTTTACAGCCTGCTCGAACGCAGCCAGCGCATCTTCCGGCGACGAAAATTGTATCCCTTTGAGCTGATTTTTTATTTTTGGGAATAAAAAGAAGTCACACGGTGCTAGATCAGGGCTGTAAGGAGGGTGACCCAGGAGTTTGACTGGCGTGCTGTCCAGGAAGTCCCTCGTTTTGAGTGCGGTGTGCGCAGGTGCATTGTCGTGGTGGAGCAGTAGCCCGCGGAGCCCTGTGTTTGGTCGCTTGTTGCTTATAACAGAGAAAACTTCTGGCAAACATTTGGTAGTATACCATTCGGCATTAATGCTTCTTTGATCCCGTAAGGGAATTGATACCAAGTGGCCAGTCAAATTAAAAAAGCTAGCGATCAAAATCTTACCCCCGCTTCTAGATCGCTTCACTTTGGTAGGCGTTGGCTCATTTTGAAACACCCAAACAGTCGACTGGCGCTTGGTTTCTGGGTCGTATTGATAAATCCAGGACTCATCACCTGTAACGATGTCGTAAACACGCCGAGACGAGCCTGCTTCAAATTTGTTAAGCATATCACGGCACCATTCCACCCGGGCCTGCTTCTGAGCATCGGTGAGGTTGTGCGGCACCCAGCGTGATACTATCCTCCTCACGCGAAGATGGCTGTGTAGAATCTCGTGAACGCTTCCCGATCCAATCTTCAATATGTGTTGAATCTCCTGATATGTAATTCGCCTATTGTCTTGGATTAAATTTTTCACTGCTAGCACGTTTTCTTCGGTAACAGCCGTCAACGGGCGACCGCTTCTTTCGTCATCCCCCAAAGTTGGTCGACCGCGCTTGAATTCGTTATACCAACGATACACGGTTGCCTTGGAAGGGCCTTCATCCATGAATGCCATTTGAAGTCTATCGTACGATTCATCCGGTTTCAGGCGACACTTGAAATCGTATAAAATCATAGCTCTAAAATGTTCCCGGCGCAGATCCATATTTCAGTGAGACACAATACTTTGAATTAACTCGCAAAAAATGTGGAGGGAAATTTTGAAATTGGAACTTACTTATTTTTACTTATAAATAATCATATTTTCGAAAAACATTATAACTGGCCAGTCTCCCATATATAAAAACTTTTTTTCGCAATACTTTCTGAGGGGCCTGGTATGTTCACCGATGTCTCCGCCAATTGTAAACCGATTTTGATTTTTTTTTCTTTGAAAGAACATGTTTCAAAATTGGTCCCATTTTTAACCGACTTACCAAAAAGGAGGAGGTTCTATGTTCGACTTCTTGTATGTTTTTTTTTTTTTTTTTTTTTTTTTTTTTTATGTATGTTCACCGATATCTCCGTCAATTGTGGACCAATTTTGAAAATTATTTTTTTGTTTGAAAGAGTATGTTTCGAAATTGGTCCCATTTTAATTTGGTGAAGGTCTGATGAAGAACTTCGGAGATACACAACAGAACTCTTCAATAAATAACGGCAAAACTCTCGGGATTGCTGCAATCGCATATCTGTTTGTTGTTCATAACCATTTCATAACATAACATCACGCCAGTACACTCAGAAAAGAAGAAAGGGGTACGCAGATCTCTCATTTCGCCGGTTATGTTACAGTTTCATGTTATTCGGTTAATCTATTCTGGAGTTATAGGGACCTTAATAAACAACTTGCTATTAGGTAGGTAAAACTAAAAAGGGAAAAATAAAAACTTTTTTGCAAAAAAATACTACCGACTTCCAAATGAAAAACTACAAAGTGAAAAATAACTTAACTTTTGGAAGTCGGTGTCCATATCGCAAAAAAATGGTTCCTACGAAAGACACCGACTTCCAAAAGTTAAGTTATTTTTCACTTTGTAGTTTTTCATTTGGAAGTCGGTAGTATTTTTTTGCAAAAAAGTTTTTTAATTTGGTGAAGATCTGATGAAGAACTTCTGAGATATACAACAGAACTCTTCAATAAAAAACGGCAAATCTCTCGGGATTGCTGCAATCGCATGTCTGTTTATTGTTTATATCATTTCATAACATAACATCACGCCAGTACGCTGAAAGGGGTACGCAGATCTCTCATTTCACCGGTTAAGTTCAAGTTTCATGTTTTTCGGGTAATCTATTCTGGCGTAATAGGTACTTACTAAACAACTTGCCTATAAGGTAGGTAAAACTAAAAAGGGAAACATAATAAAAGCTTTAAAAAAAAAAATACTTTACTACTTTTACTTCCAAATAAAAAACTACTAAGTTAAAAATTACTTTATTTTTGGAAGTCGGTGTCCGGTATCGCAAATAATTGGTACCTACGAAAGACACCGACTTCCTAAAATAAAGTAATTTTCAGTTTGTAGTCAGTTTTTATTTGGAAGTCGGTAGTATAGTCGACTTCTTGTTTTTTTTTTTTTTTTATGTATGTTCACCGATATCACCGTCAATTGTGGACCGATTTTGAAAATTCTTTTTTTGTTTGAAAGAGTATGTTTCGAAATTGGTCCCATTTTAATTTGGTGAACGTCTGATGAAGAACTTCGGAGATACACAACAGAACTCTTCAATAAATAACGGCAAAACTCTCGGGATTGCTGCGTTCGCATGTCTGTTTGTTGTTTATACCATTTCATAACATAACATCACGCCGGTACGCTCTAAAGGGGTACGCAGATCTCTCATTTCACCGGTTATGTTCAAGTTTCATGTTATTCGGTTAATCTATTCTGGAGTTATAGGGACCTTAATAAACAACTTCCTATTAGGTAGGTAAAACTAAAAAGGGAAAAATAAAAACTTTTTTGCAAAAAAATACTACCGACTTCCAAATGAAAAACTACAAAGTGAAAAATAACTTAACTTTTGGAAGTCGGTGTCCATATCGCAATAAAAATGGTTCCTACGAAAGACACCGACTTCCAAAAGTTAAGTTATTTTTCACTTTGTAGTTTTTCATTTGGAAGTCGGTAGTATTTTTTTGCAAAAAAGTTTTTTATTTACAAAAAAGTTTTATTATATTAGGTACTGTCCATACAGCAGCAATAACTACACTATGCAGACTATATAATTGTTACTAAGGGCGAATTTCCACAAGTTGTAGGTCGTGGGTTCGAATCCAGGCAGGCGATTTACTTTGTGTAAATTATTTCATCACCACTGCTCTCAAAACGATGAAGGAAAACATCGTGAGGAAACCGGTATGTCTTAGAACCAGAAATTCGATTTGACTTCCACCAACCAACACTGGGCTTGCGTGATGGTTTACGGCCCATTCTCTCTCACAGAGAGGAGGCCTGCACGTACATCGGACAAAATGGGACTATATGTGCGAATGTATATATACTATATATACTAGACTATATATGTGACCAAAAGGGGTCCATCTATCCTATCCTAAGGGCGAATTTCACCAATGAAACGGTGGGTTTCTGAGAGTTTTTAAGACGGTACCCTGACCAAAAAATCGGCATGAGATATAAGCATTCCTATTGGTCTAGCGGCACTGGTGGCGCATGAATTACAGTAGTGAATACGCCCAGATTTCAGAATAAAATCTTTATAAAATCGAATATTGGTCTTTTGAAAAAAATAATTCTACAAAAATGTTCGTTATTAAATTGTCTATCCATTAGTGTTAGAACAAAAAATAATTAATGAACACTTTACGAGGAGATGCATAATATCAATAATTATTTCTCATTTTTATGTTTTTTTGGAAGGCGATTAGTGAAATATATACAACATTTAAAAAAAAACTAAATCTACCATTTTAGAATCAATATAATGTAGAAATTTAATGTATTTTTATTAATTGATATTTCTTTTTAAATAACGAGTAGATAGCTCCTAAAAACAGCACAAAAAACGGCATGCGCGGCGTTTTGCTCGGGGTACCGCCTTAACGGACTCAATCGTAAACGTCAATTTGTATTGAAACTGGATAGGTGCCGTCTGGTGACAGTAATGGAATTCATTGTTTATATACAAATCGACATAATAATATGAGAACGTTTACGCTAACACTAGAACGTTAAAAAACTCGCACTAAGGCCTCTAAACGCGATCAGGGCCTGCAGTCTCGACATAGCTAACGATCGTTACGCTAGCTAACATTCGTTAACTCTTACCACAAAATAGTAAGTATACAGAAGGGCCACTCCCGCCGTTTGGAAAATTGACAGCTAAAACTTGACAGATTCACTAGGGTTGCTACTATATTGATTCCGAATTTAAAAAAAAAGGTAGGTTGCCCAAGTTACAAACATAAATACATAGATTCGTCTAAACATACATCATATCATGCTTATATGCCTTAGAGGGTAGACAGGGCATCGAATATCCATTTAATATCACGAACACTACAACCCTAGTGAATCTGTCAAGTTTAGCTGTCAATTTTCCAAACGGCGGGAGTGGCCCTTCTGTATACTTACTATTTTGTGGTAAGAGTTAACGAATGTTAGCTAGCGTAACGATCGTTAGCTATGTCGAGACTGCAGGCCCAGGACCCTGAGAATCGCATTAAAAAGCTGTGTCTTATCGCGTTCAATTTCATTGGTGATATGAAATTCGCTCTTACACATATTTCCATAGCCACGCGAGCTCGCTAAAGATGGAAGCAGAGGAGGGGGGTCTTTTTTCAGAAGTGTGATAGCTCCGAAGTGGTCGATTTTGTTGCCAGCTTCAGACTAATTCATCCTAACTTAATATTTTAAATGTTATGGTGAGTTTGATAGTTTGTTATGCCATCACGCCTTAACTACTCGACCAATCATTATGAATACTCGCATACACGTTGCCGGGGATACAGAAAATGACGATCTTTCATCCAGAAAATCTAGATTACTTTCCTTTAGATTTCTTTCCTTTCTCTCTTAACATTTTTTTTCCATCTATGATACTCGTATGTGTAACACGTAATATTATGTATGTGTGTTTAAATAGGCTTATGTATAGTATTTAATATTGTATTTTTTTTATGTATGCATTTATATTTTAATGTAGCGGTACACCACAGACAACCTTTGGATGGACCTAAAGAACTTGGATTAAACAGGGAGAGTACCCTGTTTAATCCAAGTTCTTTAGGTCCATCCAAAGGTTGTCTGTGGTGTACCGCTACAATAAAATATAAATGTCTTTGGATGGACCTAAAGAACTTGGATTAAACAGGGAGAGTACCCTGTTTAATCCAAGTTCTTTAGGTCCATCCAAAGGTTGTCTGGTAGATATCGCTATCAGCGATAAGGCCGCCTTTGTACCCATAGAAATACATTTTCTTTATTCATATTCCTTCTATTTCTTTTAAAAGAGATTTTTAACTTTTTTTTGGTGTACAATAAAGTATATTCAACGTTTCATTCTATTCTATTAAACGAGCAAAACCGCAGGCTAAAGCTAAGTAACCCATAAAAGATTCCACTCCTATATATCTGATTCTAGAACCTGGTACTTCATTCCACCTTTTCACGTTCCTAAGTAAAGTAAAACATCCTACTCCTTTTACGTACCTTATAATAAATCCTACAAGATCGAGACTTACCTTGGTACCTGAGCCGTGTAACAAGCAGCTTGACAAATCGTCGGTCAGTCCACTAGGAGCATGTAGACAGTTACTTACCTGAAAAAAAACAAGTTGATGTATTAGACTCACGTATGATGACATAGAGAAAAAATGCTTCAAGCTGAAGATTATTTATTAAGTTGTTTATGTAAGTATGAATATTTTTGATACATTGAGTATATTTGTAGCAGATATAATACTCACAACGGATCTTTGTGTCTCTGATGTTGGCTCTATCAACTATTGCGCACGAAACAGATAAACTGCATAGAGTAAGCGAGATAGGGTGATGCGACAAACGTATGCGAGTGAAAGAGACAGTTATACAATGCTATTTTTAACCCCCGCCGGAAAAAGAGGGGTGTTATAAGTTTGACGTGTGTTGCTGTGTGTCTGTCTGTGGCATCATACCGCCTAAACGGATGAACCGATTTTAATTTATTTTTGTTTGAAAGGTGATCTTGTCGAGAGTGTTCTTAGCTATGTTTGAATAAAATCGGTTCAGCCGTTCAAAAGTTATGGGCGTTTTACTGTTTGAATCGCGGTGTTTTCGCAAGATAAATGTGTCGGGGGTTTTTTAAATTTTGAAATTTTACTTGTCACTTTCAATATTGACAAAAAATAGCT
Source organism: Orthosia gothica (assembly GCA_949775005.1). Lineage (NCBI taxonomy): Eukaryota > Metazoa > Arthropoda > Insecta > Lepidoptera > Noctuidae > Orthosia > Orthosia gothica. The sequence goes on from OX459066.1 coordinate 9,120,132, forward strand.
ACTGCGCAGCCTCTTGCAGCCAATTCAGAGACACAAAGATCCGTTGTGAGTATTATACAAAGCTGAATACGGTGGATGGAAAATCTTTTAAGGCTTTATGCTTGATAGCTTGGCTATCGTGAACATCTAAGGGCCAGAATATATCAAACATCAACCTAATATTTGTTGGGTGCCACTAAGTTTGTGTTAAATAAATTTATTTTCTTTCTTTCTAAAAAGTTCATCATCACATCTGGTTTTGGTCAGCCAGCTCGCGAACATGATTTTCTTCTTGTTTACATCTTTTTAGTTCCCTTTTTGAGCAGTCGGGTTTATTTTTATTTTAATTACCTTTTTTTATTTATAACTTTTTAGTATTTTTTTTTAGAATTAGGAACATTTAAACATATAAGTGTTTTATAATTTTAAAATAACCTTTTACAACCCCTTATTTTTCAATTTAGCCACAATTTAGGGGTTAAGACGAATCGATTGACGTAAGAATCATCAAAATCGGCCAACGCGTTTGGTCTCTAGAACGCAACATTGGAACAAACATACATAGACTGATAAACACATTACCCTCCTTCGGCAGTCGGGTAAAACATCTATGAATTTTAACTATCTACATTTCTTATCGTAATAGTAACCTTTATTATTAACAACTCCAAACTCAGCCAAAAACCCTGAGCACGGCTTTAACAGCCTAAAATTCGAAATTCGAATCTGCCAATAAACCGAAAACACGCCAAACGCTTCACACTGACGTTTGATGCGGCAATTAAACTGATTGTGTGAATAGCCGTCTTTTGCCCGCTACTAAATGAACAGACCGCTTTAGACACGCGAGCCCTGATTGTGTGAACACTGCTTTACATAAGCGTCACGTCCGTGGTAGGAGAATACTGTAATAATACTGGTGTGGGATGGATCTATCATTGGTCTGTCTGTGTGTGTATGGGTTTTGTGTGTGTGTGAGGTTCCTCTTACGTCTTCACGCCTGTCGGATTGAATAGGAAAGATGGTCAGCCGTTTCTTTCCGTATGATTTATACACAAGTAAAATTTCACAATTTAAAAAACCCCCGACGCATTTATCTTGCGAAAACACCCCGATTCAAACAGTAAAATGCCCATAACTTTTGAACGGCTAAACCGATTTTATTCAAACATAGCTAAGAACACTCTCGACAAAATTACCTTTCAAACAAAAAAAAACTAAATTGAAATCGGTTCATCCGTTTAGGCGCTATGATGCCACAGACAGACACACAGATACACAGATACACAGCAACACACGTGAAACTTATAACACCCCTTCTTTTTCCGGCGGGGGTTAAAAATGCTGTGTCTTAATCAAAAGGATGTTTACTAAGCGTGGTGGATCCACAGCGTTTTAATCCGCTAGGCAGGAATACAATACTCTGTCCGTCCACCAAGTGACTCCAGGAAAGACGGTGGCACAGTGCTCAAGTGCTGCCGTGTACAGCGAGGCTCAGGGGAGGTGCCTTTTCAGTCTCAAGTTCGTAGGTCAATGGGAAATTAAAAAAATCTTCGGCACAAAACTGTGTGACAGGCGACGGACAGACACAAAGATAGACACGTGAGTGACAGCAATTGGGTTCCGTGTGGACCCGTCAGGAACGGAACCCTAAAAAAACTTTTTAACAAAAATATCAAACCGACTTTCAAAACAAAACACTACAAAGCTAAAAATAACTTTCTTTTCCGAAGTCGGTGTCTTTGGTATTGTTATTATTATATTATTATCATATACTTTATTGTACACCACATAATAAAAAAACATACAGAACAAACATTTTTAAAAACAAAGTGTACAATGGGCGGTCTTATCGCACAGGGCAATCTCTTACAGACAACCTTTGGATGGACTGAACGATAGGAGAAGAATTTAGGGCTGTCAGTGTACAATAGATCATAAAAAATATTACTTACTTATACATAATAACATAAAATACATACATACTACATATCTAATACACTAATAAATATCGAATAAATTATATGACAGATAAAGGAAAAGACTAAAAAATTATAGTGGAAGGTAATGCTCCTTTACCATTTTCTTAAACGTTAGCAGTGTTTGAGCACGTCTTATTTCTATAGGTAATGCATTCCACAACCGAACTGACTGAATCGTAAAAGATTTGTCAAAGAAGGAAGTGGAATGCATACGAACACTCAATTTCAAATGTTTTCCGTTTTTCGACACCGACTTTGGCAAAGAAAGTTATTTTTCGCTTTGTAGTGTTTTTTTTTAAAGTTTTTCAATCTCTTTTTAGTTTTGGTAGGTATCTCTAAAAATACAGGCGGCTCGCACTACTGACAGCACTGCGGACGCTGCTTAGGAGTCTTTTCGATCATCAAAATCGGCTCATAAACGACGAAGTTATCCGCGAACACACATAAAATAAATATATATAAACGTCGAATTGAGAAACCTCCTCCTTTTTTTTGAAGTCGGTTAATAAAACGGGAAAATAGAACTTGACATTAAAATCCCTTGATGGTAATCGTTGCTCGTTATTTCTAAGTAAGCACAGACAAAGCCCTACAGTGAGATATTACTAACTGACATTATCAATAGCTACAAAGTAAATACTATACTCGTTATAACTGTTAGTTAAACTGACAATAATAACTCGAATAAACTTATGTGGGCCAAATTAATAGGAGCAGCGCGGTACGGTCATACGAGTTGATAGATATTGAGGTAATAATACTATTGCGACACAAACTATTACGTTACTGTGCGAGTATGTACTGATGATATTGTTGAGAGCAGTGTTGCCCAGTGGTAGAGGACGCGCCTTACGAGTTGTAGGTCGTGAGTTCGAACACTTCGAACCCAGGCAGGCGCTTTACTTTGTGTAAATTATTCCATTACCACAGCTCTTAAAACGGTGAAGGAAAACATCGTGAGGAAATCGGCATGCACCAAACCCGCACTTGGCCTGCGTGGTGGATTACGGCCCATTCCCTCTCACAGAGAGGAGGCCTGCGTCCCAGCAGTGGAAACATTAAAAGGCTGATGATGATGATGATGATATTGTTGTTACGAAATGTTTGGTATGTGGTTGGCAAGGATATCAAAAACACTGCCTGTAAATTGGTTGGAAAGGTTCTGTCTTTGATTGAACAGGCGTCATCCAGATTAGAACACAAACCCTCGGGTCACCCAGATCTGACACAGATGTTCTGGGCAAACCAGGAGCTTTGATTAACTCCTGGAGCGAAGTGGGCTGGTTGGAATAGCTACCAAACGTGTGCCATGGCCCACGCACAATAGTCCACCTGAAGGACTAAGTGCGGAAACCAAACCCCATAACATAGAAAGGTTAGGCAAATTAATTTCATGTAAAATAAATTAAAAAAAACATTCCTCCATCACTATAAAACAATATCCACGTTTTCCAATTAAAATAAATGCAGCTATTCAATCTTTCAGCAACGAATCAATAACGCGCCGGAATGAATATGGGTTGCCACAAAAAATCCGCCCAAATTGAACCGAACCCGTATTTCCCTGAAAATAATTACTTCGACCAATATCGACATGCGAAAAAACAAGGCTATCTACACACTGAAGCCAACGGTGAAAACTATGTTTGTGTGGCTTCTTTATATCGCATTCATTGAATAAGTCAGAAGTGACAAATTCAAATCATAGTTTATAGGTAGTCCCCCTTAACTACGGGTCGCTAGATTCGTTACTAAAGGACCTTTAAATGATCTGTAACTAACTCTGTAACAGTATTTAGATTTAATCATCACGCCTGATTTGATTTAGATTTTAAGTTTATTTTGATTTCATTGACATTATTTTATTGTGATTTTAACTTTATTCCATTTAATTGTAATCTGAAATCAATTTGAATTTATTTTATTCTGTTTTTTTTTTTATTGATTGAATTTATTTTATTTTAATATAATATTATTGAAAATTTTGTTTTGACATTATATTATTGTGAATTTTATTTCTTTTTTGTTATTTTATTTAATTGCAATTTCGAATTACTCTGATTTTACTTTATTCAGATTTAATTTTATGTGATTTTAATCTTGGTTTGAGCATGCTTTGTTAATATATTTATTTTGTCACTTCTATGTAAACAAGCGTTTTTACCTAGCTCAGAAATTATTTTGGTATAAACATCTTATTTGTTAATAAAAAAATATTTGATTTGATTTGTCAGAAATCCTTTCGAGGTTTTAATTATTAGACAGAAAAATGCTGCTGTCCATTTTCTTGACCCCACTTCACTTCCTAATAGGACATGGAGGAGAGTGAGGACAGTGCAGTATACAATTGTCACAAAAAGTTATTCAAGCTTAAAACGTAAACCAAGTCACAGTAAAGCTAGATAAGTCAGCAGGTCAGAAAAACTACTTTATCTTTTCATACCGCAGTAAGCACCCAGCTTAATAGTGTTGTTTTGACACGGGCCCAAAAGACGTAACTTTCAATTTGGCCAACAGTAATTTTGTTGATGTAATTTTAACGGTACGGGCGCGGCGCGAACGCAATGTGTTGTAATAAAAGGCGAATACATTTGTAAGGGCTAGCGAACCACAGATATAAAGCTAACTAGATAACGCGATTGTATGTACTTCGCGTGTCAAAAAGCCGAGTAACATTACGACCAATGATCGCACTCTGAGATTTTCTTTTAGCATTATCGGCACCGGAAATCCAACGAAAACTAGAAAAACCGGCCAAGTGCGAGTCGGACTCGCGCACCGAGGGTACCGTACAAACCTCAGCTTAAAGGTATTGTAGACCTGAGTATTTCATATGAATTTCAATTTAATACCTCTACGCGTTCATAAGGAAAGGGGTACTAAGTTTAAAATTATTAAAAATATTTTTATTATACATATATGTAACAAAAAAAAATACGGTTTGTGCAATTATTCCTTTATCTGTGCTATAAGACGTTGCTTCGTACCAAATTACAAGATTCTGAGTTCACGGGAAGTACCCTGTAGGTTTTGATTCCTTTGCGAGTTTCGAAAATTTGCGGCATATACGGCTGTATCTTTTGATTGCGTTGGCTTACGAGTTTGAGTTTTTCACAGATTTAAGGGACAGTAAGACCTGAGTATGAGTATGAGTATTTGGTATAAATTTCAGCTTGATACCTCCACGCGTTCCTGAGAAAAAAGGGTCTTGACAGACAGACGGACGGACAACAAAGTGATCCTATAAGGGTTCCGTTTTTTCCTTTCGAGGTACGGGACCCTAAAAACGCCTGATTATGCCATATTGTGCTGCAAATACTGTATAGCAAGAGGTGGCGGAGGCATTGGAAATGTTTTCTTTCAATCGTAAGTTTTTTTTTTTTTGTAAATTGTGTGTGGAAAAGTGGCACGCTTGGTTTTCATACAGATGGAGGGACTTGCGTTATCTAGTTAGATTTATGTCTGTGGAGCGAACATACTGCCGTATGTTTACACGTTACAGGCGTGACGGTTGTAAAACTGAATATGTTTTATATTAGTGTTGTAACTGAGTTGAAATGTCGTCTACTACTGCGAATAAAACTTACTAAAATTATAAATGCGAAAGGATGGATGGATGTATGTTTATTACTCAATCACGCCAGAACAGCTTCAAGGATCTGGATGAAATTCGGCACAGAGATAGATTATAGTCTGGAATAGCACATTGGATACTTTTTATCCCGGTAGAATGCTTCCTGGGGATGATAGAACTCTTTCCACGCGGGCGAAGCCGCTAGCAGAAGGTAAGTATCACACTAAAGTTATAAAGGCGAAATTTTGTGAGTGTGTGTGTGTATTTGTATGTTTGTTAATTCTTCACGCTCAAAGATCCGTCCAGGGGGGACGGATCTTGATGAAATTTGACACAGAGATAGATTACAGTCTGTAATAGCACATAGGATAAGACTTTTTAGCCCGGGAATATGTTCCTGTGAGATATTTATCGACATACACCCGGGCGAAGCCGCTGAAAGAAGCTAGTATGATGATAGAAATAAAGGAATTGATGATTGTCAAACTATTGGGTACAGGCCTCTTCTCCTAGTCCTTTCAGATATTCTTCTTGGACAGCAAGCCTTGAAACCAAATGTTCTAAAAGTACCTGACTGTATGTGCAATACAACATACAATAAATCCATACTAATATTATAAATGTGAAAGTAGCTCTGTCTGTCTGTCTGTCTGTCTGTTACCTTTTCACGCTTAAACCGCTGCACCGATTTATATGAAAGTTGGTATGAAGATAGTTTGAGACCTGGGAAAGGACATAGGCTATATAGGTAGGGTAGGGTAGGGTAAGGTAGGGTATGGTAGTGTAGGGTAGAGTATTGTAGGGTAGTCTAGGGTCGGGTAGGGTAGGGTAGTGTAGGGTAGGGCAGTGTAGGGTAGTGTAGGGTCGGGTAGTGTAGGGTCGGGTAGGGTATGGTAGGGTAGGGTAGGGTAGGGTAGGGTAGGGTAGAGTAGGGTAGGGTAGATAAATGTTTGGTCTTTTTATGGCAAAACAAAGTTTGCCGGGTCAGCTAGTACCTCATAAGATTCCGCATCGCTTTAAGACCCAACACCCAAAACAAAGTTGCGGTGAATAAAGACCTTCGCTAGTTAAGGTTGAACTAGTCGACGGCACAAACTATTTTGTGCGCGGGGTTAAAATGCATGCTATCTTATCCGACAACACGTGCGAAAGAGATAGATGCTGTGATGACGCTAGTTCACGTACGAATTAGCACTTTTGCAAATTTGTATCGAAATGCATGATGATTTAGGATGTAAACGAGCGCGCGAAATTTTATAAACAGACCTTTGGGAGTCTAGATATCATGAAAAAACAACTAAATGTATTTTTAACCCCCGCCGGAAAAAAAGGGGTGTTATAAGTTTGACTTGTGTTGCTGTGTATCTGTGTATCTGTGTGTCTGTCTGTGGCACCATAGCGCCTCAACGGATGAACCGATTCTGATTAAGTTTTTTTTGTTTGAAAGGTGATTTTGTCGAGAGTGTTCTTAGCTATGTTTGAATTAAATCGGTTCAGCCGTTCAAAAGTTATGCGCGTTTAAATGTTTGAATCGGGGTGTTTTCGCAAGATAAATGTGCGGGGGTTTTTAAATTTTTAAATTTTACTTGTTATAAAATAACATTATTTCCATTGTTGAATTACTTATCTATCCCTGTATGCAGGCCGTTTTGCAATTTTCCTTCTTCTTATGGTATTTATTTCCGCCCAAAGATGCGTTAAAATTACTTTTGAAATATAGAACTTTCGACGCTCATAACTTTCAAATATATTTTTTTTTTTACATTTTTGTTTTCATCCATGACTAGATAATGATGAGACAAATTGATATCATTTTTTATTTTGAACATGCATCGTCAAACAGTGGAGTAATCTCTAGACTACGTTTGTATGAAAGAATTTTCGACTAGTGTAACCTTAACGCTCCCGAGCGTAGCATCAACTAAAAGCGAAAACAGACGGACTTAGCCGAAACAAACATACGGCTTAGAAACAAAACCTCATACGTTATCAGCTAACACAAACATCCTCCTTCATAGATTTATCTATCTATCTCCGCTTCTATCTCCAGGCAATAAGAGCCACATTCGAACGTGGCAACATCCAATTCGGATTTGATGAATACCCTCGGCGGCGATGCGAAATAATTTCTCGTATTCATTCGCTAAAATATTACGACTGACTCTCCGACTAATGAATTCATTTCAATAGAGGATCTTCAATCCGCAGTGAAGCCATCGATAAAGATGACGAACAGTAAAATGGGCGGTTTAATTCTGACGGCCGATTAGTGTTTGAGCTGACTAATAGATTGAATCAATTATATTGAAACAGGGCAGAGTTATGGGTTTATAAGCGTGATTGCTACAAGCAAGACCTGCGTACTGATGTGTGGTTCAGATTAACGACGATTGACGCAATTTGATATTCGACTTACTGGGGACTCGGCACCCAAAACTAATAAGTCCAAAAACTATTTTGAAATTGAATTTATTTTAATTATTTATGCTTTTTAATTTTGTTATTATTTTAATATTTTTATATGTGTATGTGATGTCTAAATAATGTAATTATTGACTCTCTGTACGTTTTGGGTAACACTGTAAGTGCAGAGAGTAATTGTAATAATAAATAAATAAAGAAATAAATAAATAAATAAAACCTTTTTAGAGCGTGATGTTTCAGTAGTCGAGTTTGAACTTATTTTTTTATTTAAATTATTTTGGGGTTTTGCAGAGCCACATCACATTTTTTTTTCTGTTTAGGATTTGTTGTTTTACATGTATCTATATAATGAATAAGTTACAGGAGTGGACTTTGCGACGCCATAGTTGGGTAAAAAATAGTTTTCATGACTTTGACAAAAAACCCTTCCCTCATTTCAAAATCCCTGTTTAATGATACCACATATGTTGGAGTAGGGCGATTTTTATTGTTCAAGACTTCGTGCCTCCTACAGGGGTTATATTCAATATAACATACGCGGACAAACAAGACGCTTCCAACGAATCCTCATTTGTCAAATTAAGATAAGTAGTTTAGAAGTTATGAGGGAACAGATGAACATACATACACACATACCGGTCAAAAACATAACCCTCCTTTTTGCTTAGCTTATAAGCTATGTAAAACTTACTGCTCAGAACGGCATTTTTTGTACATAATACGAAACGGAAGCCAAAAGAAGAGGCCATACAACAAATCTCACGTTAACACTATTAATTAATTGTCAGGTTGCCAAGCACCGCCTATTTTCTGCACCAAACGTTCACCAATGATCTACCGTCATAATATGTCGCAACTGTCGAGCTATATTTTACCACTCTCGAGCACCATTATCTCCGAAACTAGAGCCAAGAAAATTTCGGAACATTCCCGTCCGCATCGCGATAAATATCACCGCAGAGGTAATTACTAAGCCAAATGGATAGAACAGCACTTAATTGCTGCAATTAAATCTATGTAGTGCATAAGAAAATGTACCCAAGTTTCGGGTGCTAAATGGCGAACATGGATTTAAGTGTGATTAAAGACAGTGGGGCGCTTTCCACGAAACGGACGAGTGCAACTATTCGCAGTAAATAACAGGGAAAAGGAAAAAGTGCAGCGATAAATTTATCTGTCTTGGGTCCGAGTAAATAAAGTAGGAAATAATTAAGTACCGCTTTCACATCTTATGCAGTACGGTGGCGAAATCCTTCTTGTTATTTCCAAAGTTCCGAGGAAGTTAAACAAATGTGGTGCTTGCGACCCTTGTGGCCAGCCGAGCGTTAACGACTTCGATACGACATGACCAACTCTTAGTTGTGCGGTAACGTCTCGAAAATGTGAACAGGAATAAACAGCGCGAGGTGAAATATCAGACGATTTTCCTCTAAGTTTCCAAACGAATATTTACGATACGATCAAATGTTACGTCCGGATTTAAATACGTCACGGTTACGATACTCCGTTGCTATTGAAGCTTCACAAAAGCAACATTGTAGCACTATATTAAAGAGAACAAAAGCACGGAGAAAATCAGAGCTGTTACATAACTTACGATCTTCAATATAAGTTAATATTGCCTCGCGAAAGGTGCGCATAAAGAATAATGGTTTTTGAATATCAAACTAGGTATTTCCGAGGCACCTAAAGTACATGTTCCGATGCTCCCCTCGAACGTAACATTTTTCTTTTCGACGAGGAAATATACGCTGTCAGTTGATTTACGAATTGTTTGTGAATGCGGCATCGGGGATAAAATGGGAGTACCTTAGTCCGGTGTTATCTTGGTACAGAAGGGACTGTTACTGCTGATTGGATGACTTCTTTGTACTTGTGTGAGACAAGATTACGTTAATAAATTGCTGTTGGCTCTAATTACGGATGATTTTGTGATTGTTTTCGCTGATGTAGGATTTGGTGGCCTTGTAGCGTTTTTGTCATTGGATATCACTATGTATTTGACTTTAGTACAATCAATGGTAATGGTGTATTATTGATATCGGGGAGTGTGCGATGGAACTGCACAGCCCTATCCATCATCGGACAACAAGACGGCAATGCGCCACCGGTACATCGTAGACATCCTACAAATACGTACAAAGCGTTTTGCGAATACTTACATTGTGCGCACAGCTAAGGAGTTGAATTCCCTGCTGGAGTCTATGTTTCCTGATAGCTACAACCTTGGGGTCTCTTTTACCTCGTTGGGGGAATAGGTTACTTCTAGGCAAGGGTGCTTCACCGTCGACCGTATCATCGCTTACCATCCGGCGAGATAGTGGTCAAACGCGAGCCTATTGCTAAATAAATAAAAAATATACTGGGGCTGATCTGGACTTTCTGTGCCATAACGAGTGGCAATTTGAATTCACCCAAAGATATTGATGTAATTGTGATGCTTTTGCACGATAACACCGAAAAAATATCAGGGAAAGGTATTTTGTTCCAGAAAAACTTTTCACCAGTTCGAATTTACATGCCATGTCCAAACCAGCCCTCTTCCATCTTGAACAGCCTCCGTCGTTAGACTACCAACTAGCGCCGGCTAAATGTAGGTGAATACGGAATTCTCGGGAGTACCTACCGGGGATGCGACCACTCGTGAGCTGTGCGTGCTGAGAATACTCTAGTGTACTCTTTATATTTTGCTGCTATACTGAATTACTACTGTGAAATGTGAAGTTTTAAGGAAAGTGCACGATATTGGTATAGGTTAGTAAATACTTTAGGGATAATGGTGCATGGGTCAAAAATTCTATGTGCAGAGCCCAAAAATCTCGGTGGAGGGGTCACCACGACCTGGGAGGTGTCATAAAGAAAAATGACCGAGTGCAGACGGTCACAAAAATAACTTATGGTTTGCAACAATACAGGTGACCTGTACTTACATCAATCTGCCTAGCCTTTTCCCAACTACATTGGTGTCGGCTTCCAGTCCACAACCCAGTAACTGGGTAACACGGTACCCCTTGGCAAGACTGGTGTCAGATCTCAGGCTTCTGACTACCCGTAACGACTGCCAAAGATCTTCATATGACGCCCGAGACCAACGGCTTAACGTGCTTTCCGAGGCAAGGAGGAAACCCGGTATGTTGAAATGGTCACCCATCCACGGACCGACCTCGTCAAGCGTTGCTTAACCTTAATGATCGACCAGTGCGGCTGTTATTATTTAGCCACGAGCTCCTGTGACCTGTACTTACATCAATACAATAAAATCGTATGGAACAGCTGTTTTTAAGCTGCACCAGCTAAATGTAGGTGAATACGGAATTCTCGGAAGTACCTACATGCGACCACTCGTGAGTTGTGCGTGCTGAGAACACTCTAGTGTACTCTTTATATTTGCTGCTGTATTGAATTACTGCTGTTTTCTGCTGTCAAATGTGCAGTTTGGAGGAAAGTGTACGATGCGTGTTATGTTGGTCTAGGTTAGTACGTACTTTAAATGACAAAATTATAGCGAAAGATCTACACCTAGTGGTGAGGAAAATCAGCTGGTGGAAGGTCACTGAGAGTAACCCTGTAAAAGGCGAACTTTTGAGCCAACAAAAAATTATAATATGCCATGCCAGCGACTCAAAGAAGAAGAAAATTTAAAACCACCGTGTAACTTAAAAATGCTGTGACAATTTGAACTATTAACAATCAATCTGCCTAGCCTTTTCCCAACTATATTGGGGTCGGCTTCCAGTCTAACCGGATTCAGCTAAGTACCAGTGTTTTAAATGGAGCGACTGCCTATCTGACCTCCACAACCCAGTAACTGGGTAACATGGTACCCCTTGGCAAGACTGCTGTCAGATCTCAAGCTTCTGACTACTCGTAACGACTGTCAAAGATCTTCAAATGACAGCCGGGACCAACGGCTTAACGTGCTTGCCGAGGCACGGAGGCAACTCGGTCACCCATCCACGGACCTACCTCTTCAAGCGTTGCTTAACCTTAAAAAATAAATTGCAATTTTCTTATGGGGCATCTCTTTATCAGGACTAGCAGTTCCTATCGCATTAAATCATTGGTCAATCAATACTTCACGTAGGACTGGAGTATATATTACAATTTCACTTAATTTCCAGTTTGAGAAGTGCGGTCTATCTACTGACGATGCTTATCAGCGGAACAAGTGGCTCCTCACGACCAGGACCAGGCCCGAGTAACGAACGGGAAGAAGCGAGGTGGCACAAGAAGAAGACTTAATTGCCAGTTTCAATGTGATGTGAAACCTCTGTATTTTTACCCAACTGCCGAAGGAGGGTAATGTGTTTATCAGTCTATGTATGTATGTATGTAAGTATGTATGTATGTAAGTATGTATGTATGTATGTTTGTTCCTATATGGCGTTCCAGAGACCAAACGCGTAGGCCGATTTTGATGATTCATACGTCAATCGATGCGTCTTAACCCTGCGAGTGTCATATGCTACATTAAAGTTGGATAATAGAAAAATGGCGGCTTTTGGGTGCCATATTGTGGTGGGCCAAATTTTTTTTTTCTTCCAATCCCATCGTGTGGGGTATCAAAATAAAGGGTTTTAAGAGGTGATTTCAAAAATATATAACACTTATATGTTTAAATGTATCTAATTCGAAAAAAAACTAACTAAAAAGTTATAAATAAAAAAACTTAATTCAAAAAATCAATTAACCCGACTGTTTCAAAAGCGAACTATAAGTCGTGAACAAGGAAAAATCATGCTGTGCAGGCGGAGGATACACCAGATTTTGGTCAGCCAGCCCGCGAATATGTATCCTCCGACTGCACAGCATGATTTTTCCTTGTTTACGACTTTTTAGTTCGCTTTTGAAACAGTCGGGTTTATTGATTTTTTGAATTAAGTTTTTTTATTGTTGCTAACTGCTAACGAGACTACATAAGCATCTTATCGTAAGAAGCTTCTCTGTCACAGAATGCCCTTACGTTTTCCAAGAAATCGTCAAAAGTATTTCATACTTAGTAAGAGCAATTTATCAGGAAGGTTTATGATCATTTTGAATTTTATATCTATAATATAAAAATGAATCGCAAAAAGTGTTTGTAAGCGCATAACTCAACAACGCCTGGACCAATTTGGCCAATTCTTTTATTTAAATGTTCGTTGAAGTTCAAAGATGGTTTTTACGGGGTGAAAATTCTATTAATTGCCGGAGTAAAAATTAAAACAGCCCTTTGCTTTGTGTAGGGTAGGGTAGTGCAGGGTAGGGTAGGGTAGTGTAGGGTAGTGTAGGTTAGGGTAGTGTAGCGAAGGGTAGGGTAGGGTAGGCTAGGGTAGTGTAGGGTAGGGTAGTGTAGTATAGGGTAGTGTAGGGTAGGGTAGTGTAGGATAAGGTAGGGTAGCGTAGGGTATAAGTGTAGGGTAGGGTAGGGTAGTGTAGGGTAGTGTAAGGTAGGGTAGTGTAGGTTAGGGTAGTGTAGGGTAGGGTAGTGTAGCGAAGGGTAGGGTAGGGTAGGGTAGGCTAGGGTAGTGTAGGGTACGGTAGTGCAGGGTAGGGTAGTGTAGTGTAGGGTAGTGTAGGGTAGGGTAGTGTAGGATAAGGTAGGGTAGCGTAGGGTAGTGTAGGGTAGGGTAGGGTAGTGTAGGGTAGTGTAGGGTAGTGTAGGGTAGTGTAGGGTAGTGTAGGGTAGTGTAGGGTAGTGTAGGGTAGTGTAGGGTAGTGTAGGGTAGTGTAGGGTAGTGTAGGGTAGTGTAGGGTAGTGTAGGGTAGTGTAGGGTAGTGTAGGGTAGTGTAGGGTAGAGTAGTCTAGGGTAGAGTAGTGTAGGGTCGGGTAGGGTAGGGTAGTGTAGGGTCGGGTAGGGTATGGTAGTGTAAGTTAGGGTAGGGTAGGTAGTGTAAGGTAGGATAGGTAGGGTAGATAAATGTTTTTGTGTTTTTATGGCAAAACAAAGTTTGCCGGGCCAGCTAGATTTTTATACAAAACGTTATTAACTGCAAGCTGACTATTAAGTAAGGCTCAGAACAATATAAAATTTAAACAGACGTGCAACACAGTATGAAATGACATGAGGTGTACGGGGCAAATTACATTTGCTAGCGAAATTGATGACCGCAATTGTAATAAAATTATTAACAACAATGTTTTTTTTAAACAAGCTTTTTCGTATTATTTTCAGCAAACCCTTTCATTTGATACCCATATCATGGCAGTGCACAAAAAATAACTAGTCAGCCATCTTGGGCGGTCCGCCATATTGGATTTAGAATGACGCCACTTAGCTAACCAGCTAACCACTAAGCTGCAAGATTTGACCCGAGCACACACACTTACATACATACATTCATACATTGCAAATTAAATAAAAGCTTGTAAATAAGTCGGTTAAAAAGAAACTATACTTTCAATTTAAAGTAACTACAGCTGATTAAGGGATCAACGGCCGCTGGTGTTTTAATGGAAATTTTCAGCTCAGATTGGTTTTTATGAGCTTTATCTTCATAAGATAAAATATACGTACGGCGATGCGCCATCGGTACATGGTAGACATCTCACCCATACGCACTAAACGTTTTGAGAATACTTTTATTATTCGTACAGCTAAGGAGTGGAATTCCCTGCCGGAGTCTGTGTTTCCCGATAGCTACAATCTAGGGGTCTTTAAGTCAAGATGGAATAGGTTACTTCAGGCAAGCGTGCTTCACCGTCGACCACATCATCGCTTACCATCAGGTCAAGCCATCACCCGCACCATGCTACAGCGCAAAGAGTTTAGGTACTATCTTTTGCCATAATTAACCCCACTGTCTTAATAACTTTTAATTGTCTTGTCGGCCCATTGGGATAAATACTGTATAACAACATCTATTTAGGTTAAGTGTTCTAACTGAAGTAATTACAATTATTTTCTCTGAATGGAAGTGCTAGAAACGTTTGCTCTTAGCATTAACAGACTACTTTATTTACTCTAATATAACAGTTTACAGCCGTTATTATTGTCTGTTTGTTTTTCCGTGCACCTATTCAACAGAATATTGTTGTTAGTTACCATACATACATACATACATAAACTCACGCCTTTTTCCCATGGGGGTAGGCAGAAACTACAGAAGGCGTTCTGTTACGATCCTTACATACTTCTTTTGCTTCACACACATTCATACATCTAGTCATACACACACGCCGGTTATGGGTATTGCGCACTTAGCCTTTCTGAAGAACATCACCTATAAGGTCTATGTATGTCTTTCTAGGGCGTCCCCTCCCGGCGTTTCCATTCACGTCTGCCTTGTAGATACCTTTCGTAAGTCGACTTTCATTCATCCTCTCAACATGGCCAAACCATCTTAACATACCCTTTTCAATTTTAGTCACTACATCTTCTTTTAAACCACAACGTTGTCTTATTACCTCATTCCTCAATCTATCATTTAAAGTTACACCACACATACTCCGCAAGGAGCGCATTTCTACTGCATTAATCCTACTTTCATGTCTTTTTTGCCATACCCAGCCTTCACTTCCATACATAAGTGTAGGCACCAGCACGCTGTTGTGAACGGCGAGTCGAGCTTCCGGAGACATCGACTTGTTGTTCACAACTGCATGCATAGCACCATTCACTTTATTCCCTGCATTCACTCTCCTTTCCACATCCTCTTCAATCTTTCCATCCCTTGTGAACATACTTCCCAAATATAGAAAAAAAAAAAAGAGCAAATATAGGAATAATTTATGACAAATAGCTGCAGAAGCTGCGTTTAACAGACTCCCAAATAAGTAGCGTGCGTAAAATTAATATGCACCTACATTCACTTACTTGCGCTAATACAAACTAATAAGTACGTAAAAATAAGCTAAGCAGTGCTTAAGAGGAAATGTGGAGAGAGCGCCAAAAAGTCATAATTCGAATTTCGTCCTGTAATATTGGACCAATTTAAAAGATATTCTATAAACTGGAAAAAAAAATATACCAGGCCCCTCAGAAAGTATTGCGAAAAAAAGTTTTTATATATGGGAGACTGGCCAGTTATAATGTTTTTCGAAAATATGATTATTTATAAGTAAAAATAAGTAAGTTCCAATTTCAAAATTTCCCTCCACATTTTTTGCGAGTTAATTCAAAGTATTGTGTCTCACTGAAATATGGATGGATCTGCGCCGGGAACATTTTAGAGCTATGATTTTATACGATTTCAAGTGTCGCCTGAAACCGGATGAATCGTACGATAGACTTCAAATGGCATTCATGGATGAAGGCCTTTCCAAGGCAACCGTGTATCGTTGGTATAACGAATTCAAGCGCGGTCGACCAACTTTGGGGGATGACGAAAGAAGCGGTCGCCCTTTGACGGCTGTTACCGAAGAAAACGTGCTAGCAGTGAAAAATGTAATCCAAGACAATAGGCGAATTACATATCAGGAGATTCAACACATATTGAAGATTGGATCGGGAAGCGTTCACGAGATTCTACACAGCCATCTTCGCGTGAGGAGGATAGTATCACGCTGGGTGCCGCACAACCTCACCGATGCTCAGAAGCAGGCCCGGGTGGAATGGTGCCGTGATATGCTTAACAAATTTGAAGCAGGCTCGTCTCGGCGTGTTTACGACATCGTTACAGGTGATGAGTCCTGGATTTATCAATACGACCCAGAAACCAAGCGCCAGTCGACTGTTTGGGTGTTTCAAAATGAGCCAACGCCTACCAAAGTGAAGCGATCTAGAAGCGGGGGTAAGATTTTGATCGCTAGCTTTTTTAATTTGACTGGCCACTTGGTATCAATTCCCTTACGGGATCAAAGAAGCATTAATGCCGAATGGTATACTACCAAATGTTTGCCAGAAGTTTTCTCTGTTATAAGCAACAAGCGACCAAACACAGGGCTCCGCGGGCTACTGCTCCACCACGACAATGCACCTGCGCACACCGCACTCAAAACGAGGGACTTCCTGGACAGCACGCCAGTCAAACTCCTGGGTCACCCTCCTTACAGCCCTGATCTAGCACCGTGTGACTTCTTTTTATTCCCAAAAATAAAAAATCAGCTCAAAGGGATACAATTTTCGTCGCCGGAAGATGCGCTGGCTGCGTTCGAGCAGGCTGTAAACGAGGTGTCTGCGGCGGACTGGAAAAAGTGTTTTGAAAACTGGTTTAGGCGCATGAATCTTTGTATAGAGGCTGGTGGAAAGTACTTTGAAAAGATTTAATAAAAATATATGTACGTATAGAACAATTTTTTTTAGTTTCGCAAAACTTTCTGAGTGTCCCACGTATATTATGCCACTACGTTTGTCTTTTTTCATATATAGTTGTCGAATTTGTACAATAGGTCTCTGGTTGACAGTGTAATTTTGTGCATTTTGAAGGTTTCTACTGCCTCTAAAGATAATATATTATCAAAAAGGAAAACATAGGGGCATAGTACATATTCTTATTTTTCAGTTTATGGAATATGTTTAAAATTGATTCAATATTGGCGAAGGAAATAGGCGAGAGCCAAACCTCGAATTACGACTTTTTACTTAGGATATTCAGTCGGATGTCTGTTCCTCTTAACACCGCTAATGACACGCTGGACTTATATAGTTACTGTAAGTCTGAAATAGCCAAGTCAGAGGCCTGTGGAGTTCCCAGAGGTGAGCTTAATTAACTCTGACACCAGAGGTGACACCACATGCATCCTCACATGAAAAGAAGAAGATGACCGCTGATGAAACCTGGAACGTCATATTCCACGGTTTTTGAATCAGTATTAATTTTTATTTCAAACATCCTAGCTCTAGTTAAACATTGATCTTAACGAAAACTGTGGATAAAACTAGACCATATCAATTCTAGGAACATGTCAGTATTTGTGTTGACTTACGTCATCCTAATGCGAGTATCCTATCGGCTTATGAATGTAGCACGATGAATCATTTTGCTACACAAAGCCGTTTTTATCAGAAACTCCGCAGCAAAATCTAGAATCAATCAGTACTTATGCGCAATTTATTACTAATCGACAGGTTAGCCAATGTAGGACACCACATTTTTGTGGTCTAATGAAATTGACCACAAAAATAATATGGTCATTATCTGCTTGATCTCTGCCCAACTAGGTAGGTCAGATTCCAGTCAAACCAAATGCAGCTTTACCTATATCATCATTAGCCTATAAACGTTCCCACTGCTGGGAAACAGGCCTCCTCTCTGTGAAGAGAGAATGGGGTCCAGTGCGGTTTGGTGGATGTCACATGTCTTCAAATTTTCGGTTCTAGGATATGCCTGTTTCCTCGCGGTGTTTTCCTTCACCGTTTTTAGAGCAGTGGTGATGAAATAATTTACACAAAGCAATGTGCCTGCTTGTGTTCGAACCCACGACATACGACACGTAAGTCGGAACTGTTAACACTGGGCCACCACTACTCTATTGTTCCTATATAAATTATCGTTATCATTTTTATAATTTAGTCATTTTTAATGCCAGTAGGTCAAAAATTATACTTTTGCAATTTCAAAGGCACAATAATTAAGATTAAATTAGATCAATCAGGAAAAGAATATAGAAAAGTACGAGTAAATCGGTATCAAGCAGTTTATTCCTTTCAAAACCCCTCTACCAAAACTAGATCCCTAAAGCCCATTCCATCGGAAAAAACACCCAACAAAGACTTCTGTCAATTCGGGGAATTCAAAACATTGGTCCCATTCACGTCTGCCTCCATTTTAAAACTTCCAATAAACTGCCATGAGAATAGGCACCATTTTACCATTGGTATTCTTTTTTCAGTCGATTGGAATTCTGGTACGGATCCAAATAGGTCGGAGCGTCGGATAGTCTCGGATCGTCGGATGGTCGGATCAGTCCTTTGTGGAGGGGCGTACGTCCGATGCGAGAATCTGGATCACGATGCACCGGGTGATTTATGTCTTAGAAACCTTATATGAATGTTATATGATTATGGATGGTCAAGCTGGTCGAATGGCTTTGTAGACGCTTTGTGGGTTTGTATTTGATTGGGGAAACTAGCTTTCTTTGGCATATGCACCAGTAGCAGAGTGTCTGTAGACAACATAAAATTATGCATTAGATTAAAAAAAAAAAAAAAGCTTTTTTCGTATTTTTCTCATCAAACCCTTTCATTTGATACCCATATCATGGCAGTGCACAAAAAATAACTAGTCCATCATCTTGGGCCGTCCGCCATATAAAGTTTAGAATGATGTCACTTAGCTAGCCATGCATTGTCATCCAAACTAAACGTGTATGCACAAATTCATCTTAATCGGTGGAGGATAACTGCTTTAAAATTAAGTTGCAAGATTTGACCCGAACTCACATACATACAGATATTGCAAGCTAAATAAAAGCTTGTAAAAACGTTAGGAATAGAAAGCGTTATGACAAGACCAAACAATATAGTAGGTAGGAAGGTATTATTTATGTAAACAGAAAATCTTGAAGATTTGTTACTAGAAAAAACCGGCCAAGTGCGAGTCGGACCCGCGCACTAAGGGTTCCGTACTTGGTAAATTGCGGATTAGAATTTATGACGTATTTAAAAAAAACTACTTACTAGATCTCGTTCAAACCAATTTTCGGTGGTAGTTTACATGGTAATGTACATCATATATTTTTTTTAGTTTTATCATTCTCTTATTTTAGAAGTTACAGGGGGGGGACACACATTTTACCTCTTTGGAAGTGTCTCTCGCGCAAACTATTCAGTTTAGAAAAAAAATATATTATAAACCTCAATATCATTTTAGAAGACCTATCCATAGATACCCCACACGTATGGGTTTGATGGGTTTTTTTTTTTTAGTTTCAGTTTCAAGTATGGGGACCCCCAAAATTTATTGTTTTTTTTCTATTTTTGAGTGAACATCTTAATGCGGTTCACAGAATACATCTACTTACCAAGTTTCAACAGCAAAGTTCTTATAGTTTCGGAAAAAATGTGGCTGTGACATACGGACGGACAGACAGACATGACGAATCTATAAGGGTTCCGTTTTTTACCATTTGGCTACGGAACCCTAAAAAACCCATTACGAAAGAACAGCAATACGGTAAGCCAAGTAATCTCTTGGATGTAGAAGAAAAAATACCAACAAGAAAGGAGCACTTTTCTCTACAGTCATTTCTCTACAGAACCTCGTTTTTCATACATTACCTAGATCGCAACATAAGCTAGTTAGCTGCTTGTATTTATATTAATATCTGTGTGCAAGTCTCCAAGTTATGAAGGCACAGTTGGAGCGACAACTTAGCCAGTCGTAAAATGTTGATGTTTTTGTTGGCACGCAGACTAGCCGAAAGAAACTTGCTTGTAATATCATTACGAGTTGTGTACAGGTTTTAATAAGCCGTAGTATTTTTGTTTATGATTTGAATTGTTGGTCGTTGTGATCTTTGCTGGTGCATGATCTTTCTTTACTTATGATATCAAGGAGATGTAGGCCCGTCTAAGGGAATAGAGCTGTCAGCTTATTAGATCAGTAAACACAATGTTTTAACTCACAGGCAGTAAACGCTTAACCTAAACTTCTACCAAAGGAAGCATTTTTGGGTAAATTCCATCGGGCATGGCTTATATTTGTCAATTTTTAAAAATTGGTTCCGTACCTAGGAGCACGGCAGTGCCCCCGGCAAGACGAGCCAAGCGAAGCGCAAGGGCACTAGCTACCTTTTCTCGAAGCGCTAAGGTGTTTTTTTGAACCCTTATAACTTGGTTTTGAATTATACCTAATAATAATATACCTATAATTTATTAAAACGCGCGCAATCACTACCGATCTTTAAAAGACTGGTAAAAGAGCACTACCTGTCACTGTAATCATGTTCTTGTTGGAGCTGTATTGTTTTCTTGCCTGTATATTTATAAATGTATGTATGTATCTGTTTTAGTATTTTATATTTAGTGCTTCTGTTATGACTTATTATTTAATTTTAATATTGCACCAAGTGCAACCCCATGTCGTGTCCAGGCTATCTCTCTCCATTCAGGGTTGCCTGGTGCCATCAAGGCCGCATGTTGTATGTTGTTGTTATTTTAAGGTTTCCGTACGTAATGTTTTTATCTTGGTGTACAATAAAGTATATAATAAATAAATAAATATACCAGATATACAAAATTCTCGAATATAATGTCAATATAAAGTTTCAATTGCATAGCTCTTATACTCGTAGTTTAGATTTTATTGATATCTAAAAAACCTTCGTACCTGACTCACTCCCTGATGAGCATCAAAATTCTTAGGTTACTTCCGAAGTCCTAGAAAGCTGAAATTTGTAATGTAATCTAGTACTAGAACAAAATCAAAAAACAGAAAAACTTGGAACCTTAACCCCCCAACGCCTTAAACTAGGGGATGGAAGTTTATATTAGACCGCCGCAAATTTTGATACTAGAGGTCTGAAAATTGATATAGGTAGCGAAAGGGCCAAGCCACATATTTTGACTAAAGTGTAGACTTTGTGAAGTTAGGGCTTGTAGAGTAAGACTTGGCTTTAAATGAGATCTGATAACTTTTTGACAGAGCGAGTGCGTCTCGTCTTGGCAAAACTTTACATGAAAATATTTTTAGTGAGTATGATGTTCTAATTCAGTTAAGTTTTAAATAGAAAACTTAATCACATCATAAAAACCACTCTCAATTCATGCAATTTTATCGTGTAATCTGACAGATTCAAAATCCAAACGAGAAATATTATTCTCAGCGGCGTTATAAATAAGGTAACATTGGAGCATCATTACGATTTATTTCCGCAGCCTTTGGGAATAAGGAAACGAATATATCAAATGGACATCCAGCCCACGCAGATGTAAGGGAAAACCGAGGAACTGGGGAACTGTAGTTACACTAAGTTTACTGGCAATATATTTATACGTCGTGTGTTGTCTTGTTTAACAGCAATAGGCTCGCACCTTATATTAAAAAAAAAGTTGTTACACACTCAGAAATTCTCATGAATCGCGGGTAAATTTACAAACATACAAACTCACATACACAAATAACTAGACCGGAACAACTATTTGTAGGTCATACAAATATTTGTTCCGTGCGAGAATCGAACCCGCGACACGCAACGCAACAGCGTCTGTATGCCTTTGGGGCGTACCTACAGACGTGTTATATAATTGTTATGCTATGTAGTCTACTTTTTAGGGTTCTGTACCTTAATAAAAAAACATTTTTGCGAAAAAATACTACCGACTTACAAACATAAAACTACAAAGTGAAAAATAACTTAATTTTGGAATTCGGTGTCTTTCTTATTTCCCATTTTTTTGCGATATGGACACCGACTTCCAAAATTAAGTTATTTTTCACTTTGTAGTTTTATGTTTGTAAGTCGGTAGTATTTTTTTGCAAAAATGTTTTTTTATTTTTCCCTTTTTAGTTATACCTACCTAAAATAGGCAAGTTGTTTAGTAAAGTGCCTATAACGCCAGAATAGATTACCCGAATAACACGATACTTGAACATAACCGGTGACATGAGAGATCTGCGTACCCCTTTCGAGCGTACTGGCGTGATGCTATGTTATGAAATGGTATAAACAATAAACCCACATGCGATTGCAGCAATCCCGAATGATTTGTCGTCATTTATTGAAGAGTTCTGTTGTATATCTCCGAAGTTCTTCATCAGATCTTCACCAAATTAAAATGGGACCAATTTCGAAACATACTCTTTCAAACAAAAAAAGATTTTTTTTAATCGGTCCACAATTGACGGAGATATCGGTGAACATACATAAAAAAAAAAAAAAAAACATACAAGATGTCGAACATAGAACCTCCTCCTTTTTGGTAAGTCGGTTAAAAATAAATAAATACGGTACCCTTATAGGATCATTCGCGTGTCTGGTCTGTTCGTCTGGCACAGCCGTGTTGTGTATGTTTTTTTTTTTTTTAATTTTAATGTAAAAGAGAAATCTAATCTATTTTAATCTTGAGAATTAGCATTGCCATACAACGTGGCAATGCTGCCAGTCTTTTGGGCACATTACCAGTAGTCAACGATGGGGAGGAGTTTTTCGACGCCATATTTTAGGTAAGTATAGTTTTAGGTTTAGCTAGTGAGTAGTTTTTGTGTTAAAGTGTATATGTTTTTAGTATTAGTTATCTTATTATTTTATACACTGTATATACTTGTATCTATGTAAATAAACACACTCTATTGATTTTAATCTAAATAGTTTTGAAGTTATTTCAGATAAAAAACTTTTTTGCAAGAAAATACTACCGACTTCCAAATGAAAAACTACAAAGTGAAAAATAACTTTATTATTGGAAGTCGGTGTCTTTCGTAGATACCAATTATTAAAAAAAAAAATACAACATATAAACATACTTATTTATTTATTGCATTCATGTCGTTTACAAGGTGTTGTTATAAAATATAAGTATCGTACATGAACCCTGCGAGGGCACCGCAACATTTTGTATACTTATCTTAATATTAATTGCATGCAATATTATTTAGAAATATATCATTGTTACATTATCAAATTATATAAAATTATTAAGAAAAATACATTGTTACATTATCAGTTTATATTATATAATGTCAAAATTTCATTATTAATTAATTAAATATTGGATGTCATTTATTTGATTTCTACATTATTACATTGCGTCTTCATCTGATAATTTATATACACAATAGGTACGTACGAGTATAGTGTTAATTTGTTAAGAATTCATTTAGGCTATAATAACATTTCTGTATTAGGTGCATTTTAAGTGCATTTACAAATTTATTATCAAATTCTATGTCTTTTATGTCATTGGGCAGTTTATTATAAATTTTTATGCACATTACTAGAGGTCCTGAGTGAAACATAGCTAGTTTGGAACTCGGCAAAGCTAATTCATTTTTGACTCTTATGGAGCGTTGCAGCGGCCTTTGATTCTTAGCTACAGGGAATAGTGACGCGTGTTTTCTAACAAACTTGCTTACTTCCAAAATGTAAATGCCTGTTACAGTTAGCATTTTATATTTAATGAAATATGATTTACAGCTCTGCATTTGGTCAATATTTGCGAGAATTCTCACGCATCTTTTTTGTAAGATGAATAGTTTTTCTACTTCAACACAATTTCCCCACACTATAATACCATAAGTTAAACACGAGTAGGCGTAGGCATAATATGCTATCATCGCTGTTTTGAAATTAGTTGATCTTTTCAGCTCATTTAAGGCATACGCGAAACTTGCAAGTTTGTTTGACACGACATTAATATGTGCCTTCCAATTTAAATTAGTGTCAACAGTCAGACCCAAGAGTTTAAATTCATCAACACATTGGAGCGGTATGTTATTGTATGAGTAATTTATAATTAATGGACGTTTTTGATAAGGTCTGTATTGCATAAGTTTTGTCTTCGAGAAATTTATTTCCAAATTGTGATCCCTTAGCCAATTCACTATTTTTGTTAGTATATCGTCCAATATTGAATTTATTTTGCTACCGTCGTCACATGGAAACACTATCGAGATGTCGTCAGCAAAGAGGACACTCTGTACTTTTATTTCACTTGGCAAGTCATTAATATATATAAGGAATAGAATGCACCCTAAGACACTGCCTTGAGGTATAGACATTGTTACGTGCTCCATTTTTGATCGCACGTGAGTCATTATGCCAGTGTCCGGGTGAAGATATTCCACTTCCACGTACTGTGTGCGTTTTTTGAGGTACGAGCAGAACCACTCATACGCGATACCTCTCACACCTATTTGGTACAACTTATTTAGTAGAACTTTATATGATACTCGATCGTAGGCTTTACTCATGTCTAACAGTAGCCCTACTGCATATTTCCTATTATTTAATATTTTTAATGCTTCATGTACGTAATTAAATACTGCTAACGTCGTTGACTTATTTTTCCTAAATCCATTTTGACTGGTGTTAAAAATCTTGTACTTCTCACAAAAATTATTTAGCCGCTTAGACATTGCAGTTTCAAATATTTTTGAGAATGTAGATAATAAAGCAATAGGGCGATAATTTCCTGCATCAGTTTTCTTGCCTTTTTTATATATAGGTTTTACTATAGATATTTTTAGTAAATCTGGGACAACACCCTCCATGAATGACTGATTTATGAGAAACGTTAAAGGCATCATTAATTCGTCCATACATGATTTAACTAGCGATGGTGGTATTTCATCGTGACCAAAACTTTGCTTGTTTTTTAAGTGTTTAATTATAAATTTTATTTCATTTAGATCAACTGGTTGCAAATATATAGAGTTTTCGCTAGGAGTAACAACATGTCGACCGGGTGGGTTCTCGTTAGACCTCGTGGCGTTAGTTTTCCCTACCGAAACAAAGTAGTTATTAAAGGCATTTGCGACCGACCTCGGGTCTTCAACAAGTGATTTGTTTATAACAAGTTTTATACTTTCTCTAGTTTTTTTAGTCAGTTTGTTAGTACGACTTTTTATGATGTGCCACATTGATTTTGTTTTATTACTAGATTTTTCCATTAGGTTTATATAATTTACTTTTTTAGAAGTGGTAACTGTCCTTTTGAGGATTTTCTCGTATTTTTTGTAATATCTTCGTAGTATATCGTTATTTGTAGTATTTATTAATATTTTTAGTTCACGCTTATGTTTACAGGCTATTTTTAAGCCGGTAGTTAGCCATGATTTAGTTTTCTTGTTTTTAATCTTAATTAGCTTTTTTGGTATACATAAATTCAATAGTTTTTGTATAGTGTTATGGAAAGATACGTAATTTTCATTTATATTTTTGTCATTTTTAAGGATTTGGTTCCAATCTACTTTACAGAGTTCTGATTTGAATAGTGATATATTATGGGAATTATACAGTCTCTTTTTCGTATAACGTAGTTTTGTTCGTTCAGTTTGTATGTTGTTATTTGATAGAGTAGTTAAGACTCCTTTGTGATCTGAGAGTCCCAGTTCTTTGACATTTATCTTAATCTGATTATTATCAAAGTTGGTGAATAGAAGATCTATACACGTTGAACTGGTAGCAGTTACTCGTGTAGGTTCAGTTACTCGTTGGCGGAAGTTGTATCTATTCATTAAATTCAGTAAGGTATGTGAGATTGTTGTCTTTTCAAAAACATTTATGTTAAAATCTCCACCAATTATTATTTGTTTCATACTGTCTTTTAAGTTAATTTTTTGCAGTAGTTTTTCTAGACAACCAAAGAATGTTTCGGTTTGTCTATTACACTGTGGCCAATATATTACTATTAATAATGTGTTTGATTGAGGTATATCCACTGCACAAGTTTCGAATACATATTCAACTGTCAAGTCCCTAACATCTTGTCTTTCATTAAAATTTAGATAGTCTTTAAGGAATATACATACGCCTCCGCCCACGTATTGGTTGCGGCAGAAAGCGGTAGCCAGGTTATAACCCTCAATTTGTAGTAAATCTTTTTTTGTTTCTGATATCCATGTTTCTGACAAACAAAATGCTTCTATATCGTGACTGTCATATTTTAATGATTCTATTAAATGTCGTTTGGTTTTGATACTTTGTATATTTTGATAAAGAATATTAATTTTATTAACGAAATGTCATATTACTATTGTCAATAACTTCATCGGCGTCATTAGAATTTGTCATCAGTATAGGGTCATTTTGGGTCATTTGATAGTTAGGGTCAGCTAATGGATAGGTCAATATATCTTCGATGTTACTATTCGTTGAGGATTGTATAGAGATCATCACGTCTTTTATATTCTTAAATATTATTTGCAACCCGGCGTTATTTATGGTACCCCTACGTCTATCAAACATAGTGTCATCGTAATTTAAATTGAGATTACTATCTAGGAAGTAAGCATGTTCGTGTGTAAGTATGTCAAGATATAGCAAGTTATTAAATGTCTCTACTCTAGAATTGTAAAGATAATAATTATTAAAAAATTTAAATGTTGGCGTACAAATAATTATGTTTGTATGATTAAGTTCTTGCAATGTGCTTCTTATATGAAAGATGGTATCCAGGTAATTGTTTGTAGTTCTGAAGTCCTCTTCTCCTAGTAGTATGACACAATAGTCTTGGATAGAATAGTTTTTAAGCTTCTCCTTAATTCCTTTTAGTAAAATCTGTGAATTTCCCAAAGGTGTGATATAGTGGCAGCTTTCAAACCCATCCAAAATATTTTCCGCAATCTCAAGTAGTTTGTTTTTATTGTCTGTACTTATGATACATACTTTAGAGCGTTTTATGTAGGTAGATTTATTTTGTAATACTTTCTTACATTTTTGTTCCTCTGTGGCGTTTTGGTTCTCTTTAGTTTTTGAAGGTGTATCTTGTAGTGTGTTACTTATTCTTGGTTTATCTATGGTAATAGGCTTAATACTGTTAGTTGTGCATTGAGAAGACACTCGTTTTTTTGTAGTATTGATATTATCTGTTTGTGTCTCCTTTGTGTTTGCATATCGGTTTGCAGTTTTCTTTGGTGTAGTTCTAAATTTAGCGGGGCTGTTAATTCTTTTGAGGAGTTCGTTTTTTTTGCCTAGTTCGTCGTTTTGTTTCTTCAATTTGCTATTCTCTAATGACAGCAATTCAATTTCCTTATGCGCACTGTTTAATTGCGATGTCAGTTTATCGATTTTGTTCTTTAATGTGTTAAGTTGTGCGTTATCTTCATCCTCAGACATGTCAGGCAAACTATTGACGGTTTCATTTTGAGAAATTATACTAACGTCTTCGGGTTCCGAACGAGTGCGCGTGCGACGGTAGGTAATATTCGCCAGAAAGTCCATTTTGTGTTAATAAATTAGAAACTTTCAAAAATATCAACTGTACCAAGATTTGAACCAGGGAACTGTGCGTACAAGGCCAGTGTGTCAGCCAAATGGCTATCTGTTCAGTTGAATAATCGTCCAAATAAGCAGATCAGGTTCTGTTGATTCTTGTGTTCTTATTCCTTAGACAATAGATGTCGCTACTTGTTATGGAAATGGTAGGTGTTAAATATTTTTTTTTTTTTTGTTATTGCAACACTTTTAGTTAGGTGGTATCATTTGATGTTGTCGATGATATGTTAGTTTGCAAACTAACCACGAGATGGCGTTATTTTGACTTCATTTCAAATAAAAAACGAAAACTTTTTGTAGCAATTTTGATTTTGAGAGATGTTGCGTGTTTATTATGTGTGTTTTGTTCGAGTTTACTTTACGTTTCCTTTATTACACTGGTTTGGACACTTCACACACATCTGATCACTGCTTATTAGTACCGATTCGAAAATAAATTGTTCATCAGCTTTAGCTATCACTTTTTATAGTTTTTCACTAGGAATGTCTTTGATAACACTGACACGGTTTATTTTGGTGTTATTTCTCACTTTTATGCACTTTTTACAGTCTCTTGATCACCTTTGACATTTTTAGGAATATTTTTTACGGGAGCACAAACAAAGACGTACCGAGTCACCTCCGTCATACAAGAAGTCGAACATAGAACCTCCTCCTTTTTGGTAAGTCGGTTAAAAATAGGCGAAAATTTACCATCCTCCCCCTTATCTTCGAAACTACTGGGCCTAAAATTATGAAAAAAAAACATTGAAGGTTGTTCCATATTTTTCTGTTTTTTTTTTTTAATAATAGTAGTTAATGCTATTTAAAATAACATAGATATATCCGACTCGCACTTGGCCGGTTGTTTTTACTACATTGTACTGAATCTTAGTTTGTCGGCCGTGGGACACGAAGTCAGCTTGCGATCAGTTCAGTGAACCAGTTCAAGTCTCGAAAACATCATCTCATCTTGCTTAATGAACTATCTTCAAAATGTATTCGTAGTTTCAGGCACGATGCCCGTGAAAAGCCAGTGAGTGAACTGACACGCAATGGCCTCGTGTTCAAAGCCCATACATACATAGGCTGGTTTTCTGGACCTTGGCTTAGTCGCGTGTAAGGGTTCGTTTACACAGAATATCCGTATTCCCAGGATCGTTTATAACGGACCCGTCGCTATTGGAGGTAATTGACAAAACGGTCAGTGCAGTGCAGTGTAGGTAGCACCAAAACGGACTGCTGTATGTTTTGTAGTGTCATTTGTGTGAACTCGCTCATACAACTATAAACGTCAGCGGCGAATAAAAACGTATAGGTACGATAAAGTAGATCTGTAAAACGGAAACGGAAACACATGAATGCTGGCTGCAAGACCCTGCGCAATTGTTATT
This sequence comes from Orthosia gothica, assembly GCA_949775005.1. Taxonomy (NCBI): domain Eukaryota; kingdom Metazoa; phylum Arthropoda; class Insecta; order Lepidoptera; family Noctuidae; genus Orthosia; species Orthosia gothica. The sequence goes on from OX459066.1 coordinate 9,149,262, forward strand.
TTTGTGTCAATGTTGAAGGTGAAGATAACATTGTATAACTGTCTCTTTCACTCGCTTACGTTTGTCGTATCGTCCTATCTCGCTTACTCTATGCATACTCCATTAAATAATGTTTCTTGTGCAATGGTAGGCTGAGCCAACTTCAGAGACACAAAGACAAGCTGTGACTACTATATCTGCCTAGGTTATAACTCATTCACAATAAATTAGCCCACAACTACATTTGACACAAACTAGCATGTCAGCAGCAGAAAGTTATTCAAATTGTAAGGGACGATACAAAGTTGTTCCCTATATGGTCGCCCGATAGTTAGCTCACTAACTTTGTGGGGCACGTTTTACATTTGCGTAAAGAGTATTAGAATACAATTGTGTTGCTGTTATTCATTTGAAGTTACTTGCACTGATTTTAAAGAGAATATTAAAGTTATTTACAGGATTTTCATCTGTCCAGAACCTATGTATTATTATTCTCTCCTGGCCCTAAATTTATAACCTAACGTAAAGTCACGTGTATTAGGGTTCCGTAGCCAAATGGCAAAAAACGGAACCCTTATAGATTCGTCATGTCTGTCTGTCTGTCTGTCTGTCTGTCTGTCTGTCCGTCCGTATGTCACAGCCACTTTATTCCGAAACTATAAGAACTATGCTGTTGAAACTTGGTAAGTAGATGTATTCTTTGAACCGCATTAAGATTTTGACACAAAAATAAAAATAAAACAATAAATTTTGGGGGTTCCCATACTTGAAACTAAAACTATTTTTTTTTTTTTCATCATACCCATACGTGTGGGGTTTCTATGGATAGGTCTTCAAAAATGATATTGAGGTTTCTAATATATTTTTTTTCTAAACTGAATAGTTTGCGCGAGAGAGTCTGCCAAATTAGTAAAATGTGTGTCCCCCCCCCCTGTAACTTCTAAAATAAGAGAATGATAAAACTAAAAAAAATATATGATGTACATTACTATGTAAACTACCAGCGAAAATTGGTTTGAACGAGATCTAGCAAGTAGTTTTTTTTTTAATACGTCATAAATCGTAAACCGCAATTTACCAAGTACGGAACCCTTCGTGCGCGAGTCTGACTCGCACTTGGCCGGTTTTTTTTTATAGACTCGCATTTGATCATTATCTCGCCTGATGTTAAGCGATGATGTAGTCGACGGTGAAGCACGCTTGCCTAGTAGTAACCTATTCAGTTGAAGACCCCTAGTTTGTAGCTATCGGGAAACAAAGACTACGGCAGGGAATCCCACTCCTTAGGTGTACGCACAATGAAAGTATTTGCAAAACGCCTTGTGCGTATGGGTGGGATGTCTACCATGTACCGATGGCGCATTGCCGTACGTCTTGTAGTCCGATGATGGAAAGGGCTAGACGGAATCAAATTGTGCAGTTCCATCGGACGCTCCCCGAAATGAAACCAATGAAAAACAGACAGGCTGGCATCTCGGCATCAATGTTCAATTACGTTTAAGACCCATGCATTAGGGTGCAAGGCTTAATGCCATCAACTGGGCATAAATTCAAATACAAGACTTATACTGAGAAATTGCAGATGGAAACCTAATAACCCTTTGCCAGATCCCGGAATCGAAACTAAGACCTCATGATGAACAGTAGCACTTAAAGGTGCTAGACCAATGGGGCAGTACTAAATTTCTACAAAATGGCTGCCTGACTACAACTTTTTTTTTTCGTCTTTTGGTTTGCGCTTGACCACTATCGCACCTGATGGTAAGCGATGATGCGGTCGATGGTGAAGCACGCTTGCCTAGAAAAAACCTATTCACTCTTGACTTAAAGACCTATCGGGAAACACAGACTCCGGCAGGGAATTCCACTCCTTAGCTGTACGCATAATAAAAGTGACCCCAAAATGATTTGTGCGTATGTGTGGGATATCCACCATGTACCGACGACGCATACCACACATTATCTACCGTAACTAACCACATATTATCTACCGGCTTCTGTCTGTGAAAAGTGTTTTATCATCCCAAGGAAACATTATACCGGGATGAAAAGTACTATAATATATATAGAATAGCCTATGTGCTATTCCAGATCATAATCCATCTCTGTGCCGAATTTCATCCAGATCCGTTCAGCCGTTCTGGCGCAATTGAGTAACAAACCTACACCAACACACACATCCATCCTAATTTTCACATTCATATTAAATTATTAGTTAGATTATGATGCAAAATGGTTTACATTCTATTTTTGTAAAAACTTTGCGTCTTTCTTTCTTTTTAACCGACTTACCAAAAAGGAGGAGGTTCTATGTTCGACTTCTTGTATGTTTTTTTTTTATGTATGTTCACCGAGAGCTTCTCTCCGTCGATTTTGAAAATTATTTTTTTGTTTGAAAGAGCATATACCGAAATTGGTCCCATTTTAATTTGGTAAAGATCTGATGAAGAACTTCGGAGATATACAACAGAACTCTTCAATAAATAACGGCAAATCTCTCGGGATTGCTGCAATTGCATGTTTGTTCATTGTTTATACCATTTTATAACATAACATCACGCCAGTACGCTCTAAAGGGGTACGCAGATGTGTACAGTTCACCTTGGTACACTCTCATTTCACCGGTTATGTTCAGTTTCATGATATTCGGGTAATCTATCCTGCCATTTTAGGTACCTTACGTAACTACTTGCCTATTAGGTAGGTACCACTAAAAAGTGAAAAATAAAAAACTTTTTAACAAAAAAATACTATCGACTTCCAAATAACAAAACTACAAAGTGAAAAATAACTTTATTTTTGGAAGTCGGTGTCCATAACAAAAAATTGGTACCCAACTAAGACACCGACTTCCAAAAAAAAAATTATTTTTCACTTTGTAGTTTTGTTATTTGGAAGTCGGTAGTATTTTTTTGTTAAAAAGTTTTTTATTCGTTTCGATGATACATTTGATCAAACTATTTGAGCCCAGTAGGTGGCCACGTTTATTGCATCGTCAAAGGCCATCCAAGGTGCAAGTGAATGGACAGTCGGGACACTCCAGCAAGTGGGGCATGGTCTGTACAGGAGCACCACAATCGCACCCAGCGTGCAATGGACTAAAAATCCCCCATTTTGCCAAGTTATGTTTGCAGCGGCCTACGGCCCGTGTGTTAATGACCAAAGGGAAGATGCTCCTTGGGCTTTATGAGGTCATTAGGTGGTGGGTACTTCTCTAGCCACAGTTTGCTTCTCTCACTAGATGACCTGTCCGGGCGATCCACCGTGTGGTTCGCAGGAAGCTCTTTCGACTTTATAGTCTACCCCGAGTTGCCGTAAGTGGTCGTAGAGGGGATGTCGGGAATAGGATTCCTGGTTCTTTTGCAAAACTTTGCGTGTCATATTCAGGCTAATACTCGTATTTTCAGACACTATTATGATGAAATTCCACAAAATCCTATCGCAGTTCTTTGTAGAAACCACGCTTAAAACAACAGTGAAAACAGCACGTATAAAAACATAATGAGTTTATCATTCTCCTCCATGTTTTTGTACGAGGAAGTTATGACGGCCTCCTATTGTTCAAGACTATTGTAATTCCTCGCTGCGGCTTATCTTGTAATGTTTCATTTTATATAAACTTTAAACAATTGTTCTGTTTCCTTGTTAATTAAATAAAACTTGCATCTTGATTTTGTGCGACTATTATGTAACTGACATTTGATAATGTTAACTGAATGATGTACCAGCAGATAATCTAACCGTCATAAGTTAACTCATGGTAGACAGAGACAGAGACATAAGAGACAAGACATAGGTCTTCCCAATGTTATGCCTCCTTGGTCCAGTGGTAGCCAGTGGTGCTGCTGAGTTGGGTTTTCCAGTTCAGGCAGCTTGTCATTGTATTAATTGAAAAATTCCAACACCTACATCGATTTGAAATTGGAAAGCATAACTGTCGAAATTTCGTATATGTCATCTTTGCCTGACCTTTCAGAGAACGGCGTGTATGGTATGTTACATATACATAAGCCAAATATAAAAAAAGACATTATTTTTTCATGCTTTTTAGGGTTCCGTACCCAAAGGGTAAAAACGGGACCCTATTAAAAAGACACGGCGGTCCGTCTGTCTCTCGGTCTGTATATCTGACTGTCTGTCTCTCCGTCCGACAGTGGAAATTTTCACAGATGATGTATGTCTGTTGCCGCTATAACAACAAATACTAAAAACAGAATAAAATAAATATTTAAGTGAGGCTCCCATACAACCAACGTGATTTTTTGCCGTTTTTTTTGCGATAATGGTACGGAGTGCGCGAGTCCGACTCGCACTTGGCCGGTTTATTATCTAGTAGTAGACACGCTTCGATCAACAATCTATGGAACACGTTATTGTTACACGATATCTTGCGAAAATATCCCGATTCAAACAGTAAAACGCTGAACCGATTTTCATCCAACATAGCTAAGAACACTCGATAAAGTCACCTTTCAAACAAAAACCACGTCGACAGCCCTAGCGTTGGCCTCACACAGGTCCTTCATGGTGCAGGTGTTTGTGCATAGAGAGCAGGACAGCAGATGGGGCATTGTTTGCGGTGTGGTTCCACAGTCACATTGTGGCTGATTGGAATACCCCCATCTGACAAGGTTGTTTCTACAGCGGCCCACTTGGCTTCGCAGCCTATTTAAGGATTTCCAGGTAGGCCATGGCAGTTTATTCCCAGCTGGGAGCTTTTCTGCAGCATCAATATAGTTAGTTGGAGGAGGGTATTTGAGGAGCCACAATTTCCTACGTGCTTCGCCAGGACCTGTGTGAGGCCAACGCTAGGGCTGTCGACGTGGCTGAGTTCTAGTCGAAGCACAACATATAAATTAAAATCTAAAAATGGAATCACCGACACGATGAAGAAGAACAAAAACCGACATCAAAATTGGTTCATCCGTTTAGGAGCTATGATGGCACAGACAGATACATAAATACACAACACACAGATACACACTTCAAACTGAAAACACCCCTCTTTTTCCATCGGGGGTTAAGAACACGTAGAGCCACGGTGGCAATGTCAAGAACACCGCGATTTAATTATTATTTGCCATGGTGAAATTACCAAATGATGCACGAACTTAATTATTATATATTATTATCTTGACATTCTTATTTAATATATGATATTTTAAATTTAATTCTTCTAGTGACATTATTGATAGCTTCATATGTTATGTTACATTGTTATTTGCCCCGCGGTGAAATTAATAAAACACAAGAAAATTTCACAATTTAAAAAACCCCCGACACATTTATCTTGCGTAAACACCCCGATTCAAACAGTAAAACGCCCATAACTTTTGAACGGCTGAACCGATATTATTCTTCTTATTCAAACATAGCTAAGAACACTCTCGACAAAATGTCCTATCAAACAAAATAAACTAAATCAAAATCAGTTCATCCGTTTAGGCGCTATGGTGCCACAGACAGACACACAGATACACAGATACACAGCAACACACGTGAAACTTATAACACCCCTCTTTTTCCGGCGGGGGTTAATTATCTTTGCAAGTAAATGGGTGTTATCAAGCTTGTTATTTGCATGCCTTAAGGTGTAATATGGTTGGACTGTGCTATATTTTTAAAAACTTTATGTAATTACCCATAGTAGCAAATAAATGATTATGAATTATGAATTTTCCCAGATAAACATACAATACATATTTTTGCACCGTGAATTTTGTTTTTAATTTTGATATTTTTTTTGTTTTCTTGGAATGACAAGAATATTTACTTTTTATTTTTTTTTTGAGTTTGAGTAGTTTATGCGGCCTACCCGAATGTCCTTTCTTAGGTATTGTTCGTCGAATCGTTGAGCTCCTTAAATTCTGAGTTGAGCTGCTCGGTTATTGACAAATGCGTGCACTGACTGGTCAGGTCCACTCAATCTGGCTGGTTCTTTCCTCAAAAGACCATTTCAGACATCTGTCTACATGGTCTTCACATGATATAACCAAGATTTTGTCAGGACTTTAAAAGAGACTGTGACCTCTGAGTTTGTTTCGGCCTTTCTTCTCAGAGTAGTCAGATAGGAAACGCCGACCTCATCTAGTTTAAAAAAATATGATCGACATGTAAAAGTGTTTGTACAAACCAACTTACAGAAATAAAATCATTTATCATTTATTTATCATTTGAGATCGACGTCACCACTTCAACCTGGTCCTAACCTAGGCTCTAAAAACATCGATGACGCATCTAAAACCATTGACACATGTACGTATAGTCGTTAATTTACATCGTAAAATTTTATGCGCCGAATAACGAACCCGCGTATACTGTCACAGTTACGACTTATTTACGATAGGAAGTTATTGTTAAAATGCGATTTATTCTGCAGTTAATGATCTGAACTTCATATTGTTATGCAAAAGTTAATGGTTGCAGTAAAATGAAACTTTGAAGTCATTTTGTATGCCGTAGTACCTAAGGGTAGATGCATACTTAGATTTGATGAACCATCTTTTAACCCTTTTGCACATCATATCACAGTTTTTGTTTCGATCATTGTTTAAAACTTCTAATGCATAATTAAAATCTTTTTTTAAAACAAGCTTTTTTCGTATTCTACTCAGCAAACCCTTTCATTTGATACCACTATCATGGCAGTGCACCAAAAATAACTTTACCGTCATTTTGAGCCATCCGGACCACTCAAAAACGTTCAAAACTACTTACACGCTGTGAAAAATTGCCTTTAGAAGAACATAAAGACCAAGTTTGCAATTTTCTCGCAACAGCAGTGTAATTAGAAACCTGGGTAGTGGCCAAAAGTTGTAAGTTTTACCCGATGATAGGTTTTGAACAAGTTTCAGTACAAAGTTGGTGCAGCAACACTGACCCATATTATTGTGGTAATGTTGGTAGCATAACCACTGTAGTTATGTGGAGGTTTTATGTACGTGCAAATGTTATAGGTTGGTATTTCATTGGGTTGGTAGTACCTATATATGATTATAAGTGGAGTAAATTCTACTGCCGTTTGTAAAAAAAATAGTAGGTTCTTTTAGGTTATTATTGATACGTTGTAAAAACGTGATTTCTAACAATTATTAGTATACAATCCTGTTTACTACCGAGCTGGCGATGTCGGACTAGAACACTTGTGTGAACACTAATAGGGTTTGAAATTTAAATAAAACCAAATTGTATCCTGATCTAAGCTGGAATTTATTTTCTAAAATTCACTCGAGCACAACTAAATCGCGGTAACGATACCATAACGAGAACTAATTTGAAGCCAACGCCATCTATCGAGCTTGAGGTCAAACATTTTTTATTTTTTGAAGCACTGCGGCTGCGCGCGCCGGACGGGGTGCGTGGGCGCGCGCCGCCGCCGCCCCGCTCTCTTAGACGTGCCAACGGCTAGGACTAACCTCCTCAAGTTTGCCCCTATCTCACGAGCCGCGCGTATTGTTAATGTTATTACTATGTCGGAGGACATATTCGGGCAAAATCTGTCGAGATTTCTTCAAAGGGCTCAATTAATTATTGACAGAGGCCTGGAGCTATAGATTATGGCATGTTTAATTTAATTTATTGATGTATATTGTATGTAATTTTATTGCTAGGTTATTTTAGTATTAAGTAATTTTGTGTGTTTAAATTGTGACTTGTAGCATCATATTGGATCAAACTGTAAAGATGTTATAATTGGTGATAAATAAATAATAAATAAATAAATAAATAATTTCATCTTTTTCAAATTATCACTACGGTTTCTGCATAAACAAATCCACTTGTTTTACTGAGCAAGCTACAGAATATTAATTTTTCATCATGTTATAAAACTGGTATGAAAATTGGTTCGTTTATTTGACGAGATTTTATAACAAATAACGTTTTTAATGTGACGGAAATACTAGAGGTAAATAAGCTGAAGCTTGTATAAATTATTCGAAATATGAATATGTATTCTCACGAAGAAGAAACTGCCTATCTGAGGATACCAACACAATTGTATAGACGAGAGAACTTAAAAAGATTACGTCCTTGACACACGCAGCCACAGGAAATCTATATATATATAAATCAATTGCTGTCCGTTAGCCTCGCTTAAACTCAAAAACGGCTGGACCGATTTGAATATTTACTTTTTTGTTACGTTTGCCAGTATACAGGGAAGGTTTTTAAAAACAAATAGAAATGGTAGGTTTGATAGGGTAGGTAGGTTTGGTAGGTAGGTAGGGTAGGGTAGGTAGGGTTGGTAGGGTAGGGTATGTAGGGTAGGGTAGGTGGGTAGTTAGGTAGGGTAGGTAGGTAGGTAGGGTAGGTAGAGTAGATAGGGTAGGTAGAGTAGGTAGGGTAGGTAGAGTAGGTAGGGTAGGGTAGGGTAGGTAGGGTAGGTAGAGTAGATAGGGTAGGTAGAGTAGGTAGGGTAGGTAGAGTAGGTAGGGTAGGGTAGGGTAGGTAGGGTTGGTAGAGTAGGTAGGATATAAGAACAATGAATTTAAAAAAAAATGTTTGGTGTTTTGTTACTTTTATGGCAAATCAACGTTTGCCGGGTCAGCTAGTTCGGACAATAAGAACCACATTATTTTCCCAAAACCTTTATACCAACTTCAGCCTTTCTCCATTTTAGAATAATAAAGAGTGCCTAAAAAGTATGTAAAGAGTGGTCGGTCCGGAAGGGTGCAATCGCGGCCGGCCCAAATTACATGGCAATTGGCAATACAATCATGATTCGACCGCCAGCAAATTGTTAAATAACGCCCTCTACCGGACCAATTCATATTTATTTTTAAGACTTTCCTACAAAAATATCGTTATGATAAAAGTATTTAGTAATTTGTCTGGAAAGACTTTTGCGCAGGGGCTTGTTTTGTGTTTTCGATAATTCTGAAGAAAGATTAGGCTTTCCATTAGAAATTACTTTCTGTGCAAGGAGAAAAATTACATTCTTATAATGAACTAACGAATTTGGTACCAATTCTCCTTTTCCCAAATTTTGCCCGACCAGTAAGTAGCCACCTGGATATCACTGTCATTTGCTTAATTGTTGATAGTACACGCATTTGTACATGTTGGGCAGGAAAGGAGGTGAAGCATATTCTGTGACGGGGCTTGCCCTGGCATTAGATTTGGAATGAGATAAGGAGAACCCCTTCGGCCAGAACCAGGGCCCGCAAACAGTGATTCTAACCTAATTTAAAATTTCAATCAATCAGCCTAGCCTTTTCCCAACTATATTGGGGTCGGCTTCCAGTAACCGGATTCAGCTAAGTATCATTGTTTCACATGGAGCGACTGCCTATCTGACCTCCACAACCCAGTAACTGGGTAACGGTACTCCTTGGCAAGACTGGTGTCAGATCTCAAGCTTTTGACTACTCGTAACGACTGTCAAAGATCTGCAAATGACAGCCGGGACCAACGGCTTAGCGTGCTTTCCGAGGCACGGAGGAAACTCGATATGTTCCCATCCACGGACCTTCAAAATCGACCCGTGCGGCTTCTATTATTTAGCCACGAGCTACTCTTTTAATTTAATATTTCAATGAAACCATAAAATCCAACAAGTAAAATTTCACAATTTAAAAAACCCCCGACGCATTTATCTTGCGAAAACACCCCAATTCAAACAGTAAAATGCCCATAACTTTTGAACGGCTGAACCGATTTTATTCAAACATAGCTAAGAACACTCTCGACAAAATTACCTTTCAAACAAAAAAAACTAAATCAATATCGGTTCATCCGTTTAGGCGCTATGATGCCACAGACAGACACACAGATACACAGATACACAGCAACACACGTGAAACTTATAACACCCCTTCTTTTTCCGGCGGGGGTTAAAAACGGCAAATGACACCCAAAAATGACAAAAACTGTTCCTCCCAGCAAGTTAATAAAAATTCTTCCAAACCGTCAGCTGTTTCATAATGGCGCTGTAAGTTGGCCGCACTTGGCACGGCTGGCCCAAACTGCCATGCATTTAGTTGCATCGAATTTATAGTAGCACTCTGACCCCAAAAATATACGGTCAGTATACCTCACTCTCCATGCATCGTTAGCGGTAGTACGCCAGTTAGTTGGGCTTAAAATTTGATGTACATTTATTGAACACTAGCTTCTGCTAGCGGCTTCGCCCGCGTGAACAGTGAATTCTTATCCCGAGGGAACGTTATACCGGGATGCAAACTCTATGTGCTATTTCAGACTACAATTTGTCTCTGTGCCAAATTTCATCCAGATCCGTTCAGCCGTTCTGGCGTGATTGAGTAACAAACATACATCCATCCATCAAAACTTTCGCATTTATAATATTATTAAAATTGAATGGTACTCTTAAAACTTATTAAGTTGTCCGACTTTTGGTATTGTTACACGTTTTGTTCACCGCAGTTTCTTCGTGGTTCTTGTAATTTAGGCGTTCTTAGCTTGTCGATTTCAAACTCCAATTTTGTCCGACAAGTTTTAAGCTCTCTCTCTACACCTGTAGCCAAGTTGACAATCTACAATCGATAACGCTAGTAGAAAACGATCAATGTAGGGGAATGACACTTCTGATCGCTAAGTCACGTGGTCACACCATACAAATAGAGTGCGTTAACGATTGTAGAAAGAGATTCGATAGGGCTGGGCCGCTATATTAAGGGATTCGTTTAATATCCTGTGTAGGTGGTTCTGCATGTTTGGAAGCAGAGGAGGTGAAGCATATCCCCTGAAAGGGCTACACACCACCACTGGTTCTTGATGGATTGAGTATACCAGTTATACAGATTATTATAGCAAAGGCGAAATCGAGTCCGCAATCAGCTAGGTGGTTTCCATATTTAAATCAGGTTCCCAATTTAGTTTCTGGTGCAAATGAAAAGATTATTTGTACCGTAAAGCATTGATTAATTTTGGAATTAAAATTGACATAACTTTTTCGATTACATTTTGAAAATATGAATAAAATGCAGTGTTGGCGACTTCACAAAAAAAAAATGATATTCCCTAGTACAATTTTATTTCCATAGTTTGGGAGAAAATAAAAGAAACGAGCATATGAACGCTAAAATAATAAAAATGGGGTTACTTTGATACGACATTGTTTTTTCATTGCAATACAAAGTAACCCCGATTAACAATGTATTTTTAATGAATTCACACTGTACAATTGAAAATATTTTTTTCTGCAACAAGTAAACTTATTCTTGCGATGAGATTGATGCAAAACATGGCTGGCATGTCAGTGTTGCAAATTTTAAAAAGAAAATTGAGATCCGTGTCGTTTTCACGGAGTTAGCTTTACAAACCTAAAAAAATAAAGTTATCATCAAAGTTATCCCATATCTCAATGTAACCCCGTTTAACCGGTATCTGCATACATGTATTTTGGCACTCCTCACTCTATACAAGAAAAAATTTAAAAATTATAAAAAAATCCCGACACATTTATCTTGCAAAAAACCCCGATTCAAACAGTAACACGCCCATAACTTTTGAACGGCTGAACCGATTTAATTCAAACATAGCTAAGAACACTCTCGACAAAATCACCTTTCAAACAAAAAACTCGTCTCGTTTAGGCGCTATGATGCCACAGACAGACACACAGATACACAACAACACACGTGCAACTTATAACACCCCTCTTTTTGCGGCGGGCGTTAATAAAAAAATAACTTCACGGTCTTAACAAAAGTAACTACTGAAAAGTTAACCTACTTTCCAAAGTCCGAATGTACAATTACAATGTCGGTCGAATAAATTCTTTTACTAATTGTGACCGCATAAAGGCGTTTTTACGACAAAAGTGCGGCTGCCCAATTCATCCGGGGGCCCCGTAGGTTTTTCATTATAGTATTTTGGATCGTAAAATTTTAATCGAGGAAAATTCGGGACACGGCGGTTAGGGCGGATATCAAATTAAATTTCTGTGTACTGTATCGTATGGATGTTTTGCACAGGAGATTGTTTTAACACAGCTTATAAAAAGCTTTTAGAGATTTTTACTGCAATTTTTTTTAACTTTCATTGAATAAAAAACCTTGTTGCAAAAAAATACTACCGACTTCCAAATAAAAAACAACAAAGTGAAAAAAAACTTTATTTTTGAAAGTCGGTGTCTTTATTTTTCCCATTTTTTTGCGATTTGGACATCGACTTCCAAAAATAAAGTTATTTTTTAACCGACTTACAAAAAAGGAGGAGGTTCTATGTTCGACTTCTTGTATGTTTTTTTTTTTTTTTTTTTTTTTTTTTTTTTTATGTATGTTCACCGATATCTCCGTCAATTGTGGACCGATTTTGAAAATTCTTTTTTTGTTTGAAAGAGTATGTTTCGAAATTGGTCCCATTTTAATTTGGTAAAGGTCTGATGAAGAACTTCGGAGATACACAACAGAACACTTCAATAAATAACGGAAAAACTCTCGGGATTGCTGCAATCGCATGTCTGTTTGTTGTTTATACCATTTCATAACATAACATCACGCCAGTACGCTCTAAAGGGGTACGCAGATCTCTCATCACCGGTTATGTTCAAGTTTCATGTTATTCGGTTAATCTATTCTGGAGTTATAGGAACCTTAATAAACAACTTGCTATTAGGTAGGTAAAACTAAAAAGAGAAAAATAAAAAACTTTTTTGCAAAAAAATACTACCGACTTCCAAATGAAAAACTACAAAGTGAAAAATAACTTAACTTTTGGAAGTCGGTGTCCATATCGCAAAAAAATGGTTCCTACGAAAGACACCGACTTCCAAAAGTTAAGTTATTTTTCACTTTGTAGTTTTTCATTTGGAAGTCGGTAGTATTTTTTTGCAAAAAAGTTTTTTATCACTTTGTAGTTTTTATTTGGAAGTCGGTGGTATTTTTTGCAAAAAGGTTTTTTTTATTTTTCCCTTTTTAGTTATACCTACCTAAAATAGGCAAGTTGTTTAGTAAGGTACCTATAACGCCAGAAAAGATTACCCGAATAACATGAAACTTGAACATAACCGATGAAATGAGAGATCTGCGTACCCCTTTAGAGAGTACTGGCGTGATGCTATGTTATGAAATGGTATAAACAATAAACAGACATGCATTTGCAGCAATCCCGAATGATTTGCCGTTATTTATTGAAGAGTTCTGTTGTATATCTCCGAAGTTCTTCATCAGATCTTCACCAAATTAAAATGGGAGCAATTTCGAAATATACTCTTTTAAACTAAAATTTTTTTTTCAAAATCGTTCCACAATTGACGGAGATATCGGTGAACATACAAAAAAAAAAGAAAAAAAAAACATACAAGAAGTCTTTTTGGTAAGTCGGTTAAAAAATAAACCGTCGTACTAAAGTGTTGTAACATTTTATTCGAAACCGTCAGCCCTTTTGAGCTCTTATCCGTGTAATTCAATTTTATTTTTATCAGCATTATTAAGGCCTAACGAGCTTCGAACATGGGCTAACGACGAACGTCATTTAGCTCCGTTTGCGCCTTAAGCTGGTATTTTAAAATGGAGTCCTGGAGCTGAAGAAAACCGATACGCATTCACGATTATGGAATTATATTTTAGTATTTACGACGAAATCATGGTACAATGGCATGGACAAGAAACGATGTCCAAGTTAGGATAATCTCTGTTTCACCATCATCATCATCAGCCTTTTTACCCGACTGCCGAAGGAGGGTAATGTGTTTATCAGTCTATGTATGTTTGTTCCTATGTGACGTTCTAGAGACCAAACACGTTGGCCGATTTTGATGATTCTTACGTCAATCAATTCGTCTTAACCCTGCGAGTGTCACTGGCTACATTAAAATTTGAAAATAGATAATGGCGGGTTTTGGGCGCCATATTGTGGGATCCCATCGTGAGAAGGTATCTAAATAAGTTTTAAGAGGTGTATTCAAAAATATGTAACACTTCTATGTAAATTTACCTAATTCTAAAAAAAACAAAATTCTGATGAATATTAGAATTTGGTTGTGGTCAGCCAGCTCGCGAAAATGTATCCTCCGACTGAACAGCATGATTTTCTTCTTGTTAACGTCTTTTTAGTTCACCTTTTAAGCAGTCAGGTATTTTGAGTTTTTAATTAACTTTTTTAATGTTATTTCTGATCACCGACTCAGGTCTCCTCTCGGTGAGAGGGAATGGTCAATCTCTGTTTGAAGTGTAGTAATGATGCACTTCACAAACTATCTTGATGCTTCTGTAATGTTAAGGCAAAGAGAATTCATCCCAGCAGTATCAAGTGTGAACCATGTTGTTTAATTTTAAGGTAAACGAAGCACATATTTCTCGACAAAGAGTACAAATAAATATCAATCAGTGACACAATCAATTACAGAGAAATAATTGGTTGAGACCTTTTAACCCTCAGATACCAATTACCAAAATAATTTACAGACATGAAAACCGCAAAAAAAAATGTTTTTTTTTTTTCTTTTTTTTTAAAAACTTTGATCCACACTAGGAATTTCTTCCTGTATCGTGGGTGCGTTTACAAACATTTAAACTCACATACACAACACCCAGAGCCGGAACAACTACCTGTAGGTCATACAAATATTTGTTCCGTGCGGGAATCGAACCCGCGACACGCAACGCAGCAGTCAATCGCTCTACCACTGCGCAGAATTCCATTCATTCATTCCATTCCCATTGTACAGAAATACTCCTAGAGGTAAAATAATGAAAACAAAAGTTTCCATATTCTTTACTGAGTGAAATCAAATAAGGGTTTCATAAGAAACTCCGTTTCGTTCAATTTATAGGTATAGGTGAACGAAGTAAGTGTGTGCCTGCGAAGGGAAAACACACCAAAAATTCACTCTTTTTTAACCGACTTACCAAAAAGGAGGAGGTTCTATGTTCGACTTCTTGTATGTTTTTTTTTTTTTATGTATGTTCACCGATATTTCCGTCAATTGTGGACCGATTTTGAAAATTCTTTTTTTGTTTGAAAGAGTATGTTTCGGAATTGGTCCCATTTTAATTTGGTGAAGGTCTGATGAAGATCTTCGGAGATATACAATAGAACTCTTCAATAAATAACGGCAAATCTCTCGGCATTGCTGCAATCGCACGTCTGTTTATTGTTTATACCATTTCATAACATAACATCACGCCAGTAAGCCCTAAAGGGGTACTCAGGTCTCTCATTTCACCGGTTATATTCAAGTTTCATGTTATTCGGGTAATCTATTCTGGCGTTATAGGGACCTAACTAAACAACTTGCCTATTTGGTAGGTAAAATTAAAAAGGGAAAAAAAAAAAAAACTTTTTTGCAAAAAAATACTACCGACTTCCAAATGAAAAACTACAAAGTGAAAATAACCTAATTTTTGGAAGTCGGTGTCTTTTGGAGGTACCATTTTTTTGCGATATGGACACCGACTTCCAAAAATTAGGTTATTTTTCACTTAGTAGTTTTCATTTGGAAGTCGGTAGTATTTTTTTGCAAAAAAGTTTTTTATGTACATGAAACGCCAATTACCAAAATAATTGGCACATATGACACTGACAAAAAAAACCGCCAGTTGTAGTAGTTTCTATCCTTATCGCAGAGAAATAGAGGAAGATATTATGAAAAAAATGCTTCCATAACCTTTACAGGGTGAAATCAAATGGGGCTTCATTAGAAACTCGATTGAACGCGCCAGCATCTCTCCTTTCATTGTCTCCTGCTTCCGTTGACTACGCTGCCGTCTTACAACTAGAGTGCCGATATCTGACAGTTGGCCGATTTTTAACCCCCGCCGGAAAAAGAGGGGTGTTATAAGTTTCACATGTGTTGCTGTGTATCTGTGTGTCTGTCTGTAGCATCATAGCGCCTAAACGGGTGAACCGATTTCGATTTAGTTTTTGTTGTTTGAAAGGTAATTTTGTCCAGAGTGTTCTTAGTTATGTTCGAATAAAATCGGTTCAGCCGTTCAAAAGTTATGGACGTTTTACTGTTTGAATCGGGGTGTTTTCGCAAGATAAATGTGTCGGGGTTTTTTTTAAATTTTGAAATTTTACTTGTAGGCTATCTTCTTCATCATTTTCTTGCCCTTGTCCAGTGTTACTCGCGGTCCCGTTCTGTCTACCGCTAAACTATCACTAAAGTATGCGTGAGGGTGAACAGTGGTGGCAACGTTATGCTACCGTGATCAGCAAAAAAATCTCAATCGATCTGTCTAAGCAGTATTTTTCTAGATACTATCAATAGATTGCGGATAAAAAATTAAAAAAGCTCCAAATTACTATGCTGGACCGATTTTAAATTTTCTTTCACCTATGGAAAGTTACATTATGCCCGAGTAACATGGGCTTTAAATTATACGGGAGCGAAGCCGCGGGGGTCAGCTAGTTTTAGATAAGATTAGGTCATTTATTTTAAACTAAGAATATGCCTACTCGAAAGTCCGCAATTTGATCTATTTTTTGACACGGGAAATTCTCGCATATGACTTATAGTTGATAAACAGCATCGATTTTTATTACTTCTCAGTTTTTTTTTTATTTGTCTTCTATAACTATAAAAATTTGATTTTGTCAGATAGCACCACTCTAGCGATAGGACGGCAGTACGACTCCGCCCGGGGGAAATTCTATGACTGCAGCTATAGATGTAGAGAATTCAAGATAATAATGGAGAATATGAACGTGAATGTCAAGTTATTGTGTTTTTATTAGTGCTGCAGGTGGGAATGAAATAATGTTTTATTAGTTAGAAGTTGAGGTGGAAATTACTGATTGGAATTTGGTCCTTCGGTATTATATCTATATGTAGATATATATATTTTTTATCATAGTCATTATTTCAGGCATAATATATCCAATTATCCACGTCACGTCATGTTCTGTAGTGTTATTCTGTAACATAACGATGATAACTTAAGTGAAGTGAGCTGTTTTATCTTATATTTATCATATAAGATAAGACAGCTCATCATCATAGTTGTCAATTAATTGGATTGATTGACAACTCACTACTTCAACTCAGTTTTCACCGTGAGTTTTTTTTTTATAGAATGTACCAGCTACAGAATACGAGAAGCAGACAACCGGTCAAAGTGGCGATACTTTGAGAGGCCTTTGTCTAGTAGTGATCATTTTTAGGGTTACCGAGCCCAACTGCTGTCACTTACGCGTCCGTCTGTCTGTCGTCTGCCACACAATTTTGATCCGAAGAATTTTTTAACTTCCCATTGACCTAGGAACTTGAAATTTGGTGATAATGTTTCATCATCTTTATTATATCAGCCGAAAGATGTCCACTGCTAGACATAGACCTCCCCCAAGCGTCGCCACATTGACGGGTCCCGTGCGTCTCGCATCCAGCGGATCCCCGCAACATTTACTAGGTCATTGGTCCACCTGGTGGGAGGACTACCAACGCAACAACTTCCAGTTCGCGGTTGCTACTCCAGAACTTTTCAGCCCCATCGGCCATCCGTTTTGCGAGCAATGTGCCCTGCCCACTGCCACTTAAGTTTGGTAATTCTTCAGCCAATGTCGGTAACCCTGGTTCTCTTGCGGATCTCTACATTTCTGATACTGGTGATAGTGTTTAATATTACGTACCTATATTTTACTAACAAATACCAATATATTGATAAACCTGAGGGCTTAGTGCGAGTTTTGTCACACGCTGGATAGCGTTAACGTAAACGTCAATTTGTATTGAAACTGGATAAGCGCCGTCTGGTGACGGTAAGGAGAAACCTCTTTTTTATATACATTTTGACATAAGAGATCGTTTACGTTATCACAAGTGAGCGTGAGTAAAAACTCGCACTAAGGCCTCTGATGATCACTCTAATTGTGCGAAGTCCGACCCGCACTTGGCCGGTTTTTATTCTAACTAGTTCGTTTTACAGTGTCAAAAGGAGGTCGGTAAGTTACTATTTCTGCTACTTATTAGTGAAATATGTTACCAAACAAGGTTAAATTAAATCAACAAGTGATGGACTCATTTGAAGCCACACCACATAAATGTCAATATAATACTCAATATTACCTGTTGAAACGTCTTGAACGCGTGAAAACCCTTCAAAGTTAGTTAAATTATCTACAAAGTTAAGACCGATATATGAGTCAAAGAGACTCAATATATCTGTCTATACATCGGTTCTTAAGGTTACTCTAGTCAGTCATTCTTCCATACAAACGTAGTATGACGATTACTTCAATGTTTGACGTTGTAAGCTCAAAATAGAAAAATCTATCAATTTGTCTCATTATTATCTAGCCCTGTGTCGAAACAAAAAAAGTAAAAAAAAACGTGTATCTGAAAGTTATGAGCGTCGAAAGCTCCATATTTCAACACAATTTTCAACGCATCTTTAGGCGGATATAAAAACCATAAAAAGAAGGTAAATTGCAAAACAGTCACCGTACAGGGATAGATTAGCAGTAAAAAAATGCAAATAATTTTATTTTAAACAAATACATTCATTAGTTTTTACCCATAGGGTAAAAACGGGATCCTATTACTAAGACTCCGCGGTCCGTCTGTCTGTCTGTCTGTCACCAGACTGTATCTCATGAACCGTGATAGCTAGACAGTTGAAATTTTCACAGATGATGTATTCCTGTTTTCGCTATAACAACAAATACTAAAAACAGAATTAAATGAATATTTAAGTGGGGCTCCCAAACAACAAACGTGATTTTTGTGCCGTTATTTGTGATAAAGGTACGGAGCTATTCGTGATGATACTCATACTCGCAAAGGTCTGTTTTTAAAATTTCGCGCGCTCCTTTTCGTTCTAAATCATCATCCATTTATTATTTTTATACCATGACTGTATTCGTACGCACACAAGCTTCTTACTACTCATCACAGCGTCTATCCCTTTCGCACGTGTCGTCGGATGAGATAGCATGCATTTTTATCCCGGCCACAAAATAGTTCGTGGCGCCGACTAGGGCAACATGAAGACAAGGTGTGTACGATACATGCATACGAAAACAGGCAGAGAAAGTTACAAAGTTTCATTAATTAGTGTTCATTTCTGCCTGTTCTGAGGATTCCCTTAAGAGGGGGGAAACTAGAAGCTCTCAGAATCTTTCTCAAGTTTATTGCCTCGAGAATTGTAGTTGCAGAGTGGAATAGTTAATGTGTATTAAATATCTATGCTTGTTCCCAGTAGGCGGTTAAGTTGATAAACAAACGTTTCGGGAACACTTTTATTATGCGTACAGCCACAGATAACATAATACTAGCATACAGATGCCTCATCCCATACAAAGAAAGCGTGCCGTCGTAACTAGCGTTTTTCATCTGATTAATTTTGTTATTTTTGTAAGTACATCAATCGCGTTCGATCCCGTTTCACGGCAATAGATGGTGTTAGCAGCGGCTTGCAAGTAAAAGGGTTTACTAGGTTCGTGAACATATTTTTCTTCAAATTCAGTAAAGGTTCGTTTTATAGTATTTTTTTGCACGTTTTTACAGTTTTTTTTGCACCAAAATGTGTTACAATGCAAAATTTTAACAATCGAGTGGAATGCCTCAGAAATTTAAAAATGCGCCATCTATTGTCATCAATTAGATATTAGAATTAGAGCCCAATATTCCATAATTTTGTACTTAGGAGAATTGATTAAACAAGAACATACAATTTAAATGTTCAATTCCAGAAAATGTTAATGTTACACATAATTCTTTTGAATTGTGAGTACATGTCGCGCCATCTAGTAAGATTTATTTGAACCAAATATTCTTGCTTAGCAATGAGACCCCGTGGTACAGCTAAGGAGTGGAATTCCCTGCCGGAGTCGGTGTTTCCCGAAAGCTACAATCTGGGAGTCTTTAAGTCAAGAGTGAATAGGTTATTTCTAGGCAAGCGTGTTTCACCGTCGACCACATCATCGCTTACCATCGGGTGAGAGAGTGGCCAAGCATGAGCCTAAAGGTTATAAAAAAAAAAACTAGCTTCATGATTTACAATTTATATGTACAGTCTATTTAAACACTCTTTTCCAAATTAATGCTATTTTCCCTAGAATGGATTACAGGAAATGATTTCAGAAAAACTTATAATCACGAACTTAGTGTTGGATAAAATTATTCATTAAAAATCTTTTTTTTAAAACAAGCTTTTCTCGTATTCTTCTCAACAATCCTTTTCATTTAATACCCATATCATGGCAGTGCATAAAAAATAACTAGTCCGCCATATTGGATTTAGTACGACGTCACTTAGCTAAACCATGCATTGTCATCCAAACTAAACGTGTATGCAAAATTTCATCTTAATTGGTGGAGGATAACTGCTTTAAAATTCAGTTGCGAGATTTGACCCGAACACACTTACATACATACGTTGCAAGTTAAATAAAAGCTTGTAAAAAGTCAGTGTTTTAGCGTAGTGCCATTGTAGAATTTAAGATACCTATGTTTTTGTCTAGGTATTTAAGAACTGTTTCGATCCCGTTACTGTTACTAAAAATATACCGGTACGTACTCATTTTGCGTCGTTTACCTAGATCTAGTCATACACGGACGGGTACTAAGCAACTGGTTTTTCTGAAGAACATCATCAATTAGATTAGTTACAGCCCAAGTAAACACCTTACACTTGACATCACAACCATTTTTTTTTGCCTGGTGCTTCATCCAATGACTTCTCCCGCTCTGGGTAAAGCGGCAGGGCGTGTCAGACTTTTACTGACTAAAACCCACCCGTGTTCCATCAGATGCTTGAGCCAGGGCCGCGGTAAATCTTTTTCAAATTTATCCGCGACCCACAATTCAAGCGGATGGAAAAACGTTTGGCTAGAGACGAAACCCTCAATTCAAGATTTTTTTATTCATTATAGGCTCGCGCTTGACCGCTATCTCACCTGATGGTAAGCAATAATGTGGTCGTCGGTGGAGAACGCTTGCCTAGAAGTAACCTATTCAGTCAGACCCCTAGATTGTAGCTATCGGGAAACACAGACTCCGGCAGGGAATTCCACTCCTTAGCTGTACGCATAATGAAAGTATTCTCAAAACGTTTAGTTACAAGGCATATAACGACGAATAAATACTACGCACCTGGCTTTTCTGAAGAAAATCACCAATTAGATCAGTTACAGGCCAAGTAAACACCTTACACTTGACATCACAACCATCAAATATAATAACTAATTAACGCGTCATAATGACTGATACGACTAATTAACCAAATTGCAATCTAAGATAACACACGCATTATTGACATGTGATAATCTTGTTATATTGTCAATAATAATCAATTGACCGACTAATGGCCTACTTGGAAACAAGATGGAGGACGTGTCGTCATTAGGTACAATTAGGAGACCTTGGCCGATGATATAACAGTTTAGTTATAGGTACACAATGTTCAAAAAAAAAGTTATGGCATGTGGCACTCAAGCCAGTTTCACTCTGACAAAAAATCCACTGGTATACCTACCATTGTCGATAAGTTTTGAACATTGGTTTTCGCTAAGGTGAGATTCCTGACTGCCGAAGGAGGGTAATGTGTGTTTATCTGTCTATATATGTATGTATGTATGTCTGTTCGTATGAGGCGTTCTAGAGAAAACCCGTTGGCCGATTTTGATGATTCTTACATCAATCGATTTGTCTTAACTTTGAGTGTGTCACTGGCTACATTGAAATTGAAAAATGGTAAAATGACGGATTCTGGGCGCCATATTTTTTAACGGCACTAATCTAAGAACACTTGGGCGGCCAAGATCTATCTAACGGTGTGTTAATTATAAAAAGCCGTCAAGTGGTTTAAAAGATCATCATCTGCCTAGCCTTTTCCCAATTGTTGTTGGGGTCGGTTTCAGCTGAGTACCAGTGTTTTACATGGAGCGACTGCCTATCTGACCTCCACAACCCAGTAACTGAGTAACACCATACCCCTTGGCAAGACTGGTGTCAGATCTCAGGCTTCTGACTACCCGTAACGACTGTCAAAGATCTTCAAATGACAGCCGGGACCAACGGCTTAACGTGCTTGCCGAGGCACGGAGGAAACTCGGTATGTTGAAATGGTCACCCATCCACGGACCGACATCGTCAAGCGTTGCTTAACCTTGAAGAACGACCCGTGCGGCTGTTATTATTTAGCCACGAGCTCCTCAAGTGGTTTAAAAGATATGAGTTAATAAAGAATATAACATACATACGATACAAGATACGCGCGAAAAACAAAACCCTTTCCTTGCAGCCGGGTAAAAACAATATGTTTTTGTCAGTCCGTGTGTCACAATTGTTTTAAGTACCAACATGTATTCTCTTATACCTAAGTATGTTCTGAAGCACCGTACAACAAGCACAGAAAGAACAACTTTACACTCCTTTCTTATTTCTCCTACTTGAGTTATGTACTTTGTTTTCCTAAGTTTCAGCAACTAAGGAAGTTTGCGTGTGTTTTTCAATTTGTTTGATTCGTTCGAGTAAGTTAGTTACACTAATGGTGGAAGAAGCTAAACCACAAAAGTGTTTCAGCACTTCACACATCTAATCATCAGCCTATTAATATTCCCACTGCTGGGACACTGGGATACCACTGGGCCACCACTGCTCATAGCACTTCTATTGTGTTTTATTTAAGACTACGTATTGCAGTCCAAAAACCAAAAATTCGAAGTCATGTGACATCCGTACTGGGCCCTGGATTACGGCCCATTCTCTCTCACAGAGAGCATGCCTGTGTCCCAGCAGAGGGAACATGAATTTAATAGGCTGATGATGTTTATAACGATGATGTATTGCAGTCTGAAAGGGCCAATTTCTTTTTATGTTTTGTTTTTATGTCTTAGTTGTAGTTAAGGGTTATTATTAGTAACCTAATTTAGCGAAGATATTATCTATAGAATCATTTACTTTTAATTTATTTACAAACGTTTTTTTGTAACCGACTTTCCAAAAAGGAGGAGGTTCTATGTTCGACTTTATGTTTGTTTTTTTTTTTTTTTTTTTTTGTGTATGTTCACCGATATCTCCGTCAATTGTGGACCGATTTTGAAAATTATTTTTTTGTTTGGAAGAGTATGTTTTGAAATTGGTCCCATTTTAATTTGGTGAAGGTCTGATCAAGAACTTCGCAGATATACAACAGAACTCTTCAATAAATAACGGCAACACTCTCGGGATTGCTGCAATCGCATGTCTGCTTATTGTTTATACCATTTCATAACCTAACATCACGCCAGTACGCTCCAAAGGGGTACGCAGATCTCTCATTTCACCGGTTATGTTCAAGTTTCATGTTATTCGGGTAATCTATTCGGCGTTATAGGGACCTTAGGAAACAACTTGCGTATCTATTAGGTAGGCAAAACTAAAAAGGGAAAAATAAAAAACTTTTTTGCAAAAAAATACTACCGACTTCCAAATGAAAAACTACAAAGTGAAAAATAACTTAACTCTTGGAAGTCGGAGTCCATATCGAAAAAAAATGGTAACTACGTAAGACACCGACTTCCAAGAGTTAAGTTCTTTTTCACTTTGTAGTTTTTCATTTGGAAGTCGGTAGTATTTTTTTGCAAAAAAGTTTTTTAATTGCTATCTTTTGAATATGTCGCTTGCTTACAAGTTTGTTTGTAGGCTATGTAAAATTTTATATCATACTATTAATTTCAGCTTAAATTATTGGGTACACAAACGTATTCGGTAGACAGTCAATATTATTATTCTGGCATATTGTTAATGTATCATTTTACCGACTTAAAAAAAGGAGGAGGTTTCCAATTCAACGGTTTTTTTTTATTTATGTTCCCCGATTACTCAAAAAAACCTGGACCGATTTGGAAAATACTTATTTTGTTTGAAAGGGTATACTTCCCAGGTGGTCCCATAGTCATCAGGTCAGGATCAGTTGACGGGATCTTGGAGAAATCGAAGGAACTCCTTAAATATTATAGGCATACATATAACGATTTTTGTATTTTCATAAACAATACAATGATTTTCACTCAGGAATTATCGTTTGGTAAAGTGGAACTGATGAAAAAGACCACAGATGGCCAATGGAACTCCTTAATGCTAAGCATGTCACGGGTATAAGATATCTCAAATATTTAACCGACTACGATGAAGCAAATACTTATAAATAAAAGGAACTGATGAAAATGGTACCATCGAAATGATCTGATGATGAAGCCCTGGAAAACCCAAAATAAAAACAACGTATCCTAGTCGTGTTTGGGCTTATTGGAATCGTCATGAGATGTACTTTGGCTATAAATGATTAGGTATATATACTGTCAGTTAACGATTGCATAAGTTTTAGTTGAAAATTTCTTCCTTATCACAGCTTACTCAATCGTCTTCATACTTTTATTTTAAGTATTAACAAAAAGTTGAAAGGAGATGTTTTATTTTAGGCCATCACTATGTACACTACATAGATAAATTGGAAAAAAATAGAGGAATTCCTACAGGAGTAACAAAAATGATAAGTTTTTTAATAAGATAACCCTATTTTTAGGGCAGCCATGACAGTTGTGTTTGACATGATGTCTGACGACTTTGACAGTTTTAAGAAGTGACTTCTTTGAGTCTTTCTTTGCTTTGATTTTGAATTGTATATGTTTAGGAGTTTTTAGGGATTGTTTTACTACTACGGACATTAATTGATTGCTTCTCTATTGCAATTGAATTAGTGTTGTTTTTTACTGACGCAGATAGTATGATGACACGCCAAACAAATGTTATTGACAAAATGACATTCTGCGCATACTGTCATTGTCAAAATGTCATTCTTCGCATACTGTCATTGTCAAAATGACATTTTTCGCCTACTGCTGATCTGACCCGCCATGTTTAATTGTAAATTGTGGTGCTCTACTTGACCAAGTTAATTTGAGTTTACATTGAAACGAAGTGAAATTAAAGAAAATTAACAATAAATACAGTTACTATATTATACAGCAATGTTTACTTAAAGTGTTCATAGAGCTGGCCCAGGCTCTATACATTTCTGGAACATCTCCTTTGAACAACTTTTTGTTAAGATTCCATAAAGCTTATAAATTATTATTAATAGAAGCTTTATGAAACCTTTTATTACAAAAAATAAAACTCCCCAGTTACGTCACAACTTATTTCAGGATTCTATATTTAGTATACTTAAACGAATTGGATGATAAAACATTTACGCAATCACTTCTACCTTTCGTCTCGAAAGACCAGGGTAAATTTTCTTCACTACTAGATTAAGGATAGATCCTCTTAACCCTAATACAGTATATCAAGTCCTGAATGACCTTCGTATACCTTTTGAAAATTTAATTAAGGGTCTCGTTCTATTCGCCGTAAAATTTTGCTGCGAGCCCTAGATTTTGGCGCTGGTAACACTGGGGATATTTTATGGAACTGCAAGCCTGAAGCTACGATGCGGTAAACCGAGTGCCTCTGAAATACAGGCTCATATTTCAGTAACTTTAATTGTCTCTGGAATTATAGTGGTGGGAGTGATATGGTGTTTATATTCAGCTCTGTGTTGTTTTGAGGTTCACAGACACTTTATTTGAGTGATAGTACTTTATGCTAGCAGTGCTGAGCAGTGGTGGCACAGTGATAACGGCCTCGACTTACGTGTCGTAGGTCGTGAGTTCGAAACCAAGCGGGCCGCTTTACTTCGTGTAAATGATTTCATCACCACTGCCCTTAAAACGGTCAAGGAAAACATCGTGAGGAAACCGGCATGTCGTAGAACACCTCTCTCACAGAGAGGATGCCTGTGTCCCAGCAGTGGCAACATTATAAGGCTGATGATGATGAGAGACTTCATGCTAAGAGGATTATCGACACACTCTCGGATTAAGGGTACAACTAGGGACCACCATAACATACACGCAATCTAAGCATTGGTCCACTACGTAGCAGGGGGCACAATTACAATTTTATAGTTATAGTGAGTCAATCTTAAAAGATAGACATATGCTGTCGCGTACTTTTTTTTAGAACTTTTAAAGAGGAATAATTCCATCATACATGTTATTTGCGTAACTTAAACCGTTTACGCAGCGCACGCAACGGAAGCTCTCAAAAAGGAATATTTTTGCCCGTTTTTGCAACATTTATGCTCCGCTCCTATTGGTCGAAGCGTGATGTTATGTAGCCTTAATCTTCCTCGATAAACGGACTATCCAACACAAAACTATTTTTTCAATTCCAACCAGTAGTAGTTCCTGAGATTAGCGCGTTCAAACAAACTAACAAACAAACAAACTCTTCAGCTTTATAATATTAAATATATATATATTAGTATAGATAATTATGGTTCCTACTTTACTGGTTGAGTATATTGTCGTTACAAGAAGTCGATTTATTTACGGTCAACAACAAACACAATTTCGAATAAAATGTATTGAGAATACCAATAGCCCGTTTCTACTACTGGAGAATATTCAGCAAACGTGGACCTAACCCGAATATCTGCCTACCTACGCAGTAAAATATACGAAAAACCTAAGGCCCCTGCAATCGTGAGAAGCGGATAGCGATGACGGTTACCTAAAGGCTGGGCCAATAATGACGATTCGTTTGTCCTAATTTTCTGATCCAATCGGATTGATGGATCTTAGTAGATTTTCTCCTCCACTAAAGCTACTACCAGGTATAATTTATACATTAAATATTATGAGGTGCTGCTAGCTGCAGCGGTGACAAATGAAGTTTTGGTCGATTTTTCTAATTTTTTTTTCTCATTTCATTTATTTATTTTTTAGCGGCGGGTTTTTGTTTTTTATAATAATTTGCTTTATTTCAGACTTTTTAGTTTTATTAATGAACGAGTTCTCTTAATAGGTTATGTGGTAAACGATTATTTATTTTGCTTTTGGAACGGTCTATTTAGTAGCTTTCATTTGAAAATGTATCACCCACTTTTTTGAGGGCGGGGAGCGCCATATTTAATAACTAGCTGACCCGGCAAACTTTGTTTTGCCATAAAAACACCAAACATTCATCTACCATACCTAACCTACCTTTTTTTTTTCCTACCCTACCCTACCAACCCTACCTACCCTACTATCCTATATCCGTCTCCTGGTTCTAAGATACCTCCCCACCAATTTTCAGCCAAATCAATTCAGCCGTTCTGGAGTTATAAATAGTGTAACTAACACGTGTAAGCTATCCTATCTTTCAAGTTGGATCAAACTGCACACGGTGTGCAAATTTAATTTAATATCGGTTAAGTAGTTTAGGAGTCCATCGCGGACAAACAACGTGACACGTGATTTATGTACATTAAGATTATGTAGCCTATGTCACTCCCACAATTAAGACAAATCCAACGACACCTCATATGTCATAATCCGTCAAGCCGTTTAGGCTGTAGAGCGTGCTATAGAAATGGACATACCTACATACGCTCGAAAAACATTACCCACACGCAGTCGCGTAAATACTAGGCAAAATATCGAAGTTCTATAAAAGCGTTTATCGCTTTCCGCGCCTACCAAGACCACAGGCCTCTCAATTTCGACGCCTATCTCCTGAGTATTATGTAGTTATGCATACAAAAACCTCAGCATGTTACAGCGCTGTTTTATTCATGATTAACTTAAGACGGTACCCTGACCAAAAAATCGGCATGAGATATGAGCGTTCCTATTGGTCTAGCGGCACTGGTGGCGCATGAATTACAGTAGTGAATACGCCCAGATTTTAGAATAAAATCTTTATAAAATTGAATTTTGGTCTTTTGAAAAAAATAATTCTACAAAAATGTTCGTTATTAAATTGTCTATCCATTAGTGTTAGTACAAAAAATAATCAATGAACACTTTACGAGGAGATGCATAATATCAATAATTATTTCTCATTTTCATGTTTTTTTGGAAGTGGATTAGTGAAATATATACAACATTTAAAAAAAAACTAAATCTACCATTTTAGAATCAATATTATGTAAAAATTTAATGTATTTTTATTAATTGATATTTCTTTTTAAATAACGAGTAGATAGCTTCTAAAAACAGCACAAAAAGGGCTTGCGCGGCGTTTTGCTCGGGGTACCGCCTTAACAATGAAGATTTCTTTTTTCCGGTGGACTAGCTATCTAGATTGTATTGCTGATGATACAATTTTATCTCCTGTTATTGCTAGGTGGCATCAAGCTTATCAAAAATATTGGAAATCCATTCAAACCTCGGTATAATTTAATTTGTGACGACAATACTGAAATTGTTCGTACTATTGTTGCGAATAAAGCTATTCAATAAATAACATCAAGAGGAAATTAAAATGTCATACAAAACAATACAAGTTAGACAACATTTGTAAATTCATTTTAAAATCGCGTTCAAAATAAACCATCACTGCTAGAATATCACAGATAGAAACCGTTTTTAACCGACTTACCAAAAAGGAGGAGGTTCTATGTTCGACTTCTTGTATGTTTTTTTTTTTTTTTTTTTTTTTTTTTTTTTATTTTTTTTTTATGTATGTTCACCGATATCTCCGTCAATTGTGGACCGATTTTGAAAATTCTTTTTTCGTTTGAAAGATTATGTTTCGAAATTGGTCCCATTTTAATTTGGTGAAGATCTGATGAAGAACTTCGGAGATATACAACAGAACTCTTCAATAAATAACGGCAAATCATTCGGAATTGCTGCAATCGCATGTCTGTTTATTGTATATACCATTTCATAACATAACATCACGCCAGTACGTACAAAAGGGGTACGCAAATCTCTCATTTCACTGGTTATGTTCAAGGATCATGTTATTCGGGTGATCTATTCTAGCGTTATAGGTACCTTACTAAATAACTTGCCTATTTTAGGTAGGTACAACTAAAAAGGGAAAAATAAAAATCTTTTTTGCAAAAAAATACTACCGACTTCCAAATGAAAAACTACAAAGTGAAAAATAACTTAACTTTTGGAAGTCGGTGTCCATATCGCAAAAAAATGGTACCTACGAAAGACACCGACTTCCAAAAGTTAAGTTATTTTTCACTTTGTAGTTTTTCATTTGGAAGTCGGTAGTATTTTTTTGCAAAAAAGATTTTTTTCAATTACGCATTTTAATATAAATAGAGAACGCGGCGAAAAATGCGCGGCAAACATTTTCGCGCCATTTATTTTTTTAATAAAAACTTTTTCGTTTAAACATTTGATATTTTGCCACAGCAAAAACAATATTGTGTGAATAAACAGAAACTGTACTTGATTACACAATGGATATTTTTCAATACAGTTTCTGGCGTTTGCCGCGTTGCGTTTGGTACCGAATAGATTTCGAAATGAAAAGTTACAATTCATTGAACGCAAACATCGAGTGATAGAATGTGCGCTATTTCTTTTGGGTGGCTCGTAGTTCATGGCTCGCCTCTATACGAAACTTATGAACGTCGAGCCGAGGTAGTTGAGGAATGTAAACTGAGTTAATAATATTATAAGTTACGTGAGAAAATATGGCTGATGTCTGGAATGCACCAGCACTGGTCTTTGACTTTGCCAAGTTCTCAGCTTTTAGCAAGAGAGCTGTGTTTGTGTCTTGGGTCCAGGCTGATCTTCTGCTCCCCCTGCATTGTCGAGGCGGGGAGCCTCATTACCCGTACCTTGGTCACCCACATCGTCGTGGTCAGGGCATTTCCGATTAAGCCAACAAGTCGGTTGCGGTGCTGCTTAGGCGACATCGCAACTGAGGCGGGCCACAATGTCATATTGGAGGCATCGCGGCTGAAGGTATTGCAGTGCCCCACCTTCCGCGGCCTGGACTGTGTCGCCACCGTCTAATGGCGGACGCGGTGGGGCCGCAAGGGAGGAGCTGTGTCGGTATATTGTTGGCCGCTCTCTCTATCCCCTGCGGCTGAAAAGTAGTTGGTGGCGGGCCACTGACCTGACCCTCACAAGGGACCAAGGCTGCCATGCACGGGGTCGTCTGGCGCCCATGTGCTGGTTTGGTCCCTGGGGTGGTCAAGGCGTGCTATGTGTTCTGGTTCGCCGGTAATGGGAGGTCCCGAGAGAAGGATCCGGTTCCAGACAGCCGCGGTGGGTTTCAGGGATGAGTGCTAACGCGTGCCCGTGTTCCTGCCATAAGCGGCACAGGAGGACGCCGTGGAGTTTTACTAGGTTGGAGACTTGGAGTCTCACATAAGTGCACTATCTCCCCGTGGTAGTGCAGTATGCTTGAGTATTTCTCCAGGCAAAAAAAGGCTGATCTTCTGTCCTACAGCTCAAGTCAAGATTTAATAGTCAGTTAGTTTAGTACCTTCCCATTATGAACATACGCAAAAAAACGAAATATTCTATTGTATTTTCTGAAATAGGAGCAATCAAAAAGACTAATCCCTTTTCAATCAGGTCAAAAACAAGATCAACAACACAATATGTGGAAAAGTTGTATCTCGCAAACAAATAGTCTCCATAACAACAATCTAGATGAAAGAAATAAAAACCACACAAACGACTACAGTTTCTAACTGAATACACTAAAAGAAAACATGGAATCCTCTTTGAATGCGCACAAAGGGATTACCCCGGATTACCTATCGAAGGTATACCGCAAGAGACGAAAGCCTAGCTGAAACATAGTGGCTTAAAAGAATTTATTGTGTAAATATTGGTTCTGGTGTACAAATCTTAGTTTTCACCTAAGAAGTCCCCGATAAAGCTGGCAATTTCTGGGTTCGTATCGCAGTTTGTTTTGGTTACTAAATTGGTTGTTGTAGACCGAAACATAAGAGATACTTTTTAACCGACTTACCAAAAAGGAGGAGGTTCTATGTTCGACTTCTTATATGTTTTTTTTTTTTTTTTATTTATGTTCACCGATATCTCCGTCTATTGTGGACCGATTTTGAAAATTCTTTTTTTGTTTGAAAGAGTATGTTTCGAAATTGGTCCCATTTTAATTTGGTAAAGATCTGATGAAGAACTTCGGAGATATACAACAGAACTATTCAATAAATGACGGCAAATCATTCGGGATTGCTGCAATCGCATGTGGGTTTATTGTTTATACCATTTCATGACATAACATCACGCCAGTACGCTTAAAAGGGGTACGCAGATCTCTCATTTCACCGGTTATGTTCAAATATCGTGTTATTCGGGTAATCTACTCTGGCGTTATAGGCACCTTACTAAACAACTTGCCTATTTTAGGTAAGTACAACTAAAAAGGGAAAAATAAAAAAAAAACATTTTTGCAAAAAAATACTACCGACAAGTACAAACAAAAAACTACAAAGTGAAAAATAACTTAATTTTGGAAGTCGGTGTCCATATCGCAAAAAATGGGATACAAGAAAGACACCGACTTCCAAAATTAAGTTATTTTTCACTTTGTAGTTTTTTGTTTGTAAGTCGGTAGTATTTTTTTGCAAAAATGATTTTTTTTATTAATTTTTATTGATAGGTTTGCATTTCATCACCCACCCGGTAACCGATAATGTGGCTGACGATGGAACTCGTTTGCCTAAAAAGTAACCCATTCACTCTTGACTTAAAGCCCAGGTAATAGCTATCAAGAACTCCTGCAGGGAATTCTACCCTCTTTCCTGCTTCACCTGCTGCACAATGAAAAGCTCTTTTTAAATCGTTTTCTGCGTATAATAGTTTCATAGACACGTACATCTAGGAAATGTCGATTATTTATCTTCATTTACAGTTTAAGCATGTCTAGAAACCCTCTAGATAACTTATCTGACGTATGATTATTTTGCCATTTTAATCATCATCATCTTCCTGCCCTTATCCCATGTTACTTGGGGTCGGTGCGACACGTTTTCTTCTTTCATACCGTTCTGTCCCCTATCACATTATCACTGACTCCCTTTTCTTTCATATCACTCTTCACACAGTCCATCCATAATTTCTGCCTGCCTCTCCCTCTCCATCTATCCTCATTTATATTCATAGCTGTTTTAGTTACAAGCGTTTCATCCCTTCTCATGACCAGCATAAACGGTTTCATTTCATTTTTTTTTTCATTGGCGCCACTTTAAAGCTTCCTCTAATATAATAATTTCCCACTTTATCCACTATCGTCACTTCGCGCATCCATCTCAACATTCTCATCTCTGCTACATGCAATCTCTTTTCATCCTTCTTTTTCACAGCCCAACATTCTGATCCATATAGTATGACAGGTCTAATCACGGACTTGTAGATTCTCCACTTTAACACTTAATTTTACTATTTCAACGCAAATTAAAATCCATTCCGTTTCTAGATTATTTTATCCGGCTAAATGCAATGGTGTAATTTATGTAGTCCATTCCTTTGTCCAGCTTTGTCTATCCAATCCAGTTAGGGCCCACCATTGTCTGGCTACAACAGCATGAAATATGGCATTCTCTGGCAGGACGTCGTTATACCTATTTAGTCCCCCTAGTCTGTAACGTCACCCACGGGAACAAACGAGCCTATTCATTATCAAGGCCGTCGGTGTACAGTTTGTAGCAAGAACTATGTTACATTGTCATG
Source organism: Orthosia gothica (assembly GCA_949775005.1). Classification (NCBI taxonomy): domain Eukaryota; kingdom Metazoa; phylum Arthropoda; class Insecta; order Lepidoptera; family Noctuidae; genus Orthosia; species Orthosia gothica. Next base: position 9,181,617 of record OX459066.1, read on the forward strand.
AATCTTTAGTTAGTTACCTACATAGAATATAGTATCGTGGGTTACTGAAGGACTGAGAGATAGCGCACAACCTAAAGTGAAGATGGAAATAACTTTTAAAGAGTTTAGCGTAGAAGAGGGGCACACATCAGGACCCAAGGTGGCGGCGCGTAGTGTTCCACGCGCGGTCCTTAGAGGTCGCGGGGGAAGTCAAACACCACCAAGAGGTCGGGACCGAACACCGAACACCGGTGAGGAACACTAGAGGTGTTATGGAACACTGGGATGCTTTTTAGTCAGTAGTCCCTCCGCCATCCAATGAAGATTTTCCACCACGGAACAAAAAAATAAAAAATAAACTTTTTCCATAACCGACGGACGGTGGATAAAAGAAAAAGTTCAAATATGTAAGCTTTTGCTACTGTTTAAGACGACGAATACGCCAACGCAACAACCTTGAGGGAACAAAACGCGCCCTCGTTTCTCACCCGCGCGACCCGAAATTTAGTAGTTTTTTGTACTTTTCTTATTATTCTATGACTTTAAAAAAAAAGCTTCAGATCAAAATGTAGATAATTAAATTGTCTTTGATATGGTGTCAATTTCATTAAAATACGCCCAGCGGTTTTGTTGTGATTGTCGTGTTTTTGTCCGTTTTAGACATAACTTTACAAATTTATTACACTATGTTATACGAATAAAACTCAAAATTTGCTCAGATGAAATTATTAAGAAAATGGTCTAATATAACATATATTGTTTCCAATAAATTACGACTAGCCGTTTAGACGTGATTCTCATTTTAAAATCAGCTACTCAAGGGAATCGGCGCCTTAAGAGGTTATGGCAACAATTATCAAGTCGGACATTATCCTAAAGGACTGTCCTCCCAAATTTTCAGAGAATTTTCCTTGTCCTATTCTATGTCGTTGTCCAAGGTCCAATCTATCCAGACCAAAATTTATCGAAAATTGGTGTTCCTGTTTAGGCGCAAAAATGTAGGTAGTAAACAAACAGACAAACTAACTTTCGCATTCATAAATTAGTATGTATACAGTTTACCATCAAAACGTAACATTATGATGTTTTCATAAACAAAACGTAACATTCTGCCAGTACCGCTCGCCCGCTTAGAATATTCAATTCGTCTGAATAATGGTACAGCAGCATCTGAATTATGGAAGTGCGAACGGCCACTTTTACACAATGTTCCCTGTAACATGCCGTTTATCTGCTAGGCTTTTGTTGTGCTGGACTTAGCTACATAACCTTGGAGTATGAATGAGATGTGCTGTCGGTGATTGTGTTAATATCGTGTGCAAAAATTGAATAAATACTGTATCGTATGATCACACCTACGACAAGAAATGTGCATTTCACACACGCAGAGTTCTTTTTACCCGACTGCCGAAGGAAGGTAAAGTGTTTATCAGCCTATGTATGTATGTTTGTTCCTATGTGGCGTTCTAGAGACCAAACGCGTTGGCCGATTTTGATGATTTTTACGTCAATCGATTCGTCTTAACCCTGCGAGTGTCACTGGCTACATACAAATTGGAAAAGAAAAAATGGCGGATTTTGGACGCCGTTTTGTGGACGAAAAAATTTTTTTTCTTCTGAACCCATCGTGTGTGTATCAAAATAAAGGGTATTAAAAGGGTGATTTTAAAAATATATAACACCTATATGTTAAAATGTACCTAAAAATAACTAAAAAGTTGTAAATAAAAAAAAAGTTAATTAAAAAACGCAAAAAACCCGACTGCTTAAAAAGCGAACTTAAAAAAAAGTAAACAAGAAGAAAATCATGCTGAGCAGTCGGTGGATACATCCGGTTTTGGTCAGCCAGCTCGCGAATATGTATCCTCCGACAGCACAGCATGATTTTCTTCTTGTTTACGTCTTTTTATTTCGCTTTTTAACCAGTCGGGATTTTTGAGTTTTGGAATTAACTTTTTTTTTAATTACAACTTTTAGTAATTTTTAGGTACATTTAAACATATAGGTGTTATAAATTTTTGCAATCACCCTTTTAATACACACACGATGGGTTCAGAAGACTAAAAAAAAAATTTTTTCGTCCACAAAACGACGTCCAAAATTGGCAATTTTTTTCTTTTCCAATTTGTATGTAGCCAGTGACACTCGCAGGGTTAAGACGTCACATTATTTTTTTTGTCAGATAGTTGAAACAAAGTGAAATAAGGATATTGTCAGAAGATATTGGTCTAGTATACACTGACTGAATCTTAATTGCCCGATTTTCATGCCGAAGTCAGAATTACATTCAATGCGAGGAGCTTTGCAATTTATTCAAGCATAAACAGGTGCACCGTTAATGCTTCAGCTAACTCTCGCTACACGCTCTATTGATCATTCATACTCAAACTACTAAATCTATTGTGGATACCGTTTGTCCTGGTTTACCGATGCAAATCTCTAGGATACAATATATCAGTTTTGTGACGCAAACGCACACTAAGTGCTGATTTATTGTGATTTGGCTAAGAATAGATCTGACGGAGATATTGGACGGAAGAAAACAAATGGGTATTCGAATGTTAGAAGCAGGTTTGTTTTGTAGAATTGAACGGTGTTAGCCGGTAAAAATAATATAGGTATGTATGGTAATGAGGTACGGTGATGTATGTTTGAAATTGTAGCTAATTCCTACGTGTGAAATTGTAGCTAATTCCTAAGTGTGAAATTGTAGCTAATTCCTAAGTGTGAAATTGTTGCTTATTCCTAAGTGCGAATTTAGTTACATTATTATTGTATTTCGTTTGCTTCTTCAGAAACCAAGCTGGCAAGTCGATATTAATATAAGCCATCATTAGCAAATTGAGCCCCGCAAGCGTACAAATAAATTAATATGCATTTAGCACGAATTCAAATCATCTTTTTATTTCAGTCTATCGTTTGAAGATGACAGGGACGAAACGGTGTCATGGTGACAGTGGATCTTATCAGAATATCAGCGCAGCGTTACTTTCATTTCAACCGACTTCAAAAAGGAGGTTCTCAATTCGACTGTATTTTTTTATGTGTGTTGACTTTTTACTAGGTAAACCGATTTTGACGATTATTTTTTATAAACTGGTGCTTTAAAACATTTGCTCAAGTGGTCCTATTTAAATTCTGTTTTTGTTCTGATCTTGATCATGATCTGAAGAAGAACTTCGGAGATATACAACAGAAGTCTTCAATAAATGACGGAAAATCTCTCGGGATAACTCTGTTTATTTTTGACACCATTTCATAACATAAAATCACGCCGGTACGCTCGAAAAGGGTACGCAGATGTGTACAGTGCACTCTTATTTCACCGGTAGTGGTCAACATTCATGTTATTCGAGTATTCTATTCTGGGATAAAATTTCCATTATGGGCCGTTGATTTTTGCCGCGGGGATGGTAGGGGGTGGAGGAGGGGAGGTTTGGCTACCCCCCTGTACCATTACCACCACTCGGAGCCCTATGGTTATGGAGATTTTCATGGTTAAAGTTCTGAGGTTAGTGTAAATATTTCCGAAAATGTTCATCATTTAAGGGGCAGGGAGGGAGGGAAGGAAAGGGTGTAGGGAGACTACCCCACTGTACCATCCCCACCCCACGGAAACCCATGGTTATGGAGATATTAGATATATTTTATACTTAAATATAATTAATGAGATAAAAAAAAATAAAAAAATTGTGAATTAGTCCAAGAGCGAGCGAAGCGAGCTCGGGAGCTTAGGGCACCCCGACACGGATAGGTTAGGTTCGAAGGAGATGACGGGAGCTGAAGTGAGCGAGCAAAGCGGGCGAACTAAGCTCCCGTCATCTCCTTCATGTTAGGTTACTTTAGACCCTGCAGACAGAAATAGGAGCCCCGCGCAGCGGGGCTCCGTCGACTTTGTTTCGTTTCCCCCCCCTCCCTTAAAACAATGGACATTTACGAAGAAAATTATTCTATCCTGAAAACTTTGACCATGGATATCTCCATAACCATGGGGCTCCGAGTGGTGGGGATGGCACAGGGGGGTAACCAAAGCTCCCCCCCTCTCCCCCCCACCCTCCCCGCGCCAAAAATCGACGGCCCATAATGGAAATTTTAACCGTGCATAACTGTAGGCGTTAAAGATAATTATGTACCACAGCTAAAAAGTTACAAAAAAAAACAACCTACTTCCAAATAAAAACGCTACAAAGTGAAAAATATCGTTGCACATGCAGAGATAGAAGCCTTATTGACCTTATTATTGATTTTTATTTTTAATTATTGTTTTTTTTTGGGTTTTATCTCGTGTCACCAGCGCGGGTCACAAATAATTATTCTTTCGTTCTTCCTAAATACGTTTAGCGTTAGATTCGAGTCGTTTAGTGATATGTGATGCATGTGGACCTAAATGTGCGATACGGATACTTACATGTTTCAGTATTGAGATACGGATACTTAAATATTTCAGTATTTTTAGCAACGCAGATAACGAAACGTTAAAGGGCAAACATACCTAAAAAGATTACAGATGCCGAAATGTTGAAATACAAAAATAAAAAGATAAATCCCTGATTTATGACACCCACAGACAATATTCGTCCTCATCCAATGTCGTGACTCAAGAGGTCAGTTAGTTTAAAAACAATATAATTTCTCTTGGGAGCGACGACGGCTGTCATAACTTGGAAAATTGAGTTTCGTTTCAATACGAGGCTAATGTGTGAAATTTTTCGATTAAACTCTGATTTATTATAATCAACGACAATGAAGTGCTAATGCAATCTTGATTCCGTTGTTAGAGAAAGAAGAAACAGGTGCTTTTCTAACAAAGATGCGCTATGAAACAAAGTGTAGCGAGGCTGTGCAAGGATGATGCATGTCTCCGGTGCATGTGTGTGTGTGTGGTCTGGATGTGTTTGGTATGTATGTATTGATGTGTCTGTGATGTGTGTGTGTGAATCTATTATTTTGGTTATTTTATTTACTTAGGGCCCCGCGACGCGAGTGCGAGGCTTATTTTTTACTTTTTAGAGGTTTGTGAGTCGGGCGTTTTTTTTATTTTAAATATAATTTTTATTTTATTCTTTTTACACAAAAATTATAAACCTATTATTAGGCACGAACGAGAATCTATTGAAACACGTTATTATGACGCGATGTCTTTTGACAAACCGATTCAAAGAGTAAAATGAGTATAACTTTTGAACGGCTGAACCGATTTTCATCAAACATAGCTTAGAACACTCTCGACAAAGTCACTTTTTAAACAAAACCAAATTAAATCTAAATCAGTTTAGAAGCTATGATGCCACAGTCAGATACTTTAAATTTATAACACTCATCTTTTTCCGTCGGGGGTTAAAATACATATTCCTGCTAGCCTTTTTTCTTGCAAACCCATCGTGTGGGCTATCAAAATAAAGGGTTTTAAGGGGTGATTTCAAAAATATATAACAATTATATGTTTAAATGAACCTAATTCTAAAAAAAAAAAAACAAAAAAAATTGTAAATAAAAAAAGTTAATTAAAAAAATTAAAAAATCGGACTGATTAAAGAGCGAACTAAAAAGACGTAAACAAGAAGAAAATCATGCTGTGCAGTCGGAGGATAAATCTGGTTTTGGTCAGCCAGCTCACTAATATGTATCCTCCGGCTGCACAACATGATTTTCTTCTTGTTTATTATCCGACTTACCAAAAAAGAGGAGGTTCTATGTTCGACTTCTTGTACGTTTTTTTTTTTTTTTTTTTTTATGTATGTTCACCGATATTTCCGCCAATTGAGGACCGATTTTGAAAATTATTTTTTTGTTTTAAAGAACATGTTCCGAAATTGGTCCCATTTTAATTTGTTAATGATCTGATGAAGAACTTCGGAGATATACAACAGAACTCTTCAATAAATAACGGCAAATCATTCGGGATTGCTTCAATCGCATGTCTGTTTATTGTTTATACCATTTCATAACATAAGATCACGCCAGTATACTGAAAGGGGTACGCAGAACTCTAATTTCACCGGTTATTTTCAAGTTTCATGTTTTTCGGGTAATCTGTTCTGGCGTAATAGGTACTTACTAAACAACTTGCCTATTAAGTAGGTAAAACTAAAAAGGGAAAAATACAAAACTTTTTTGCAAAAAAATACTACCGACTTCCAAATGAAAAACTACAAAGTGAAAAATAACTTTATTTTTGGAAGTCGGTGTCCATATCGCAAAAATCGGTATCAACGAAAGACAAAAATAAAGTTATTTTTCACTTTGTAGTTTTTCATTTGGAAGTCGGTAGTATTTTTTTGCAAAAAAGTCTTTTTGTCTTTTTAGTTCGGTTTTCCAGCAGTCGGGTTTTTTGATTAATTTTTTTTTACAACCAACTCATGATGGCTAAGTCACACCCTTCAGTGGAGGGCTAAATTTCGCTGGATCAATTCTCGATGGAAGATTAATAAAAGATTACGTCCATCTAAATAGGGAATCCATTCGTTACCAATCGCTTTTGCGTCAAATCCAAATGAATTTACTGTCAAAAATGTTCGTTGCAAAGTACAGATGGACTTTTAATATTAGTGAGTACATTTGGTTGGATGTTTTGGGAATTCAAAGTGAAATACACTGAAATTTGAAGATGTGTTTTTAAATAAACAGATTTAGACATTAATTTATTTTAGGTCTCTTTTTACCCGACTGCCGAAGGGTAATGTGTTTATCAGTCTATGTATGTATGTTTGTTCCTATGTGACGTTCAATCGATTCGTTTTAACCTTGCGAGTGTCAAATCATGCTGTACAGTCGGAGGATACATATCACGAGCTGGCTGACCAAAACCAGATCTATCCTCCGACTGCACAGCATGGTTTACTTCTTGTTTACGTCTTTTTAGTTCGCTTCTTAAGCAGTCGGGTTTTTTTTTTTTCAATTAACCTTTTTTATTTCTCAAGTTCACACCTTCGCTGAATCGATAAAAACTAGCATTAACAATTTTCTTTTTTTTTTAGGTATGAAAGGCAGTAACAAATTGCCAGAGGTGCCTGTGAAAAGAACACGCGGCAACTCATGTGTTTGTGGCAATACAAACATTAATTACATTTAAGCTTTTGACATAGGCGACGACACTTTTTACAGAATCGTCTCATCGCTGTAGCATTGTCGCAGCCATCTGGTTAAATTAGCCAGGTAATTGGACGCATAGGCCGTTCATTAAACGCCTGGCATCCAATTAAATGGCTGAAGGACTATTAGCTATGTCTCTGAGCGCAACGTTTAACCATATGGCTGAATGTCGTGTAATCTTTTAGTTAAATTGGATATTAATGAATTTGTAATGTTTGGTTAGGGTGACCAGATAAATTAGAATCATATATTTCGCGAAAACTTGTAGAAGACATAGTATTATTTGGCACCTCCATGTTTTCATACTATTTTGACAATATCACACTTTAATTTCACAATAAAATTGCAAGAATGAAAATAACATTTACGGTTTGCGCTGTTTACGCCATATTTGTTTTGGTGACTACTAGCGCCGCAGTGGCAAAAACTGAACTAAATTTGTATCACATGGCTGAGTTTTGGTCAGTCATCTTCAAAGAGCTGACTTTCAATACGTCAAGTTGTTAAACGTTGAATGATTCTAGCTCAATTAAGTATCGGCCTAGGCATTCAATTGGATGCCGCAGGCGCCGATTCCCTTAAGTAGCTGATTTTAAAATGAGAATCACGTCTAAACGGCTAGTCGTAATTTATTGGAAAAAATATATGTTATATTAGACCATTTTCTTAATAATTTCATCTGAGCAAATTTTGAGTTTTATTCGTATAACATAGTGTAATTAATTTGTAAAGTTATGTCTGAAACGGACAAAAACTTGACAATCACAACAAAACCGCTGGGCGTATTTTAATGAAATTGACACCATATCAAAGACAATTTAATTATCTACATTTTGATCTGAAGCTTTTTTTTTTAAGTCATAGAATAATAAGAAAAGTACAAAAAACTACTAAATTTCGGGTCGCGCGGGTGACAAACGAGGGCGCGTTTTGTTCCCTCAAGGTCGTTGGCGTTAGTCGTCGTCTTAATGAACTCTCTAGGCGTCTAATTAGCTGGCTAATTTAACCAGATGGCTGCGACATCTATACCCGTGTGGAGCCTCTACGAATATGAAGGAATAAAATCCAGACATGTTTAAAAAATACAGATTCAGACATTAAGTTTTATGTCTCATATTCTCAAGTCCAAACACTCGCAGATTACAAAAAAAAACTAGCATTAACTGCATCTATATTTAATGTTCCTGTCTGCCTGTTTATTCTAGTAAGGCAATAACAAATGGCCAGAGATGGCTGTGAAAAATGCACGAGGCGTCTCATGCCGATGCCACGCCGACGTCATGCGCTCGAACTCAACAAACTTTTACTCTTTGGTCCTACGGTACTGAGTTTATCTGAGAAAGTAGATTTATGGGCATTTTACTACGGAAAAGATCGCATTATTCAAAGATTTTATACCCGCTTTATGGAAATAAAGTTTAATAAAGGCAACGGTTTACGTTTTTTTGTGAGGTTAATAAAGATGTTATTACATCGTTATAAGCCCATAATAAAAATACTAATATTTATCTACATATTTGTTTGGAGGTCTCACAAGCGTTAATTTTGTTCAGGGATCCTGAGTTCGATTCGGACAGTGTTAATGAGTTCATTTGTCCGAGTATCTCAATTGCGCGTGTTGTGTACTTGTGACATTTTACTGCTTGAACACATTAAATTTAACTAACTTTTGATAGAGTCAACCGATTGCGATTAAACAAAAAGTTAAGTACATATTACGTGATGCGTGCACCACTAAACAGACAAACAGACAATAATTCTAAAAATACTGGAAATGGGTTCGCTGGTTATCTTTTAACACCTTGGCTATTTTTTGTTGGAAATATATTCGATGTACAAAAACGACTTTTCTACAAATTTATTATATGTCATTATCATCATGTCAGCCGCAAGACGTCCACTGCTAGACATAGGCCTCCCCCAAGCGTCGCCACATAGACCGGTCCCGTGCGTCTAGCAACCAGCGGATCTCCGTAACCTTCACCAGGTCATCAGGCCACCTGGTGGGTGGCCATCCAACGCTACGTCTTCCGGTTCGCGGTCGCCAGTCTTTATTATATGTATTTATTAGAATGGCTAATTAATAAATAATAGAATTGCTGCTAACGCGGCAGATACCACATCTACCCATTCTGCACATCTCGGCATAATCCTAAAGTGACCTTACACGCTAATTCATGTTCCATGTAACATAGTCTCGTATCCAGATTGATTAGGCCATGTTCAGGTGGCTATTAGGCGCGACGGAGTATTATAATCGCATAACAGATGTGTTCACAGAAGGACCAGTTGCTGTCCGTAATCTGGAATTGTATTCTGAAGTTATGTTTAACTAACACGAACGTAATAGCCGTAACACACGCTCGGATTTGGTACGGGCGGATCACGGATTTGTAGGCGGAGTTAGTCCGCCCGTACCATATCCGAGCGTGTGTAGTGGTCCGCCGGACATTATTATTATTAATTGAGTCCGCCTCGGTCCACTTGTTTACATTTCGGATATGGTCTGCTCCGTACCAAATCCAGACGTGTGTACGGTTGGCAGTTGGTTGAGCCGTACCAACTGCGACCAGCGTCTTACGATATATTTACATTGAACTAATAACTTTTTACACTTTGAGGAATAAAATAGCGGTTTGACAGCGTTTGTATAGGAGAATATGACAGACGGTCATTTTTATTCCTCAGTTAAAAGTTATCAGACTATTGAAAAATAATATTCTAAATACGGCAACACTAGGATTTGGTAGGCGGAGTTGGTCCGCCGTACCAGATCCGGTCGTGTGTAAGCGAGAACGGATTTGTGGGCGGAGTTAGTCCGCCCGTACCATATTCGAGTGTGTGTTACGGCTATAATGTAACTGCTACGAAGCGTGTGGCTAATATTTTGACAGTTTTCAAATGTTGTGTCTACTTTTGTGGGGTCGCGGTGGACTTAAGGTATCGCCTCTCATACTCGGGGTCGTGGGTTCAAATACGAACAAGTATGAATGTGACTTTTCCAATTCATATGAAGTTTAACTTGGACATCACTGACAACGGAAAACAAAAATACATGAGGAAACCTAGTCTGTTTTGATCAACAGCATACATTAGTTCTGTTTTTGAAATCATCTCTTAAAACCTTTTTTTTATACCACTCGACGGGACAGAAAAAAAAATTGGGTCCCACAATATGGCGCCAAAAATCCGCTATTTTTCTATTTTCCAATTGTAATGTAGCCAGTGACACTCGCAAAGTTAAAACGAATCGATTGACGTAAGAATCATAAAAATTGGCCAACGCGTTTGGTCTCTAGAACGCCACATAGGAACATACATACATAGACTGATAAACAAATTACCCTCCTTTGGCAGTGGGGAAAAAGAAAACTGGTCAAGCTATTAGAAATCAGAGCTAAGACTGACTTTAATTTATTGAGGCACACATCGATTGGTTCTTCTGGCAACCCAGATATCGTCTCTAATATAATGTCACACGACTAAAATAGCTTATGATCGATCCTCCAGTACGTCGACGTGATCTTTGGCGGTATATTTTTGAATAAGAAAGAGTGTCGCGCCTGCAATTGGAGCAGGTAATTTTGTAGCGAAGTTCAAAGGGGACTTTTTTATTCTTGCCGGGGAAACAGTAAGTAAGAACTGAATGCTTTTGTTTTTCTGGGAGCATGAGGAGCTCGTGGCTAAATAATAACAGCCGTACGGGTCGATCGCCAAGGTTAAGCAACGCTTGACGAGGTCGGTTCGTCGATGGCTGAACATTTCAACATGCTGAGTTTCGTCCGTGCCTCGGAAAGCACGTTAAGCCGTTGGTCCCGGCTGTCATTTAAAAATCTTTGACAGTCGTTACGGGTAGTCAGAAGTCTGAGATCTGACACCAGTCTTGCCAAGGGGTATCGTGTTACCCAGTTACTGGGTTTTGGAGGTCAGATAGGCAGTCGCTCCATGTAAAACACTGGTACTCAGCTGAATCCGGTAAGACTGGAAGCCGACCCCAACATAATTGGGAAAAGGCTAGGCAGAGGCTAGTCAAGCGAGATAGGTCGAATAATTATTGGTACGTCGGCACGTCGTTACCATTTTTTTATTTACTATTTTTATCACCTAACTACGGCGAAATAAAATAGGGAGGGTTATGTTTTTGACCGGTATGTATGTCAGTATGTATGTTCATCTTTTGCCTCATAACTTCTAAACTACTTATCATAATTTGACAAATCCGTGTCGTTGGAAGCGTCTTCTTTGGTTATAGGCTATATTGTGACGTTACATTAAATTGAATATGTCCCCATTTAAGGGGCACGAAGTCAAAAAGTTCTTATGATCATGTGTGGTATCATTGAACAGGAATTTAAAAATGAAGGTAGGGTTTGGTACATCATATTTTTGTAAGCGTAGAGCGTTTGCGAGGTATATTTAGTTAGTCATGAAAACTATTTTTTTATCCGACTACGGCGTCGCAAAGTCCACTGTTGTAACTTATGCATTATCTAGATACATATAAAATAACAAAACCTAAACAGAAAATGAAGTTATGTGGCTCTGCAAAAACCCTAAAATTCTTTAAAAATAAAAAATAAGGCCAAAAATTAAAAAAGACTACTGTGAAATCACGCTCCAAAAAGTATGAAACAAGAAAATATTCTCATCTGAAATTGTTATTATCGAATAACAATTTCAGATGAGAATATTTTCTTGTAATTTGTTTATTTAATACCCGATACATATCGATGTATCGGGTATTAAATAGACAAATTACGGGTACTAAATATATTATTGTATTTCATAAATATTTATAGTATTGTTCAGAGGATAACTCTGGTCGTATGCCACTTTGTAGAATGTATTGTTTAGTTACGGTAGGTATGTTTTTTTTTTTGTTGAACTTATTATGGGCCAAATAAATTTTGAAATTTTCTTCTTTATTTCTTTCTTTCTATTCCTACATAATTCTTAAAAAAAATTGCAATAAATTTATTGGGTTAAAAGTTGCAGCTTATTACTAAGTTGTTAACTTTCATGTTTCTCCTGCCGAATTTTCTAAAAACAGACGAAGTAACTTCGGGTCAACCACACAAGAGGACGGCTTCGTAATAAAAATTGATTGTCGTTAAAAAGTTTCAGTTTAACGGCTCTTTAAAAGTAATTTATACTTTGAGGGATCATAAGTTACAAGTATCTGCAACATTGAGCATATTTTTCTTACGCTTGCAGATCTTGGTGTTCTTTAGAATCCCATTTTTAACCCCCGCCGGAAAAAGAGGGGTGTTATAAGTTTCACGTGTGTTGCTGTGTATCTGTGTATCTGTGTATCTGTGTGTCTGTCTGTGGCATCATAGCGCCTAAACGGGTGAACCGATTTCGATTTAGTTTTTTTTGTTTGAAAGGTAATTTTGTCGAGAGTGTTCTTAGCTATGTTTGAATAAAATCGGTTCAGCCGTTCCAAAGTTATGGGCATTTTACTGTTTGAATCGGGGTGTTTTCGCAAGATAAATGTGTCGGGGGTTTTTAAATTGTGAAATTTTACTTGTTCATCCATGGCTTTTCTTTTAGAACATTTTCAACATTTCGTGGTGGCTTGCCTTTTTTATAGGCAAACATTTAATCTGTCTAGCTTTTATTTTACTTTGCAATATATGTATCACTAGCTAACCTTCGTTCCCGTCAACTGGCTACCTACCTACCATAACTACCCTACCCTACCTACCCTACGTTTTTAAGATGTATTCTGGTATTCGGGGCGGAGACAAATCCAACGAATCAAAAACCATGAAAATTGGTCCAGCAGATCTCGAGTTATAAGTGTTGTAACAAACCCGTCTTTGTTTTATTTATATATTTACAATGCATGTCCTCGAAAAGAGCGGTTTTCCAAGCAGCCAAACTGTGCGGAAAGTGTCACTTTTTTTTACTAGTGCTTTTTACTTTCCTGTACTTTTTTAATTTTTAACTCCAACGTCAGCCCGACGCATACAGTCTTATTACAAAAAACTCAATAAACCTTGGTTTAAACCTGGCCTATCAAGTCCAGGCTTATCTGCAAAACCATGGTCTAAATTTGTCCGTATTACAAAACTTTAAAAAACCCTGGTCTTCTTAGTACCGTCATTTGAACCATTGTCTATATGTCAACCACAGATTATTAAAAATATCATTCGTTCACCATAATATCATTCAATTGCAACGTTCCGTATCCCAGAAAAGAAAACGTTTTGATAATACGATAAGGATTAAATGATGTTTAGGAGTGTTAAAAATATTGACACTTTATTATTTTGCATGTATAAACATAAGTCATTTATCGAATGCAGTTTTGTTTAGGTTTAAGCAGATTACTTAAATTCGTATTAATTACTAATAATACATCGACGTACGTGTAACGAAACGTAACATTCTCGCGCGTTACATGAAACCATAACAATAAATAAAACAATCGCTCGTTGAACAAAGTTCATTAGGCTTTGGATTTTTAAGTTCTACAAGTCTCTATTGATATATTAAGTGTTGTGATGGACAAACAAAAAAAAACATCTGAAAATTGGAGTACCGAGAAAAAAGTAATATTCTCAATATCAATTAAATACACCATGTTAATATCCATTTTCGGGTAAAACAACACAACACAATGAAAAAGATTCTATAACCTAAAAGAAAAACTTTGACAGATACGACTTAGACCACCGTTAAACTAGGGGCCGCCGAGGTTTAGCGTTAGACCATGATATGGTCCATGGTTTATCGCTAAACCATTATTTGTAATATCATTTTTATTTAAACCGTGGTTTATAGAGATTTAAACCTGGGTTTTTAGTTAAACCGCTTTTTGTAATAAGACTGCTACAGTCTTATTACAAAAAACTCAATAAACCTTGGTTTAAACCTGGTCTATCAAGTCCAGGCTTATCTGCAAAACCATGGTCTAAATTTGTCCGTATTACAAAACTTAAAAAAACCCTGGTTTTCTTAGTACCGTCATTTGAACCATTGTCAATATATCAACCACAGATTAAAACAAATATCATTCGTTCACCATAATATCGTTCAATTGCAACGTTCCGTATGCCCAGAAAAGAAAACTTTTTGATAATACGATAAGGATTAAATGATGTTTAGGAGTGTTTAAATATTGACACTTTGTTATTTTGCATTTATAAACACGTTAGTTATTTTATCGATTGCAGTTTTGTTTAGGTTTAAGCACATTACTTAAATTCGTATTAATTACTAATACATCAACGTACGTACGCAACATCTACGTACGTGTAACGAAACGTAACATTCTCGCGCGTTACATGAAACCATAACAATAAATAAAACCATCGCTCGTTGAACAAAGTTCATTAGGCTTTGGATTTTTAAGTTCTCCAAGTCTCTATTATAACAATTGCCTCTTTGTTAATAATGTGTTAGTATAATGTGTTGTGATGGACCAACAAAAAAAAAACTGAGAATTGGAGTACCGAGGAAAAAGTGATATCCTCAATATCAATTAAATCCACCATGTTAATATCCATTTTCGGGTAAAAACAACACAACACAATGAAAAAGATTCTATAACCTAAAAGAAAAACTTTGACAGATACGACTTAGACCATCGTTAAACTAGGGGCCGCCGAAGTTTAGCATTAGACCATGATATGGTCTATGGTTTATCGCTAAACCATTATTTGTAATATCGTTTTTGTTTAAACCGTGGTTTATAGAGATTTAAACCTGGGTTTTTAGTTAAACCGCTTTTTGTAATAAGACTGATAGAGTTTTTATTATTTGAGAAAAGTTTTAAAAATTAGTTATGTACAGATTATCATTCATAAAAAAAGTAAAATAAAACTAATACTTTATTTTAGGCGTTTTTAATTACTCTAGATTTAGATTTTGATCAATAAATTAATTTTAAATATTCATTAAATATGTTTGGCAGAACGTATATTTTGCTCGTGCCTTATTGCGTTACGATGTGACAGCTATTCGCACATGCGCAGTAGATATGCTCGAGGAACTATTAGTTAATCTGTGGATATGCTGAACGCGCTTGAATACGCCCGCCATTTTATTAATTTATTTATTTCCTCGCACAATGCATAGTAAAATGTTGTATGATACACGTACGTAAGATGATTTCCGACTCGTGTCGATTTATCCACTCACTCGCTTCGCTCGCTCGTGAATAAAAATGCCACTCATCGGAAATCACCTACCTTCCGCACTTGTAGCATAAATAACTATTATATAGATGTAAGTGCGTCCTGTTCAAATCTTACAACAGAATTTTAAAGTAGTTATCCTCCACCGATTAACGTGAAATTTTGCAAAAAACGTTTAGTTTGGATGACAATTGCATGTTCAGCTAAGTAACGTCATTCTAAATCCAAAAAGGCGGACAGATCTTTTTTTTTGTTTCTTTTTTAAAAATAACGTTGCTCCACGCTAGCTAGGCCGTAGGTCTTCCTGTATCGTGGGTGCGTTTACAAACATATAAACTCAAATACACAACACCCAGAGCCGGAACAACTATTTGTAGTTCATACAAATATTTGTTCCGTGCGGGAATCGAACCCGCGACACGCAGCGCAGCAGTCAATCGCTCAACCACTGCGCCCAAATCGTGATTAAGATGGCGGACTAGTTATTTTTTGTGCACTGACATGATATGGGTATCAAATGAAAGGGTTGGCTGAGAATAATACGAAAAATGCTAGAAAAACAAAAAAAAAAAATCCCAATTATGTTGAGGTCGGCTCTAAATCTAACTTGATATTCAGTATTCTAGATGGAGCGACTAGGTTTCGGACCTCTACATGCCAGTGCTTATTTAACTGTTAGTTGGCAATAGTTTAAAATAAATAAGAATTGCTATATATATTAACTAGCGGACGCCTCGCGGTTTCACCCGCGTAGTTCCCGTTCCCGTGGGAATACAGGGAAAACAAGTAGCTTATGTCACCCGGGGATAGTGTAGCTTCCCAACGGTGAAAGAATTTTTGAAATCGGTCCAGTAGTTTTTAAGTTTATTCGTTACATACAAATATACAAATCTATCCTCTTTATAATATTAGTATAGATATGATATAGCCTATAGGTGCTGTAACGAAAATAGCCCAGTGGTATGTTAATAAATTCAAAATACTACACGTAATTAGAGCAAAAATATGTTTACCAATTTCTTTGTCATATTGTTAGATAAAATAGACTGTGTCCTTCTTACACCTAAATAATAGAGTAAGTATGCAATATCATCTACGATGGAATTACTCCTGATATAACGTATGTGTTTTTTTGCAGTTATTCTGGTACCGCCGCGCCGTATAGTAAATAATATAGAGGTGAGCCGTGTGTCGTTTCTGCATATTTGATCTGTGACCTGCCTGTTGAGTTCATTTCACTCTGTGGTTCAGTCATTTTGTTTAGATTTTTAACCCCCGCCGGCAAAAGAGGGGTGTTATAAGTTTCACGTGTGTTGCTGTGTATCTGTGTGTCTGTCTGTGGCATCATAGCGACCGAGACCCGAACAGATTTTGTATTTTATTTTTGTTTGAAAAGTGATTTTGTCGAAAGTGTTCTTAGCTACGTTTGAATAAATTCGGTTCAGCCGTTCAAAAGTAATGGGCATTTTACTGTTTGAATAGGGGTGTTTTTAATCCCCGCCGGAAAAAGAGGGGTGTTATAAGTTTCACGTGTGTTGCTGTGTATCTGTGTGTCTGTATGTGGCATCATAGTGCCTAAACGGATGAACTAATTTTGATTTATTATTTTTTGTTTGAAAGTTGATTTTGTCGAGAGTGTTCTTAGCTATGTTTGAATAAAATCGGTTCAGCCATTCAAAAGTTATGGGCATTTTACTGTTTGAATCGGGGTGTTTCCGCAAGATAAATGTGTCGAGGGTTTTTGAAATTTTACTTGTTATAGTAAAGAATAAGGGTTAATCACGCTAGGCTTATTAATTTGTGTAAAATATTTCATCACCACCGTTCTAAAAACGGTGAAGAAAAACATCGTGAGAAAACCGGCTTGTCCTAGAACCAAAAATTCAAAGACATGTAACATCCGCCAACCCACACTGGGCCCGCGTGGTGGATCATGGCCCATAACCTCTCTTACAGAGAGGAGGCCTGTGTCCCAGCAGTGGGAACATTAAAAGCCTGATGATGATGATGCTAGTGCACACAGTTTAATAATGATGCCTATAGGTAAAAAGTCATTAGTCTGGCTAGACTTTTCTCAAGTGTGTTGGTGATAGACTGGTAGCCGACCAGCAGTTTTTAAGGGTGTAACTGATCCTGAAGATCCTGGTAAGGATAATGGGACAAACTAAATTATTGCATTGTCATCGAACCTTGATAAGTGTACAAAGTTTCAAATGAATCCGACGTTTTGAAGGGGGTGAAAATTACGTTCAAATATTCCGTTACATAGATTCATAGATACATAGTTACATACATACCAAGCTAATAAAAGCGTGTTAAAAATAAAAAGAAAGAATGTCGCTTATTTGTCCTACCCAGTTACTTTACTAAAGCTGGAGTAATATTTAGTTAAGCTACTCTGTCATTGCAATTTATTTATAATGATGTACCAGCTACCATCTGGATATTACATTTTCTATTCTTTCTTTTTCTGCTCAGGTTACCCCTTGGCAAGTTTGATTGACAGTCTTTCGGGCATTTGGATCAGAATTTTCAAAATTATATTTTTCGATATCATTTATAAAAAAATCTTTGAACTGTTTTAAGGTGAAGTGTCTTATTTTTGGCAGAAACTGCATTTGAAAAAAAATATATAAATGTTTTTATAAAACAAGCCTTTTTCGTATTCTTCTGAGCAAACCCTTACATTTGATACCCATATCATGCAAAGCAGTGCACAAAAAATTACTAGTCCGCCATCTTGGGACATATTATTATTGGATTTAGAATGACGTCACTTAGCTAACAATGCATTATCATCCAAACTATACGTGTATGCAAATTTCATCTTAATCCGTGGAGGATAACTGCTTTAAAATTCAGTTGCAAGATTTGACCCGAACACACTTACATACATACATTGCAAGTTAAATAAAAGCTTGTAAAATAGTCGCTATACGGACACTCGTGTTTCAGTAAACATCAATATTTAATTTACTCCTTACACCATCCTCAAAAGAAAGGTTTTGGGCAATAAAAATAAACGTGAAACATCCCTTGACAAATTAAATGAATTCATTAGGGAGAGTAATTAATTTTACCGACCGTCCCAGAGGCTTCCAGTAATTGATGTGCCAATACTATGTGTCTATTGGATGTGTGGATGTGGATCTGAAAGTAGGTTACCTCTTGGTTGTGACGTCAGCGATGTAGGCGTCTGGTACTTACCTGAAAGAATAGAAATAGAGCTGTTAAGAATGAGAGCCATATCAATACATATAATTAATCTGCAGAAAAGTCGTTTTTGTACATCAAAAAAATATTTCCAACAAATAAAATTTAAAAAAAAACCTCCGACACATTTACCTTGCGAAAACACCCCGATTCAAAGAGTAAAACGCCCATACCTTTTGAATGGCTGAACCGTTTTTATTCATACATAGCTAAAAACACTATCGACAAAATCACCTTTCAAACAAAAAAAACTAACTCAAAATCGGTTCATCCGTTTAGGCGCTATGATGTCACAGACAGACAAACAGATACACAGACACACAGATACACAACAACACACGTGAAACTTATAACACCCCTCTTTTTCCGGTGACGGTTAAAAAAAATAGCCAGGGTGTTAAAGAATAACCAACAGAACCCATGCCCAGCATTTTTGAATGTTTTGTCTGTTTAGTTGTGCACGCAGTACGTAAAATGTACGAAACCAATGTAGATAACATTTATACATAAAAATTGTGCGCAACTTGAAGTATTACTTAGTTTTTGTTTCATCGCAATCGGTTCACTCTATCAAAAGTTAGATGAATTTAAAGTGTTCAAGAAGTAAAATTTCACAATACACGCAATTCAGATACTCGGACAGTTGCACTCCAAATTCGATAAATAGCGTTGTGCATATGAAGTTTCTAAATGGCGGTGTTAAAATTCTCCGCGAAAGAATGACCCTAGAAAAAAAAATTGTAGGTAGGTAGGAATGTAAGTAGGGTAGGGTAGGTAGTTGACGGGCGCGACGCCGCGTGCATAGCTAGTTATGAAATAAAAGTACCTATACAAATTGTATTAAATTCTCAAAGGTCAAATCCCGCATACTAAAACATTAAAAATCTATTCGTAATCTCATCTTACCGACAATTATAATTGACGAAACTTGTCAAAAATTTAAGTAGGTAGATGAGTCCGAAAATATGATCGTTTCGAAAAAAGCTGGAATTGTCCCTTTCGCAGTTTCGCCATTAGATATTGAACAAAAAAAATATGTCTTCTTTTCTTACTAAATTTTCGACATTTTAGAAAAAGAATCATTGATGCTTCAAAGTATAATAAGAGCGTACAAACGTGGGTTATCTTTTTTATAGTCTCGTGCTTGACCACATTACTACTATCTCAGATGGCAAGCGATGATGTGGTCGATATTGAAGCAGAAAGTAGCTTACCTAGAAAAAACCTATTAACTCTTGACTTAAAGACCCCTAGATTGAGGCTATCGGGAAACACAGGCTCCGTATACTCGGTATACTTTTTGTAACGAAATAATTCAGTAATGTCAAATTTATGGCAGTTTGGTGATAAATACATAATGATTTATTAACGAAACAATCTAATATATAAAATTCTCGTGTCACAGTTTTCGTTGCCACACTCCTCCGAAACGGCTTGACCGATTTTGATGAAATTTTTTGTGCTTATCCGGTATCTATGAGAATCGGCCAACATCTATTTTTCATCCCCCTAAATGTTAGGGGTAGTCCAACCCTAATTTTTTTTTTTAATTTATAGACAAAAAATTTAATTTCTATTTTTTTATGATACAACATACAAAAATACATACAATCCTCAATTTTCACCCTTCTACGATCAACCCTTATTTTTTAATAGCCATTCATAACTCCAGAACGCACGAACCGATTTCCAAGGTTTTGCATTCGTTGGAAAGGTCTCGGGCTCCGTGAGGTTTATAGGTAGGGTAGGGTAGGGTAGTGTAGGGTAGGATAGTGTAAGGTAGTGTAGGGTCGGGTAGGGTAGGGTCGGGTAGGGTAGGGTAGGGTAGGGTAGTGTAGGGTAGTGTAGGGTAGGGTAGGTTAGTGTAGGGTAGGGTAGTGTAGGGTCAGGTAGGGTAGGGTAGGGTAGGGTAGGGTAGTGTAGGGTAGGGTAGGGTAGTGTAGGGTCGGGTAGGGTAGGTAGTGTAGGGTAGGGTAGGTAGTGTAAGGTAGGGTAGGTAGGGTAGATAAATGTTTGGTCTTTTTATGGCAAAACAAAGTTTGCCGGGCCAGCTAGTAAGTTTATAATATTTTAGACGTCTCTACAACAATGTACCCAAAGCATGACGTGTTTATAGAACTTTAAACAGAAATAGGTATCAACGCCATATACAACATGTTGAAGATAATCCGTAAACGGCAAGAAACGTGACTAGATTCCTACAAAAAAATATACATTAATCATAACACAATTAAAGTCTTGGTTGACTTATTATTATGCATGTCAGTTGAAGCACGATCTGCAGATTCTGGTTATCCTTATTGGATTTATTTTACTCAGAGTAGCTTGTGAACAGGCTCATCTTCTGCCTAGTTTTTTTTTAGCTTGGCGTAATGCTTATGTATACTCCAATACCACGGGGAGATAGTGCAGTTATGTGGAACTCCACGGTGTCCTCCAGTGCCGCTTAAGGCGGGGACACGCACCGCGAACCCGCCGAGGCTGTCCGTCACCGGACCCTCCTCGGGGAGTATCCCCAACCGGAGTACCAGAACACACTGTAGGCCGTGACCACCCAGGGTCCAAACTAGCACATGGGTGCCAGACGACCCCGTATATGGCACCCTTGGTCCCTTGCCTAGCTGAACCAATTATGTTGGGGTCGGCTTCCAAACTAACTGTATACGTCGTGGCCATATCTTAGAATTGACCAGTTCATGGTGTGGCCGACCATTTCATGAAATGGCAAATACCCGCTGCCCAGTCCACCTCTAAAATTAGAAAAAGTAAAACTTCAAAATTTTAAAAACCCCCGACGCATTTTTATTTCATGCTACATAATTTATCTAGTACATAGTAGATACGTTTCGATCGGCAATCTATTGAACACGTAATTATGACACGATATCTTGTGACAACACCCCGATTCAAACAGTAAAACGTCCATAACTTTTGAACGGCTGAGCCGATTTTATTCAAACATAGCTAAGAACACTCTCGACAAAATCACCTTTCAAACAAAAAAACTAAATCGAAATCGGTTCATCCGTTTAGTTGCTATGATGCCACAGACAGACACACTGATACACAGCAACACACGTGAAACTTATAACACCCCTCTTTTTCCGGCTGGGGTTAAAAAAGGATTTATTGATATTTTGCCCACTGAATTTTCAATTGTGAACCGATTCTGTTGAAATTAGGTAAACTGAAAAGTGGAATAAAAATCCTTTTTAACAAAAAAATTTACCGACGAAATAAGGAACTGAAAAGCAAAAAATAAAAATAAAACTTTTAGTTTTTAGCATTTTGAGGCGGCGCGAAACAAACCATCATAGAAGATCAACCCAACTACAATAATTCTAGGGTTAAGGTAAATAATTTGCATGTTTGTTTGTTTAGCAACTCAAAATACTAGTTTAAAAGATTTTTATTTTTAGGGTTCCGTACCCAAAGGGTAAAAACGGGATAACTTACTATTTTTTTTAATAGATTACTAAGACTTCGCGGTCCGTCTGTCTGTCTGTCTGTCTGTCACCAGGCTGTATTTCATGAACCGCGATAGCTAGACAGTTGAAATTTTCACAGATGATGTATTTCTGTTGCCGCTATAACAACAAATACTAAATACAAAATAAATATTTAAGTGGGGCTCCCATACACGAAACGTGTTTTTTTTTTTGCCGTTTTTTGCGATAATGGTACGGAACCATGCGTGCGCGAGTCCGACTCGCACTTGGCCGGTTTTTTTGCTTTTCAGTTCCTTATTTCGTCGGTAACATTTTTTTTTGTAAAAACGTGTTTTTTTGTTGACAACTTTTAATAAACTTAGTTTTTTATTCATATATTTTAGTTTTCGTTTGTCAATCGACCTACATACCGACAAGATATCCGAAGCGCGTTTGCGTAAACCCCGATCAATAGAGCGGTTTGATTCGCTTTCTCCCATTGTTTTAGCATCATTAGAACAATGCTGATCACCGTGACTAGCTACTTTTACTTACGGTTAATTGGTGCACCATTGCTTGAAGTGTTGGCTCGTTAAATTGTGTATTAGAGTGGTGTTGTGTAAGTTCTATTCAATGTTTTTTTATACAATACTAGCTGTTGCCCGCCGACCCACAGGACCCATTTTCGGGATAAAAAAATAGCCTATATCACTCAGGAATAATATGGCTTTCTATTGGTGAAAGAATTTTTCAAATCGGTCTAGTAGTTTCGGAGCCTATTCGGTACAAACAAAGAAACAAAACAATCTTTCCTCTTTATAATATTGGTATTGGTATAGACTAGTGACTAGTGTCTGCCAGTGTTTTTGCACGCGTGAGTCGATATTAATTCGAGTACTACCCGGATAAAAAGTCGTATACTCTAATCCAGGGCTTCCCAATCTTTTTAATACTGTGACTCCCTTAACAAAGTGTATTTTTAACACGCTTTTATTAGCTTGGTATGTATGTATCAATGTAACGGAATCTTTGAACGTGATTTTCACCCCCTTCAAAACGTCGGATTGATTTGAAACTTTGCACACTTATCAAGGACCGATGACAATGCAATAATTTAAATAGTTTGTCCCATTATCCTTACCAGGAACTACACGATTAGCGACTTTTTAGTTCAATTTACCATTAAAGCGTGTTTTTTAGTTTTTAGAACTACAATTTATTTTATATTTGCGACACTCTTGTTCTTTAGTGTTGATAATAGGCCCCCTGTTCAAATTCAAAATTCAAATATTTATTGGAACAAGAAACGGTTTACAAAAGTTTGAGTTCGTTAACAGCCGCATTAGTATGGAGTACTGTGTCGCGGCCATTAGCGCCCACCTCCAAGAAGGGAGACGACAGCGTTCCAGGTATACATATTAATAAGAAAAAAAAAAACAACAAAATATAAATGTATGTAAGATTTTGTGGCATAACAATATCAAAAATATGCAAACTAGGTACTTGGAATATACCAACAAAATATACAAAACATAAAAATAAAATAATCTTAAGTTCTAAATTACTTTTGCATGTGAGTGTGTGTATATTAGCGTGAGTGTAAGTGGAGTGTGTATGTGCATGAGCGTGAGTGAATGTGAGAGTATGTGTAGGGATATGTATGTTTGTCTGTTTATGCGATTTGGAAGGCAGTAGGAATGAAAGGTTTTTTTTGTTTTGTGTCCCTTTTTTAGTTTTTTACAAAATGTTCAAGCTCTTCATAAGTCAGGGAACTGAGCCACTTATGTGTAATTGATTTACACTCACGTGAAGTAAGTGGGTAAATGTTTAAAATCCCATTTATTTTATTATATAAAATTGGGCTTATAAAGTAGTATTGTCGTCTAACCATTACAATACTAGCTTGTGCTACAGGGCAGACTGTAGCAGGTCTACGTTTCTGCCTACTCTGGCTGCTGAGACACTGGTCGAAACTAAGCTCTGTGTGTTTTCGTAAGATCGAGTTCAGAAGAAAACTGTGTCTTACCCTAGGTATTTGCAGCAGAGCATACAACTCATCGGTTGGAAAACGGACCGGTTTGTGTGACATGACTTTTAGGACCGCACGCTGTGCTCTTTCTAAACGAAGCATTAAGCACTTACCAGAACTACCCCATGCGGTTATACAGTAGGTTAGGATGGAGTTCGCTAGAGCATAGTAGACTGTTTTAAGCGTAGGCAGATCCGCTGATGATCTTAGTTTTTTAAACACAAATATTAATTTTCTAACTCGTGCAACCAATGACCCAATGTGATCGTTCCAAGACATGGTACTATCAATTGTTACGCCTAAGTATTTTATACTATTTGTTCGCGAGATAGATTTGCAACAGCAGTTACTATTCATAGCGGGCAGGCAATTGTGGATGGTCAAAGCGAAGGGTGAAGCCGGTTGAGAAGCTATGCGTGGGGCAAATGTGATAAACTTAGTTTTTTCCATGTTCAGGGTCAGCAAATTTTTTGATAGCCAGTCAGAAACCATTCGCAACGCGGATTCTGCATGGGAGCGTGTTTCATGCCAGTCTCTTCCTTGAACAATTATTGCCGTATCGTCTGCATAGACCATAAGATTCGAATTTGGTATAGTGAGTCTGCAGAGCTCGTCGATGTAGATTAAAAATAGGGTGGGTCCAAGGACACTACCCTGTGGGACGCCATAGCTGATGCTTTCTTCGTTGCTCATATAGTTTCCCATTTTAACAATCTGAGAACGATCACTTAGGTAACTTTTAAAGATATCCTGTGACAATCCTCTTACGCCGATTTTTTGGAGTTTATTAAGCAAGAGGGGGACAGAAACAGTGTCAAATGCTTTTGAAAGGTCTAGGAAAATAGCAATTGTTTTGTATTTACTGTTTAAGTTTTTAGCCACAGTACCAGTCAATTTGAGAACAGCATCTTCTGTGTTTCTTCCTGATCGAAATCCAAATTGATTGTCCGCCAGAATATTTTTTGAGTTAAGATAGTTAAGGAGCCTAATATTAATGATTTTTTCCAAGATTTTCGATAAGGTTGTTAACACAGAGATTGGTCTATAATTATTGACACTGCTTCTGTCTCCACTCTTGTGTATAGGGTGCACAACAGCTCTTTTAAAGACCGTGGGGAAAACTCCTGTCAACAAAGAGAGATTAAATACATGACAGATAATTGGAACAAGGACGTGTCTGGCAGCCTTAATCAGGGTGGCAGAAATACCGTCCCAGCCCACAGCACTATTAAGTTTAAGACCGAGTATTATTCTCTCTATTTCGGCAATGTCCGTGCTAAAGATGGCCATTGAACTGGGGTCAGAACTAGTTACATCGGGGTCATCAGAATTGCAAGCCTGATCGGTTCGTGGTGTAAATTTGGAAGCGAGAGTTTTGGTTCGGTTTTGTTGTATGTTTGTTTTTATTTTCAGGATTCCATATGTGTTATTGTTTTTATCTTGGTGTACAATAAAGTGTATAATAAATAAATAAATAATAGCTGTTTTCACTAGTTGCTTGAAAAAATAATGATTACAAACACAAAAACAATGAGCTCGCTTTTTGAAAAAAATACTCTCCTTTAATTTTCTCAATTGATATGCAATCTCCCATTATCATCATCAGCCTATAACAGTCCACTGCTGGCTTGTAATCTGTTCTACGACTTAATTACTGCAACTGCAGAACAGTCAGGTTCGCATAAGTATTGACGTGACGTATCAAGCGGTCTTACGAATCTTTAGTACCCAGAGTTTGATGATCTTGGGATTTATTACTCCATTTGAATTACATATTATTTATAGAAAAGTCATCATCTGCCTAGCCTTTCCCCAATTATGTTGGGGTCGGCTTCCAGTCTTATCGGATTCAGCTGAGTACCAATGTTTTAAATGGAGCGACTGCCTATCTGACCTCCACAACCCAGTAACTGGGTAGCACGGTAACCCTTGGCAAGACTGGTGTCAGATCTCAGGCTACTGACTAACCGTAACGACTGTCAAAGATCTTCAAATGACAGCCGGGACCAACGGCTTAACGTGCTTACCGAGGCACGGAGGAAACTCGGTATGTTGAAATGGTCACCCATCCACGGACCGACCTCGTCAAGCGTCGCTTAACCTTGAAGATCGATCCGTGCGGCTGTTATTATTATCTATTTTTATTATTAGTATCTATTAATATTTATAGAGTAGTATTTTGTAGTTTCATATATCTCAAAGTTCCAACAGCAGCTCTTTCTCGTTTACGACGCCCGCAAGAGACCACCACGGCACCCCGGGCGTCGCGACGCACAGTTTGGGAACCTCTGCCCTAATCTAAGCCATGGTCTACCTGTGTGCCAAATTAAGGCGTGATTGATAACAAACATTCTATCGTCTAAACATCAAAACATACATACATTCACATTTATAGTATTAGGAGTAGAATAAGTTGAATTTTTAAAGTAAAAAAAATACTTTTGATAATAATATTATTTATTCCAAAATGATCGCGTATCAAATTACAGCTTATTAGCCTTTTACAAAGAAGAAAATCATGCTATGCAGTCGGAGCATACATCTGGTTTTGGTCAGCCAGCTCGCGCATATGTATCCTCCGACTGCACAGCATGATTTTCTTCTTGTTTACGTCTTTTTAGTTGGCTTTTTAAGCAGTCGGGTTTTTTGTTATTTTTAATTACTTTTTTTTATTTTAAATTCCCTTTTATTGAAATCATAAATAATCGTATTATCTGTGTGTATACTTATTTTAAAATTTCGTTCTTTCACTACAACCTCAAAATCTCAGAACTCAAATCCACTTTCACTACCATATAAGCCTTTCATTCCATCTGTTCATTCTTTAACGACTGCTTGCCTAGTAAGGATTCACAGTGGTTTCTGCACCGCAGCCGGACAATGGGCCCGAAGTGTCCCGAAGTGTCCCGAAGTCCACCGATTGGGCCACTCCACAGATTACTATTGAAACGTCCCTAATGGCGGCATGAAAGGCGTCTCCAGAGATGAGAAGCGCGAGAAATTACCAAGATTGAGGCGCCATTGTTGATTCGATGTAGATGATGGAATTGAATGCATTCTAGTTACTTGCGAGTGACTTTGAATGGGAGATTGAGTGAACGTAAAAATGAATTAGATCTGCACGATTTCTAGATTTAGATTTGATACAATAACGTAGAAAGCGCTTGGGACATTTCTATGTATTGGCGTAGCTCAAATTGTCATAAAAATATTTTTTTCTAGATTTTAATGGATTTCCGGTGCCGATAATGCTAAATGAAAAGCTCAGATAACGATCATTGATCGTAACTTTACTCCGTTTTTAACCCCCGCCGGAAAAAGAAGGGGTGTTATAAGTTTCACGTGTGTTGCTGTGTATCTGTGTATCTGTGTGTCTGTCTGTGGCATCATAGCGCCTAAACGGATGAACCGATTTCGATTTAGTTTTTTTTGTTTGAAAGGTAATTTTGTCGAGTGTTCTTAGCTATGTTTGAATAAAATTGGTTCAGCCGTTCAAAAGTTATGGGCATTTTACTGTTTGAATCGGGGTGTTTTCGCAAGATAAATGCGTCGGGGGTTTTTTAAATTGTGAAATTTTACTTGTCGGAAGATAAATGTGCCGGGGGTTTTTTGAAATTTTAATTTTACTTGTTTGGCACGCGAAGTACATACAAACGCGTCATCTAGTTAGATTTATGTCAGTGTGACATGCCTTGTCACTGCTGAACAAGACAAAAACCCGAAAGTATCCGTTACATTTTAACCAACTCCAAAAAAACGAGGACGTTATCAAACCTACATAAATCACAAGTCACTGACACAGCAACCGTTACAACATCCGACGTTGCACAGCAAAAAACCGCGAAACATTGTCATCAAAGGAAAACTGTCAAGTGAAACGGTTAGTCAATTAATAAAAATAAAAACAAACAACTTGAGTATTAGTCAATTAAGATGTTCCGTCCGTTACGGTAATTGTCATTATAGAAATATGTTGGAACCACAGAGCTTGAAATCGACTAGACATTTCACTAGCTAAAATTATTCGTAAACGCGCAACGATAATTAAACTTTAATTATAAGTAAACGTTGATTATCATGAAGCTACCCAGAAAACCGCTAAGCTTATGTGATATTGGGCTAGACATGACTGCCGCATGTCAAAAGTGAAATAGACGAAAATAATCACAGGACACATTAAATGCAAGACGTCGTTGCGGCAGATCAAGGCAAAGATGGCGGGACGACATAGGTCTGGACTGCTCTAACAAGAGACAGAATTGTGTGGAAAAGGAAGAGGAAGGTCTTTGCCAAGCAGTAGGACAACATAGTCTAAATAGAAATAGTGACACTGAAACGCTTGGAGTTAGGAAAGATTTGACAATTCCAGCTTTTTTTTCCACACCACTGCAACTCCTGAGAGCCAGAATCAACAATGGCGACCACCAGAAAAGCGCCGAGGCAATGCGAAGTCCCGGAGAATGAATTTAACTATCTTGCATCCCGCAACGAAATTAATCAGAAAATAATAATGGAGGAGTAGGAAAAATAAAGTTTCTACTTCCCTCCATATCAAGCAGGAGACAGAACCAACAAGACCAATAGGCACAAAGTGTCATTTACAACTGGGATAAGCCCAGTGGCCTAGCACCACGGATAAAAATTAGCATTTATATTAATGGCTCCTAACATTGTGAGCTGTTATATTTGATTCCAATAATAGGTATGGCAAAAATGACAATTCCTTCTCTATAATGGCCGACGAGGCATCGCCATGCTCTGTGTTAGGACCAGTCCCGACAGGATGCTAGCGATTCAATTGAAAGTGCACTCTCCCGCTTTAATGGATAATAGTTAATCTATTTAAATTCGCATCCCGTTTATAACACTCTTATTTATTAAGATGTTGGAACTAATGTAATTAGTTGATACAAAGTTTCATTTAATGGGCAATGAAAACTTTTATTCGCTGCTATCTCTTATGGAGTGAGAAATAAAATCATGCACGGATTTGGACTTAACAAACGGTATATCTACGATTGACTACGAATTCTGAAATTGCAATTTGATATAAATTATACACAAACATAAATCATCAAACAGTTATCTGACTCTTCGCGTGACCAGAGGCCCTTTTTACCCGACTACGGAGAAGCAAAAGGGAGGGTTTCGTTTTTAACCGGTATGTATGTTTGAATGTTCAACTGTTCCCTCATAACTTCAAAACAACTTATCATAATTTGACAAATGGTCGTTGGAAGCGTCTTGTTTGTCCGCTCCTACAATATTTTTGTTCGATATAATAACATAGGCTATTCGAAGTACTAAAGCTACGCAGACGAAGTCGCGGGCAAAAGCTAGTAGTCTATAGTTTGTTATTTAAACTATGATATGGGTTGAAAGGACTATTGAAATGGCGGCAAATGGAGATGAATGGCAGAAGGCGTGCTGCGCCAACTCTAAATAAACTCATTCTTTCTTTTACTTAACTTGAAAAACAAAGTAAATAAAAAAATCTTTTTTTAAAACAAGCTTTTTTCGTGTTCTACTCGGCAAACCCTTTCATTTGATGCCCAAATCATGGCAGTGCATAAAAAAATACTAGACCGCCATATTCGATTTAGAATGACGTCACTTAGCTAACCATGCATTGTCATCCAAACTAAACGTGTATGCAAAATTTCATCTTAATCGGTGGAGGATAACTGCTTTAAAATTCAGTTGCAAGATTTGACCCGAACCACTTACATACATGGCAAGTTAAATAAAAGCTTGTGAAATGGCATAGGAAATATAGGTAAAACAATTGCCATTTTGAAAGTAAATAAATCAGAACCGGTGACTACTTGTGTCCCCCAAAATTCCAAGTCCGGAACAGAATTGATTTCCTTCCCAAATTAATTTAAGCTTCACATTTAAAAACCATCAGCGGCTGAAAAACGGTGTAGAAATTAATTTCTCATTACAGTATGCTAATTCATCCGAGGTCAACATTATGACCGCTGTCAAAAAGATCCGGAATAAATTATGGAGAAAGGACAACTGTATTTCGGAAAGAGAATTTGAATGCTATCTTTACCACAATCGAGATGATAGCAATTTTAAATAAGATTTAATTCAGTTCTATTTAAAAAGCATATTTATGCTACAATTTTCAACGCCCTAGAAAGACATACATAACCCTTATAGGTGATGTTCTTCAGAAAGGCCAAGTGCGTAGTACCCATAACAGACGTGTGTGTATGACTAGATGTATGAATGTGTGTGAAGCAAAAGAAGTATGTAAGGATCGTAGCAGGTGGCGTTCTGTAGTTTCTGCCTAACCCCATGGGAAAAAGGCGTGAGTTTATGTATGTATGTATGTAATTTTCAACTTCCAGTACATAGGGTCGCTTGTCCAAGGGGACGGCGAGGTAGACCGAGATGTAACGCACCGGATCCGTTACCTTTTCACGTACTCACAAAATTCGCACACTCTCTTCTCAACATTAGTATAGATGATTCCAAATTACAGTTTCCACTTTTTAGTTCCACTTTCGTCGCTTCATTATAGTGACACACCCGAATGACAGGCAATTTGGCTGATGGACCGAATCGGTGGCAAGAGGCGTGTCCACAATGGTACTCTTATACTTTTGAGCGGTCACGCATGTCCGGCAGGCATATTACGTATCTTTTGCAAGAGCAAAACGATAGCGATTTTTGTGCAATAATTGCTTCAATACAAAAGTTTTAGAGTATTTCGCGGGTTGTTTTTAACCCCCGCCGGAAAAAGAGGGGTGTTATAAGTTTCACGTGTGTTGCTGTGTATCTGTGTGTCTATCTGTGGCATCATAGCGCCTAAACGGATGAACCGATTTCGATTTAGTTTTTTTATTGTTTGAAAGGTGATTTTGTCGAGAGTGTTTTAGCTATGTTTGAATAAAATCGGTTCAGCCGTTCAAAAGTTATGGGCGTTTTACTGTTTCAATCGGGGTGTTTTCGCAAGATAAATGTGTCGGGGTTTTTTAAATTTTGAAATTTTACTTGTTCAAATATTGCATTCGACAAACAGCGAGCGATTAGCAAACAATTGTGTAGGATCTACCATACCTACACTGCAGGTAATGCCGACTTTTATGACATAAAGTGTTTGATCGCTATCGTTTTGCTCTTGCAAAAGATACGTAATAATACTGCCGATTGCCTGGCCAGTGAAAACATGAAAAGTAGATAAAAAAAACAGTAGTTTAGATTCGTATGTATCGTTTACGCTTGCATAAGCAAGTGTTTGAGGCGAGTAGCGATGTAACTGGGCCAGCATTGGTGAAGCATGTCCAATCCGTTGTGGATTATTGGCGTCAATGGTCACTAACATTTTTGGTTTTCGTTGAACTATGAAAAGTACGACAAAATAAAATGATTGATTAAATTTTTTTTTTTAAAACGAGCTTTCATTTGATACCCATATCATGACAGTGCACAAAAAATACTAGTCCGCCATCTTGGGCCGTCCGCCATATTGGATTTAGAATAACGTCATTTAGCTAACCATGCATTGTCATCCAAACTAAACGTGTATGCAAAATTTCATCTTAATCGATAAAGGATAACTGAAACGAAAAACTGAACTTAAAATTCAGTTGCAAGATTTGACCCGAACACACTTACATACACACATTGCAAGTTAAATAAAAGCTTGTGGCATCATAAGTAAATAATAGTAATAAAGTCGCATAATTATGTTAATCTTCGATTTTAAGCAACACATAGTTAGAATGGTTTGTGAATAAATGAAGATCCATTGCATACCGATCAGGCGATTATTTTTAACCCCTGCCGGAAAAAGAGGGGTGTTATAAGTTTCACGTGTGTTGCTGTGTATCTGTGTGTCTGTCTGTGGCATCATAGCGCCTAAACGGATGAACCGATTTCGATTTAGTTTTTTTTTTAAAAGGTTATTCAAACATAGCTAAGAACACTCTCGACAAAATCACCTTTCAAACAAAAAAAACTTAATCGAAATCGGTTCACCCGTTTAGGCGCTATGATGCCACAGACAGACACACAGATACACAGCAACACACGTGAAACTTATAACACCCCTCTTTTTCCGGCGGGGGTTAAAAATGATTGGTCTTAATTCGCCTGAACCTGTGCCATAAGTCCCGACCCCTTGCAGTCATGTCACGACTCGAACTTCGGCATCAACAATATCTATCAATTCCGCGGATTCTGATGCTGATGTTCGCAACGACCCTGATACCGACACCGGTCCGTTTCTCGGCAATCCCGTTACTCTGTAAGCTCCAATTGTCACTTGAAGACCTTTGACCGTCGTTAGATCTTCGATAGGATAACACGATATGCCTTAGGTATAGTGTTACTTTGTGCTTTGTGGATGTCAGATATACAGACACTGTAGTTGAAATACTGATATTACCACTGAAAAGAATCAAATTTCAGGTACGATATGGCAGAATGTATCTTCCATCGCAGGAGAGGCGTCGGGAGACGCAAGCCGATTCCCGGCCACCGTAGGCGCAGGCTTGCGGACGGCGAGTAATAGGTAGTTCACCGTCCGATAAGGACCAGGCCCGAGTCGACGGCACGTAGTGTTCCACGCACGCCTCAAAGATATGTCAGCAAAACTGACGGGGACTGCTAGGACCGATGCCTGTCTGGGTCGCGAATAAATTTGAAAAAGATTTGCCGGGGCCTGGCTCATCAAGCAACTGATGGAACATGGTTGGGTTTTAGTCAGTAAGTCTGACACGCACTCCTACCTTACCCAGAGCGAGAGAAGTAAGATAGATAACCTACTCCTTACCAATCTCGTTGAAAACTTTCTTCATGAGTTTTACAACGAGACTAGGAGATATGAGTCGTCTTCTGAATTCAGATATCCGACCCCTAGGAGACTCATTCGATTACCAGCCAGTGCATCGCATGTGCACAGAAGGTGCTCCATGCGTTCCGTATGTTCCCCACACAACTTGCACATGGGTGTCGCGGTTAGACCCATCTTCATAAACATGTAATTATCCAGTCTGGATAGTGTCAGGCTCCAACTGACTAAAACCACCTCCAGCCTTTCACATAATCCCGCCAACATTATTGGCGCCTATTTAAAAACAATATTTTATAATTATCTACATATACATTTTGTGTCTTGTGGGTGTAAATGACGACTTATTATTGAATACAGTCTAAAGGGCTTATCTATTCATGGGTAATAAAATAATAACATAGTACTGCGGTTGCATTTTAGCAGTCCAGTTCTGATACATTAACATATACACTACATAGGTACTATCTTAATATACTGCTCGTTTACAGTTTTGTGCTACTTTCTGTGCTACTAATTGCATATTATTATAATATCAATGAAGTACAGAGCCGCTTCAGCTTTAGTTTCGTGTAATAACTGTGGAGACTTAAGCAGTACATTAGAAACCTTTCCCTAGTTTTCTCAGTCATGAGCTCATGCAGGCTCTCCCTTGTTAATCTCCTGTCCAGCTCACATTCAAGTTGGTAGCGTTCCCTAGTAAATATCGGGCATGTCATTGGTTCCATTCCAGTAATAGAACACCCAAACCCAAATAAAACAAAAATTAAACGATATCTCCATTTTTAACCCCCGCCAGAAAAAGAGGGGTGTTATAAGTTTCACGTGTGTTGCTGTGTATCTGTGTGTCTGTCTGTAGCATCATAGCGTTCAAACGGGTGAATCAATTTTGATTTAGTTTTTTTTTGTGACTGACTGAAAAGGTGACTTAATCGAGAGTGTTCTTAGCTGTGTTTGAATAAAATCGGTTGAGCCGTTCAAAAGTTATGGGCATTTTACTGTTTGAATCGGGGTGTTGTCACAAGATATCGTGTCATAATTACGTGTTCAATAGATTGTCGATCGAAGCGTATCTACTATGTTATACTAGATAAATTATGTAGCATGAAATAAAAATGTGTCGGAGGTTTTAAATTTTCGAATTTTACTTGTATTCCCAGGAATCGTATCTCTAAGTGGGAATAACAATAATTGGATTGCCTTTATCGGAAACTGCACTTAGCAGTACGTGTTGGATAAAAGACACAGCCATCCATTTTCTTTTGGGGGACATTTGTAGCATTCGGTGTTTGCAGTGCGACCGCAGTGTAAATAAACGTAATTAAGTATTTTGCGGTGCAGTGCTTTCGGAAATCGAGTTAAAAACCAGGTGTTTATAACCGAATAAAAGTTAATTGTGTGTTTTTTGTCTTTTCTTTAATGTTATGTTGCAATCGAACTTTTTAAAAGTGGTGTTTCGATGTTTATTATTCGTGTGCTCGCGTTTGATCACTCTATCATCTGATAGCACAGATAATACAATACTAGCATACAGATGCCTCATCCCATACATAGAAACCGAGCCAACGTAACTAGCGTTTTTCGTCTGATTAAGCTGATTATTTTATAAGCACTTTCACGGCTATAGATGGTGTTAGCAGCGACTTGCAAGTAAAAGGGTTTTCTCCGTACGTGACTATTTTTTCTTTAAATACAGTGACGATTTGATTTAAAGTATTTTTTGCACGTTTTTACAGTTTCATTGTATCAAAATGGTTTACAATAATAATTAAAAAAATCGAGTAGCATGCCTCATTCAAAAACGCGCCATCTGTTGGAATCAATTTTAAATGACCTCGTTCAAATAATCTTTGAAATGTGAATTAAAAGAGCCTAATATTCCATAATTTAGTGCTTTGGAGAGTTGATTAAACAAGAACATATTTTTTTTATGATCAATTCTATAAAATGTTAACTTTACACACAATTCAATAACAAATCAATGCGTATCGGGCCATCTAGTGACATATATATGAAACAAAATTTGTTTGTTAGCGCTAGGACCCCGTGTCTGATAGTAAGCAATGATGTGGTTGACAATGGAGCACACTCGCCAGTCTCGCCACTAGCCAATAACCACTTGTGAGGGCAGGTTAAGCAAGTTTTTTTTTTATTTTGGAATCGGGGCCGAAGAGACAGTATTCATTCCGGATCGAAGGACCATATTACCTACTTGGTTGTCGGTAAGCGACCACGGCGAGACTCCCACTTTAAAAAATAAAGTTGTACTACTAAAACATTCTTTTCGCACCACAAATGATTTATACAACATCGCTTATGTAGTTTTTGCCGCTATTATCGTTGTGCGACACGACACGGATTATATCGTTACACACAAATGGCTCTAGCCAGCCATTACGGCGATATTTCGTGGCCATTTTGCTGTTATAGTCAATAATGCCCGCTAAAATCGAATTATCGGCGATATTTATAGCAAAACACGCATGGAAATGGGACGCAGGTAAATTGTGGGCCTTTTGAAGCTAAGTGAGATACGATTATTGATATGTGAGCATAAAAGCCAGCCAAATAGGAGTAGCAGGATTTAGCTTTTTGGGCAAATATTTTTGTTTGTTTATTTGAGAAAGTTTGTGTAGCTCGTGGCTAAATAATAACAGCCGCACGGGTCGATCTTCAAGGTTAAGCAACGCTTGCCGAGGTCAGTCCGTGGATGGGTGACCATTTCAACATACCGTTAAACCGTTGGTCCCGGCTGTCATTTGAAGATCTTTGACAACCGTTACGAGTAGTCAGAAGCCTGAAATCTGACACCAGTCTTGCCAAGAGGTATCGTGTTACCCAGTTACTGGGTTGTGGAGGTCAGATAGGCAGTCGCTCCATGTAAAACACTGATACTCAGCTGAATACGGTAAGACTGGAAGCCGACCCCAACAATAATTGGGAAAAAAGCTAGGCAGGAAAATTTGGGAAAGTTTGTGCATTTCAGAGAAAAAGGTTTTGTGTTTTTAGTTTTAGTGCCCGGCGCGTAAGTTGGCAAGGTTTGGGCGTAGTGGGGGTAAGTTCGCGCATATTGTGCGAACTACCCAACCATCTTAAAGAGCGAACGGAACGCGGAGGCGACGCGATTGGTCAGTCAAGCCATGTGTCAACTGACCATCCAATCGCGTGCTCGGAACGATCCTAAACATTCCCCGCACCCCGCTTTACTACCAAATATACCTAAAAAACGATTTCTGTGCATCTAGCGTCTCTTGCATAAGTTTCCTAAGGAATGTGGATTAGTAACTAAATTATTTCGACACGAAACACTTTTCTAAAAACTTTTTATCTTAATAATGCTATACACTAAACATAATATAAGAATGTGTATGCATGTAGAAAGATGAGCTTAATTCAAAGTTGAGTTTCCTCCCAAGGCGCAAAGCTTTGGCTGATAGAAAAACAGGCCAAGGGTTCCGTACCATATTCGCAAAAAACGGCACGAAAATCAAGTTTGTTGTATGGGAGCCCCACTTCACTATTTATTTTATTCTGTTTTTAACCCCCGCCGGAAAAAGAAGGGGTGTTATAAGTTTCACGTGTGTTGCTGTGTATCTGTGTATCTGTGTGTCTGTCTGTGGCATCATAGCGCCTAAACGAATGAACCGATTTCGATTTAGTTTTTTTTTGTTTGAAAGGTAATTTTGTCGAGAGTGTTCTTAGCTATGTTTGAATAAAATTGGTTCAGCCGTTCAAAAGTTATGGGCATTTTACTGTTTGAATCGGGGTGTTTTCGCAAGATAAATGCGTCGGGGGTTTTTAAATTGTGAAATTTTACTTGTTATTATGTGTTGTTATAGCAGCAACAGAAATACATCATCTGTGAAAATTTCAACTGTCTAGCTATCACGGTTCATGAGATACAGCCTGGTGACAGACGGACAGCGGAGTCTTAGTAATAGGGTCCCGTTTTTACCCTTTGGGTACGGAACCCTAAAAATTAAATACAAAAACACAGAATACATTTTATATGCCAATTCCACCCACTTTCTAACATCTAGCTTTAAACTAACCCAGGACAAAAAAACTCCACACTACAAATAGATCCCACAAGCCACTACGACTTGAAGCAAAACAAACATTTTACTCGTAAACCCAAATGGTAAGACTGTGCAAGCTCTTATTTCTTACCTTTATTTACGATGTTCTAGGGTTCAGACTAAGGAAGTTACGGAGCTTCGACTCCGATAAGTCGGCACTTTCGAGTTTTTTGGTTGAGCTGGGTGGTGCCGATTCATGCGTCATGTTCGTGAACGGGCGCCGTCAGTTGGGATTGGTCATAACTTAACTGTTTCGGATGTTAAAGTTTTAACTACTTTTAATACCTGTACGTGGTATAGTGTGTAGTGATTCTTGGTGCATTGTCCTCACATAAATGAATTTATTAATGTATGTAATTATGTACCTAAATATTGTATTTTATTTTTAAAAGAGTAAGTTGGAGTTTCTTGTGCATTCTTCTCCATAACAAGCTACTTTCCGAATGCACGGTAGAAACAATTTTTATTCCTTGTAAATTTTAATTTTAATGTAACGTTCAAAAGTGCCGCTTGGTGGCCTAGTTGAAATAATAAATATCTTTGGCTTTGTCTTTCGATTGATATTACACCTGCGGTTCCGACTTCGGCTACGACATTTTAAATCGGTTGTCGGTGGAACGCGCCCGATGTCTGCGGTTAACTTGTACGACGTACCCTCTCTACGTACTTTCTGTGGCAAGTTTTTTAATTAAATTTAAAAATCTGGCTAAATAATGTTATTTTCATAAACCCCGACGAAAAAAGAGGGGTGTTATAAGTATGACGTGTGTTGCTGTGTATCTGTGTGTCTGTCTGTGGCATCATAGCTCCACGGATGAACCAATTTTGATTTAGTTCTTTTTTTGTTTGAAAGGTGACTTTGTCGAGAGTTCTTAGCTATCTATATTTGATTAAAATCGGTGCAACCGTTCAAAGTAATTCGCATTTTACTCTTTGAATCTGAAGATATCATGTCATAATTAAGTGTTTTGATAGAGTGTCGATTAAAGCGTGTCTAATACTAGGTATATTATATAATAGTTTAAAAAGCATGAAATTTAAAGTCGGGGGTTTTTAAATTTAAATTTAATTATTTCTACCTCCGGCTCCGACGCCGATTCCGGTTCCGACTCCGACTAACCAAATTTAAAAACTCCGACTCCGACTTCGGTTCAGTTAAACCACCTCCGTAACATCCCTAGTTCAGACTAACGAATGGCACAGCATTATTTCATGTCTGAATATAACAGTGGCTGCATGAACTTACTGACTGCTCGTGCTTCCAGCTTAGAGGAATATTACCACAGATATTATAATATTGCGGTGTGGTATTGACTATGAATAGAAGACTGAATGTTTCTTCTCTTTAGGAGAATGGCATCACTTGTGCCTTGAATGGCCACAAATTTTTGAGAAATGAAGATGCTGGTCAAGGCCCAGTAAGTACTAGAGCCAGAATTATCGGCAAGTAATGTGGCAAGCTGTGTTAGCTAATGTTATTGGTTGATTGAATTTTTTACTGTCA
Organism: Orthosia gothica; assembly: GCA_949775005.1. NCBI lineage: Eukaryota > Metazoa > Arthropoda > Insecta > Lepidoptera > Noctuidae > Orthosia > Orthosia gothica. Next base: position 9,219,891 of record OX459066.1, read on the forward strand.
ATTCCATCATTGACTTGCGTTTAATTTGAAAGGTAATTACTTTCTAAAGAAGTATGTAGGGATCGTAGCAGGTGGCGTTCTGTAGTTTCTGCCAACCCCAATGGGAAAAAGGCGTGAGTTTATGTATGTATGTAATTACTTTCTACAATTTGGGTACACCCAATACTAGTAAAAATTCAAAATAATAATGTGGCTATTGGCTGATGTCATTTGACATAAGATTTGGCTAAGACCAAAACTAACTGGCTTCCAGTAAAACCGTAAAAAAAATTAACTAGTAGATTCCCTTTTTACCGACCACGAGAGACACGTATGTATGTAATATTGTTGGAACTGCACAAAATTCGCATATGTTATTCTATGTGGGCTTGTGCCAAATTAAGTGTATGTATGTTTGTCCACGCATTTCTACGAAACGACTTATCGGATCGTGATCATTCTTTTTGTGTTGGATTGAGTATCTCTCAACTTAGGAAACAGTGTAAGTTTCATGAAAAACGATCCAACAGTTTTCAAGATATGCTACATACAACCGAACTCCTTATCAACAAACTGCACGAATGTGTAAATTGATTTATTATGGGTGTTTTGTCAATCCTTTAGGTACCGTACTACAGAAAATGCTCATTTTTAATGATGGTGTACTAAAACTAAACAAAAGAAATAAAAACATGTCTTTGGTCCCTCTTTTTTTATCATTTTTCGACACCGACTTCCGAAACGTAAGTTATTTTGCACTTTTTAGTGTTTTGCTTTTGAAGTCGGTTTATTTTTTTACGAAAAAGTTTTTACTACAATATTAAATAAGGTCGGTAGTACCTACGTCTACCACTTTGTGTGTTTTTAACCCCCGCCGGAAAAAGAGGGGTGTTATAAGTTTCACGTGTGTTGCTGTGTACCTGTGAATCTGTGTGTCTATCTGTGGCATCATAGCGCCTAAACGGATGAAACGATTTTGATTTAGTTTTTTGTTTGAAAGGTGATTTTGTCTAGAGTGTTCTTAGCTATGTTTGAATAAAATCGGTTCAGCCGTTCAAAAGTTATGGGCGTTTTACTGTTTGAATCGGGGTGTTTTCGCAAGATAAACGTCGGGGGTTTTTTAAATTTTGAAATTTTACTTGTTAATGATGACTAAAACTAAACAAAATAAATAAAAACATGTCTTTGGTACCCTTGTTTTTATAATTTTTCGACACCGACTTCCGAAACGTAAGTTATTTTGCACTTTTTAGGGTTTTGCTTTTTAAGTCGGTTTATTTTTTTTATGAAAAAGTTTTTACTACAATATTAAATAAGGTCGATAGTACCTACGTCTACCACTTTGTGTGTTTTTATTATAACCAAACAAGGCCACTCTAACCTGTGCCAAAACATCCAAGATATTTACACCCAGAATATTTTTGGAAGTAACAATGTCACCTTGCCAACAGACTACGGGCAAATAAGACTATTTTGGTATAGACACGAGAAGTTCACGTAACACGTACCTTCATCCGCTCATCCACTGTTACAGGTCCCGGGGGTTAACTTAAACCTGATGGACTGATGTAGTACATATGTCTCGGAGACGTGCTATGTTTTCGGCAGAGATATATCGGAGATAGTAGGTAGGTAATGGCCAAGTGCGAGTCGGACTCGCGCACGAAGGGTACGGAACCCTTTATCGCAAAAAAATCACGTTTGTTGTATGGGAGCCCCACTTAAGGCGCCGATTCCCTTGAGTAGCTGATTTTAAAATGAGAATCACGTCTAAACGACTAGTCGTAATTTATTGGAAAAATATATGTTATATTAGGCCATTTTCATAATAATTTCATCTGAGCAAATTTTGAGTTTTATTCGTATAACATAGTGTAATTAATTTGTAAAGTTATGTCTAAAACGGACAAAAACACGACAATCACAACAAAACCGCTGGGCGTATTTTAATGAAATCGACACCATATCAAAGACAATTTAATTATCTACATTTTGATCTGAAGCTTTTTTTTTAAAGTCATAGAATAATAAGAAAAGTACAAAAAACTACTAAATTTCGGGTCGCGCGGGTGAGAAACGAGGGCGCGTTTTGTTCCCTCAAGGTCGTTGGCGTTAGTCGTCGTCTTAAATATTTATTTTATTCTGTTTTAGTATTTGTTTTTTATAGCGGCAACAGAAATACATCATCTGTGAAAATTTCAACTGTCTAGCTATCACGGCTCATGAGATACAACCTGGTGACAGACGGACAAACAGACAGACAAACAAACGGATCGTGGAGTATTTGTAATAGGGTCCCGTTTTTACCTTTTGGGTACGGAACTTGGTTATTCCTATCAGTGCAAGTTGTGTTGTACCATAGTACCATCTCAGTTAATATCAGGCAACTCTTGATATTAAAAACCCGGTTATAATAAAATCCCAGGAAAAAATGGTTCTATAATCTGAAAATCATTGTAAAATGCTTATACCTGACAAAAGAGGATTAAGTTTTTAAGCTGACATGGTCACAATCATTAGAATTTATATTTGTTTCGGGATATTTACTATGTATATTTTGAATTTCAACCAAATTGAACCACCACTGTAACGGCTAGGTCCTGCGCTAGGTAAGCTGCGCAGGTCGTTAACTGGTAGTTAGAAGGAAGTTAAAGAAAACAGCTTGACAAGTTAATATACATATAATTTAGATACTAGGATCCTACAGCTAGGTCGTGGGTTTAAAGCGTCACTCAGTTCTGTACAGATAACCACATGCGGTTAAAAAAACTTTTTTTTGCAAAAAAATACTACCGACTTCCAAATGAAAAACTACAAAGTGAAAAATAACTTAACTTTTGGAAGTCGGTGTCTTTTCTAGGTACCATTTTTTTGTGATATGGAAACCGTCTTCCAAAAGTTAAGTTATTTTTCACTTTGTAGTTTTTCATTTGGAAGTCGGTAGTATTTTTTTGCTAAAAAAGATTTTTTATTTTTCCCTTTTTAGTTTTACCAACCTAATAGCAAGTTGTTTATTAAGGTCCCTATAACTTCAGAATAGATTAACCGAATAACTTGACACATAACCGGTGAAGTGAGAGATCTGCGTACCGCTTTAGAGCGTACTGGCGTGATGTTATGTTATGAAATGGTATAAACAACAAACAGACATGCGATTGCAGCAATCCCGAGAGCTTTGCCGTTATTAATTGAAGAGTTCTGTTGTGTATCTCCGAAGTTCTTCATCAGACCTTCACCAAATTAAAATCGGACCAATTTCGAAACATACTCTTTCAAACAAAAAAATAATTTTCAAAATCGGTCCACAATTGACGGAGATATTGGTGAACATACACAAAAACAAAAAAAAAGAAACAAACGTAAAGTCGAACATAGAACCTCCTCCTTTTTGGTAAGTCGGTTAAAAAGAGAAGTGGGGTACAGTCCCTTGGCAGCACGTGGTAGACGCGGGGACCTGTCAGCACAGGCTCAGCGATAGGTCACAGGAACTGTAGCAGTTAGGGGTGCGAAGGGTAGGCTGGGGTTCTGGTGATCATGGCGCTTGTAACGGTGCCGAAATATCGAGCTCTCAACCAAATTCAAAATATACATGTTAAATAGCCCGAAACAAATATTAATTCTATAAAAAAACTTTTTTGCAAAATATACTACCGACTTCCAAATAAAAACTACAAAGTGAAAAATAACTTTATCTTTGGAAGTCGGTGTCTTTCTTTTTGCCCATTTTTTTGCGATATGAACACCGACTTCCAAAGATAAAGTTATTTTTCACTTTGTAGTTTTTATTTGGAAGTCGGTAGTATTTTTTTTGCAAAAAAAGTTTTTTTATTTTTCTCCTTTTAGTTGTACCTACCTAAAATAGGCAAGTTGTTTAGTAAGGTACCTATAACGCCAGAATAGATTACCCGAATAACTTGAAACTTGAACATAACCGGTGAAATATGAGATCTGCGTACCCCTTTACAGCTTACTGGCGTGATGTTATGTTATGAAATGGTATAAACAATAAAAAACTATGCGATTGCAGCAATCCCAAAAGATTTGCCGTTATTTATTGAAGAGTTCTGTTGTATATCTCCGAAGTTATTCACCAGATCTTCACAAAATTAAAATGGGACCAATTTCAAAACATACTGTTTCAAACAAAAAAAAGAATTTTCAAAATCGGTCCACAATTGACGGAGATATCGGTGAACATAAATAAAAAAAAAAAAAACATACAAGAAGTCGAACATAGAACCTCCTCCTTTTTGGTAAGTCGGTTAGAGGATTAGGATTTGAAAATAATAAAATGCATTTTAATCGTCTCCATTTTCGTAATTTTCCGTTTTGCAATGCAAATGTACGGTATAAGTCTGATAAAATAGTAGATTGTTGCATCGAGCGCAAAGTGAGTTATTAATGCACGAGTGTTATGTTGGTGCCCGAGCGCACGCGAGGGCACTAAATTAACACGAGTGCATTAATTACTCACTTTAGCGAGGTGCGTAATCTACTTTTCTTTCAACTACCAATCTACCTCTCATCTATTTCCATTTTTTTATACATTTCTTGCTAAATATGAAGTACCTACCTATCAAAGTTTTACAATGGTACAAAACGCGGGGCATTTTTTTCCCCTAATTGGTTTTATACGCCGATTTTTTTTCTCAGCCAGTACTCGTACCACGCCAGTACCTTTTTCGATCTACTGCATGTATTTCATATTAAACTTAATGGGAGACATTAAACCTCTGTGGTATATTTATATCTAAAATAGCTAACCCCCGCGGCTTCGCTCCCGTCAACTGGCTACCAACCTACCTACCACTACCTACCTACCCTTTTTTTTTTTTTTTTTTGGGTGGGAAATCATCCAATGACTTCTCCCGCTCTGGGTGAAGCGGGAGGGCGTGTCAGACTTTTACTGACTAAAACCCACCCGTGTTCCTTCAGTTGCTTGCGCCAGGGCCGCGGTAACTCTCTTTCAAATTTATCCGCGACCCAGACAGGCATCGGTCCTATCAGGCCCCGTCACTTTTGCTGACATCTCTTTGAGGCGCGCGTGGAACACTACGCGCCGTAAACTCGGGCTTGGTCCTTATCGGACGGTAAGCTACCCATAACTTGCCGTCCGCAAGCCCGTGCCTACGGTGGCCGGGAATCGGCTTGCGACTCCCTACGCCCGGGGCGTCTCCTGCGGTGGCTAGGGGCGTGAGGGCGTCTCCTTTGCGTCTCCCTCACGCGTTCCGCCTCCTCCTTTGCGAGCATTACTGTTTCGCAGAAGGAGGAGACAGCTTCCCATGCCCTCTCGCTCCGTACCATGGCCTGGACCAGGGCCGGACGCGAGAGGTCGCCACCACCGATTGCCTCTACGAGGACACGGCGGTGCTCCGCCCAAGCGGGGCAGATCTCCACCGTATGCTCCACCGTGTCCTCTGGGCGGTCCACACAATGGTGACACCCGGGCGTTTCCTCCCGCCTAATCCTGAACAGGAACCTCCCAAAACATCCGTGTCCGGTGAGGACCTGCGTCAGGCGGAAGGTGAGGACGCCGTGACGCCTCTCTAGCCACTCCTCAAAGAGGGGCCTTACCGCCGCAATTGTGGCGTGCCCAGCGCTGGGTACTACCTACCTACCCTGCCTTCCTTATTCTGCCTACCCTGGCTACCCTGCCTAGCTTATCCTGCCTACCCTGCCTAGTCTAACATTCCTACCCTCCCTACCCTACCTACCCTACCTACTCTACCTTCTCTACCTATTCTACTTACCCTACCTAATCTACTTACTCTACCTTCTCTACCTACTCTACTTACTCTACTTACTCTACCTACTTTACTTACTTGATCTTCTCTACTTACTTTACCTTCTCTACCTACTCTACCTTCTCTACCTACTCTACCTTCTCTACCTTCTCTTCTTATTCTACCTTCTCAATCTACTCTACTTACTCTACGTTCTCTACCTACTCTACCTTCTCTACATACTCTTCCTTCTCTACCAACTCTACTTACACTACCTTCTCTACCTATTCTACCTACTCTACTTACTCCACCTTCTCTACCTATTCTACCTACTCTACCTGCTCTACCTACTCTACCTACTCTACTTAATCTACCTACTCTGCCTACTCTACGTACTATACCTACTTTACTTACTTTATCTTCTCTACTTTTTTTACCTTCTGTACCTACTCTACCTTCTCTACCTACCCTACCTACTCTACCTTCTCTACCTACTCTATACTCTACCTTCTCTACCTTCTCTACCTACTCTACTTACTCTACCTACTCTACCTAATCTACTTACTCTACCTTCTCTACCTACTCTACCTTCTCTACCTACTCTACTTACTTACTTACTCTACTTACTTTACTTACTTTATCTTTCTCTACTTACTTTACCTTCTCTACCTACTCTACCTTCTCTTTCTACTCTACCTACCCTACCTACTCTACCTTCTCTACCTACTCTACTTACTCCAGCTTCCTTCTCTACCTTTTCTACCTACTCTACTTACTCTACCGTCTCTACCTACTTTATCTATTCTACCTACTCTACCTACCCTAACTACAGTACCTACTCTTCGGCTTTATAATATTAGTTTAGATAAAATATACAAAACAGTGCATTAAAGTAAAACAGTGCAACTTAACTTACTGCACTGTCTTACTTATAACTTTTCTGCACTGTTTTGGTTCTAAGCAATAAATACGTACTTTGTGATCAGTTTTGTAGTGATTAATGATAACATTACTACGTAGTTGGAAGAAAAATTATAAATGGCGTTGAATAGCCATTTTTCTCTGTTTACCGTGAGACTGATCATAAAGGCAATAAGGAATAAGCTTTTGCTTTTCTATCATGGAAATTCATCTTTGAGGGTAGACAGTGAATCGCAAGAGGAATCATGAATAGTTGGCCTGAAGCCTCGAAAGGTAAGCTGGATGCTGATCGTAGAAAGCCTGGTGTTGTAGCAAAAGTTACGAGATTCCTGAATGTCACAGAAGTTTTTAGACTTTTCCAGGTTCATGTGAAACATCGTGAGGAAACCGGCATGTCCTAGAACCAAAATTCGAAGACATGTGTCATCTGCCAACCCGCACTGGCCCCCCCCACCTTGTGGATTATGACCCATTCCTTCTCCCAGAGAGGAGGCCTGTGTCCCAGCAGTGGGAACAATTAAAAGGCTGATGATGAGATGTGATGTGATCTCTAACATTGAGATCATACAACGGTTTCAGAATAAGATCCTAAGAACGATCATAACGCGCCATAGTATGTACCAAATGAGGAATTAAAAAGCTGATGATTATGTGGTTGCATTTGCTTAATCTAAAGTAATATCATAATAAAAAGATTATTCTGTTCGCTTGTATGTAGGAGGTAACCTCAGGTAACACTCGTTTGATTACGAAAATTATTTTGCTGGTAGGAAAACTAAGGTATAGCTGAGTGCCATAGACTTAATATCTCAGAAAAATTAATGGTTCCCATGGAAAAATCACAGGAGCAAAGGTGCAGATAAAATACATGTCAAAAATGGAGAAAGGTTTTTCGAGATCCACACTGTTAAAGCTTACTGTAGCCGACACCGGCTCTCGCTGAAAACCAGCTCTGTGGCTCTGTCTCACACGAGAGACCCAGCATTGGAGGAGAGTAGGGTAGGAGATGCTAAGCGATGACCGTTTTGCGTGGTTTTTAACCGACTTACCAAAAAAGGAGCAGGTTCTATGTTCGACTTCTTGTGTTTTTTTTTTTATGTATGTTCACCGATATCTCCGCCAATTGTGGACCAATTTAAAAAAATCTTTTTTTGTTTGAAAGAACATGTTCCGAAATTGGTCCCATTTTAATTTGTTAAAGATCTGATAAAGAACTTCGGAGATATACAACAGAACTCTTCAATAAATAATGGCAAATCATTCGGGATTGCTTCAATCGCATGTCTGTTTATTGTTTATACCATTTCATACCATAACATCACGCCAGTATACTGAAAGGGGTACGCAGAACTCTAATTTCACCGGTTATGTTCAAGTTTCATATTTTTCGGGTAATCTGTTCTGGCGTAATAGGTACTTACTAAACAACTTGCCTATTAGGTAGGTAAAACTAAAAAGGGAAAAATAAAAAACTTTTTTGCAAAAAAATACTACCGACTTCCAAATGAAAAACTACAAAGTGAAAAATAACTTTATTTTTGGAAGTCGGTGTCCATATCGCAAATAATTGGTATCTACGAAAGACACCGACTTCCAAAAATAAAGTTATTTTTCACTTTGTAGTTTTTCATTTGGAAGTCGGTAGTATTTTTTTGCAAAAAAGTTTTTTCACGAATACTCTGTATTTGTATTAAAGTTTATCCTTTTTCACCCGACTGCCGAAGAAGGGTAATGTGTTTATCAATCTATGTATGTATTTTCGTTCCTATGTGGCGTTCTAGAGACCAAACACGTTGGCCGATTTTGATGATTCTTACGTCATTCGATTAGTCTTAACCCTGCGAGTGTTACTGGCTACATTAAAATTAGAAAATTAAAAAATGGCAGACTTTGGGCGCCATATTGTGGGGCACCAAAATTTTTTTCTTCTAAACGCATCGTGTGGTGTATAAAGGGTTTTAAGAGGTGATTTAAAAAAAAAAATATAACACATTTTGTTTAAATGTACCTAATTCTAAAAAAAAATAACTAAAAAGTTAATAATACATCTGGTTTTGATCAGCAAGCTCGCGAAAATTTATCCTCCGACTGCACACTGTGTAGCGCATGATTTTCTTCTTGTTTACGTCTTTTAGTTCGCCTTATAAGCAGTCGGGTTTCTTGTTTTTTAACCGACTTACCAAAAAGGAGGAGGTACTATGTTCGTTTTTTTTTATGTATGTTCACCGATATCTCCGTCAATTGTGGACCGATTTTTGTTTAAAAGAGTATGTTTCGAAATTGGTCCCATTTTAATTTGGTGAAGATCTGATGAAGAACTTCGGAGATATACAACAGAACCCTTCAATAAATAACAGCAAATTATTCGGGATTGCTGCAATCGCATGTCTGTTTATTGTATATACCATTTCATAACATAACATCACGCCAGTATGCACTAAAAGGGTACGCAGATCTCTCATTTCACCGGTTATGTTCAAGTTTCATTTTATTCGGGTGATCAATTCTGGCGTTATAAGTGCCTACCTTACTAAACAACTTGCCTATTTTAATTAGGTACAACTAAAAAGGGAAAAATAAAAAAACTTTTTTGCAAAAAAATACTACCGACTTTCAAATAAAAAACTACAAAGTGAAAAATAACTTTAATTTTTGAAGTCGGTGTCCATATCGCAAAAAATGGGAAAAAAGACAGACACAGACTTCCAAAATTTAAAGTTATTTTTCACTTTGTAGTTTTTTATTTGAAAGTCGGTAGTATTTTTTTGCAAAACAAAAAAGTGTTTTTATTCAATTAACTTTTTTATGGTATTCGTCGTGCCTGGCGCAAATAAACGTATTACATTCTTTCTTTGAATACGTTACTTGCATATAAATAAAATTACGTAAAATAAAAAATCGCGCTCATTTGCGCTTTACGCGCAACACAACCTGAATTCTCCGTACAGGTAAAATGGACGCTTCGCCCGTTCGGAAAAGCCGGGCTCGGGAAAACTTCGTGTCCAACAAAACTAACGAGTTTTTAACTTTTACGATTACCCTATTATATTACACTTTAGCTCGCACCGCGGTACCAACTTATATTGTAATCCGGAATACGGTGCTTGATAAGAAAAGGAATTGGGAAAAAAGTTGGGGTAATTTGAATGTTTGGCTATGAATTAGGATTTGTGTTCTGCGGGTAAGAATTGCCGTTGTTCAGGATGCTTGGAGTTTAATTCAGGAGATCACACTGAGACAGAGAGCAGCGGTGGCCCAGTGGTATCGGCCGCGACTTACAAGTTGTAGGTCGTGGGTTCGAGTCCAGGCATGCAGGGGCTTTACTTTGTGTAAATTATTTCTTCACCACTGCTCTCAAAACGGTGAAGGAAAACATCGTGAGGAAACCAGCATGTCTTAGAACCAAAAATTCGAAGACATGTGACATCCACCAACCCGCACTGGGCCCGCGTGGTGGATAACGGTTCATTCCCTCTCACAGAGAGGTGGCCTGTGTCCCAGCGGTGGGAACATTAATAGGCTGATGATGATGATGATGTGATCACACTGAAAACACAAACTCTATATTTTTTTAGAAGGTTCCGTGGCTGGTCGTGTCAGTCAGTTCGTTCCGCTTCTCTCTGAATTTGTTCGATATAGTTGAATTTTTCTATGTCACATGTTTTTCATCTATCAAAAATTGGTTTTTAACCTCCGCCGGAAAAAGAGGGGTGTTATAAGTTTCACGTGTGTTGCTGTGTATCTGTGTGTCTGTCTGTGGCATCATAGCGCCTAAACGGATGACCGATTTAGATTTTTTTGTTTGAAAGGTAATTTTGTCGAGAGTGTTCTTAGCTATGTTTGAATAAAATCGGTTCAGCCGTTCAAAAGTTGTGGGCGTTTTACTGTTCGAATCGGGGTGTTTTCGCAAGATAAATGTGTCGTGGTTTTTTTTAAATTTTGAAATTTTACTTGTAACAAAAATTTTAACCGCCGAAATAACGTAGTGAAAGCAAAAAATCTTTTAGTCTATAATTTAGAGTTGGCGCCAAACAAACAAACATACAAATTAAAGGGTCTAAAGCGTTGAATGACCTGTATCTTGGTTGATCTTCGTTGATAGTTTCATGTTTGGCGCCGCCTCAAAATGCTAGACTAGAGATCGTTATTTCGTAGATATTTTATTTTTATTTTTTAAGATTTTTTTCGCTTTTTTACTTAATTTCAGCAGAATCGGTTCACAATTGAAAACTCAGTGGGCAAATAATCAATAAATACTTTTTGTCTATCTTTTCGGGTGGATATTATTTTTCAAATTACAATGGGACCAACGTACAGGGGTTATTTTTCCAATAAATAAAGAATTTTTGAAATCGGATCACTGTATAAAAGTTATGCGTGGTCATACAAAACAAGTAAAATTCCAAAATTTAAAAAACCCCCGATACATTTTTATTTCATGCTACATAATTTATCTAGTACGAGTACATAGTAGATACGCTTCGATCGGTAATCTATTGAACACGTAATTATGACACGATATCTTGCGAAAACACCCCGATTCAAACAGTAAAACGCCCATAACTTTTGAACGGCAGAACCGGTTTTATTAAAACACTAGCTGACCCCCGCGGCTTCGCTCCCGTCAAAACTATAGCCAATTTTCATCATCATCATCATTTCAGGCTGATGATCATGATCATGCTGCTTTGTGGATGTTAGATATACAGACACTTTACGTAAAATACTGATATTTAGCTGCCGGTTAGATTGGAAGCCGATCGCTAGTTGAGAAAAGAATCAAACTTCAGGTACGATATCTTCCACCTTATGAGACGCCCTGGGCGTCGGGACACGCAAGCCGATTCCCGGCCACCGTGGGCGCGTAATAAGTAGTTCGCCGTCCGATAAGGACCAGGCCCGAGTCGACGGCACGTAGTGTTCCATGCGCGCCTCAAAGAGATGTCAGCAAAACTGACGGGGTCCGCTAGGACCGATGCCTGTCTGGGTCGCGAATAAATTTGAAAAAGATTGGCCGCGGGCCTGGCTCATCAAGCAACTGATGGAACACGGGTGGGTTTTAGTCAGTAAAAGTCTGACACGCAATCCTACCTTACCCAGACGCCTATTTAAAAACATATTTTTTAATTATCTACAAATACATTTTGTGCCCTGTGGGTGTAAATGCCGACTTATTATTGAATACAGTCTAAAGGGCTTATCTATTCATGGGTAATACCAGTAAAATTTCGAAAACACCCCGATTCAAACAGTAAAACGTCCATAACTTTTGAACGGCTGTACCAATTTTATTCAAACATAGCTAAGACCACTCTCGATGAAGTCACCTTTTAAACAAAAAAAAACTAAATCAAAATCGGTTCACCCGTTTGGATGCTATGATGCCACAGACAGACACACAGATACACAGCAACACACGTGAAACTTATAACACCCCTCTTTTTCCGGCGGGGGTTAATAAAAATACACATGTCGAATTGAGAACCTCCTTCTATTTTTTCGTCGGTAAAAATACATAAAATTGTAAGCCACCGAATTTATGAAGAATTGACTTTCGTTGAATATCAAACCCATTCAGAATCAGCTAGTTCGCACTGAAACATTAGAGATAGAGCATTTATATACCAGAAAATCACATGTAGCTCCATTTGAAAGAAAGAAAACAAGTTAAATAAAAAAAAACTTTTTTACAAAAAAATACTACCGACTTCCAAATAACAAAACTACAAAGTCACAAATAACTTTATTTTTGGAAGTCGGTGCCTTTGGTGGGTACCAATTTTATTGCGTTATGGACACCGACTTCCAAAAATAAAGTTATTTGTGACTTTGTAGTTTTGTTATTTGGAAGTCGGTAGTATTTTTTTGTAAAAAGTTTTTTTATTTTCACTTTTTAGTTGTATCTCCCTAATAGGCAAGAAGTTACGTAAGGTACCTAAAATGCCAGAATAGATTACCCGAATATCATGAAACTGAACATAACCGGTGAAATGAAAGTGCACCAAGGTGAACTGTACTCATCTACGTACCCCTTTAGAGCGTACTGGTGTGATGTTATGTTATAAATGGTATAAACAATCAACAAACATGCGATTGCAGCAATCCCGAGAGATTTGCCGTTATTTATTGAAGAGTTCTGTTGTATATCTCCGAAGTTCTTAATCAGATCTTCACCAAATTAAAATGGGACCAATTTCGAAACATACTCTTTCAAACAAAAAAAGAATTTTCAAAATCGGTCCACTATTGACGGAGATATTGGTGAACATACATAAAAAAAAAAAAAAACAAACAAGAAGTCGAACATAGAACCTCCTCCTTTTTGGTAAGTCGGTTAAAAAACAAACAAATAAAACTGGCCTTTTAACAGTCATACACACATCCATCTCTAGTCTCGAATGTTATATTTTCCATTACCAAAATCCAAAAGCCAGCCCTCAAAAGACTGTAATTTCACCCTCAACATGTACATAATGAAGATCTACCATCACTCCTCAAAGCACATCGCTTTGTACAATTTCAATCTTAAAGCTAAAATTTTCCGAGCTATTAAAAGCCAAAATGCTGAAAGGAATTTCTACAGAGGCGAGAAATCTAGCAGATGACGCGGGCGAGAACTAGTCATAATAATTCGAAAAGCTAGACGGCAAAATAAACGTGCCGAATGGTTGGCATTACTGCTTTAGATTGCTTGTTTAAAGTTACACTAGTCGAAAATTCTTTCATACAAACGTAGTCTAGCGATTACTCCACTGTTTGACGATGTACGTTCAAAATTAAAAATTATATCAATTTGTCTCATCATTATCTAACCCTGTATGAAAAAAAAAAGTAAAAAATAAAAAATTAAAGTGATGAGCGTTGAAAGTTCCATATTTCAACACTAATTTTAACGCATCTTTGAGCGAAAATGAATACCATAAGAAGAAGGAAAGTTGCAAAACGGCCTCCATACAGGGATAGATTAGTAATTCAACAATGCAAATAATTTTATCTTGAAAATATACATTTAGTAGTTTTTTTCATGATATCTAGACTCCCAAAGGTCTGTTTATCAAATTTCGCGCGCTCGTTTTCGTCCTTAATCATCATCCATTTCGATACAAATTTGCAATAGAGCTAATTCGTACGCGAACTAGCTTCTTACTGATCATCACAGCATCTATCTCTTTCGCATGTGTTGTCGGATGAGATAGCATGCATTTTAACCTCGCGCACAAAATATTTCTTGCCGTCGACTAGGGGAACCTTAACAGGTGGCGGGAACATTTCCTGTATGTGTGTATTGCATGTAGCTATAATCTTTGCGCTGTAGCATGGTACCGGTGACAGTTTAATAACATTTTGTATACGCATTTTTTGTAGTTTAACGTCATACAGGCAACTAAGGTATATGGTATAAGTATACTACAAAAAAGTCGCGGGATAAAACTAACTTAAATAAATACCCGGAGGGCATACGACTGTGTGAAGGCGAGAGGCTCCGAAGGCAGACTGCAGTGTAATTAATTATACACTCGCACTCTAACAAGTGGGCTCTCATTAAATTTATAATGCTTATGTTCAAAGTATGCATAACTCTCCCAGTAGTCGGATAAAAACATGACGATGTTTTGAGAGAACATTCTTCACGTCTACACTTCTACATTTTTCACGTCCTAGGCGACCACTGAAAATCAGCGCTGTGCTGTGGGTCCCCCACGGTACAGCATAATGCTGAGTGGAAGCCTTCTTGCCACAATCACGACATGCATCTGCCTGACATCTTTTTCACCCTATTTCTTTTTTGTTAAAAACAAAATGTAGCTAGTATATGTAATTATTGTTTGATTTGTTTCTCGTCTTTACTAACTTAATTTAAGTGCTACTAATACTATTGTTTAAGGGTATTTATTATTTTATGTATGTCGTTTTGTGACAAATAAACACTTTTTCTTTCTTTCTTTCTTTCTTTCACAAATCAACAAAAATCTATACCAATATTATAAAGAGGAAAATTTTATTGTTTGTTTGTTTGTACCGAATAGGCTCCGAAACTACTGGACCGATTTAAAAAATTCTTTCACCAATAAAAAGCTACATTATTCCTGAGTGACATAGGCTTCTAATCCCGAAAACGGGTCCTGTGGGGTGGCCCACGGGAGCGAAGCCGCGGAGAACAGCTAGTCTATACCAATATAATAAAAAGGAAAGATTTTTTGTTTGTGTGTTTGTTTGTACCGAATAGGCTCCGAAACTACTTGACCGATTTCAAAAATCCTTTCACCGTTGGGAAGCTACACCATCCCTGGGTGACATAGGCTACTTTTTATTCCTGTATTCCCACGGGAACGGGAACTACGCGGGTGAAACCGCAAGGCGTCCGCTAGTCAAATATATTTTTGTATCGCTGTTGCTATACTGGATTGAGTTGATCTTAAGTTATATTTGAAAGGGGTATAATTGTTAAGGATTGGGTACAATCGGTGCCTCCTCCACACAGTAGGAGGAACCGATTGGAGTGGAGATTTCGTTTTTTTTTTCACGTATAGAAAGCTACTCTATGGCTGAGATTGATCCTGGAAATATGATAATTCCTCTAAGATAATCCACGGAAGCAAAGCCACGGGCAAAACTAGATCGTAACTAGGTCTCTTAGATAACACCGTATTGAAATAAAAAACTTTTTTGCAAAAAAATACTACCGACTTCCAAATGAAAAACTACAAAGTGAAAAATAACTTTATTTTTGGAAGTCGGTGTCTTTCGTAGATACCAATTATTTGCGATATGGACACCGACTTCGAAAAACAAAGTTATTTTTCACTTTGTAGTTTTTTCATTTGGAAGGCGGTAGTATTTTTTTGCAAAAAAGTTTTTTATTTTTCCCTTTTTAGTTTTACCTACCTAATAGGCAAGTTGTTTAGTAAGTACCTATTACGCCAGAACAGATTACCCGAAAAACATGAAACTCGAACATAACCGGTGAAATTAGAGTTCTGCGTACCCCTTTCAGTATACTGGCGTGATGTTATGTTATGAAATGGTATAAACAATAAACAAACATGCGATTGAAGCCATTCCGAATGATTTACCGTTATTTATTGAAGAGTTCTGTTGTATATCTCCGAAGTTCTTCGTCAGATCTTTAACAAATTAAAATGGGACCAATTTCGGAACATTTACTTTCAAACAAAAAAAAATTTTCAAAATCAGTCCACAATTGGCGGAGATATCGGTGAACATACATAAAAAAAAAATAAACGTACAAGAAGTCGAACATAGAACCTCCTCCTTTTTGGTAAGTCGGTTAAAAAAGTTTAAAAACTGTAACCAGACAAAGTTCTTTTTTAGCATATCTTACCCGGGCCATAATAACGAAACGATTGACACCTTATTCATCAAAATCGGATAAATAGTTTAGGCGCTACGGAAGAATACAAACATACATAGACTGCTAAAATCAGGCTTCGCCGTAGACGGGTATAAATTGCATCATAACAAAACTGCTTCAAAAATCAATAGCGCAAAAAAGCTATAAACATTTTAAAACGAATAGTTAACAAAACAGCGGTAAACCATACAGTACCAACGTACACCGGGACTTAAACGTTAGTTAGTTTACAACAAATAGTGCTATTGACACGTAAAAGTTTGCTGGAAATTACCGAACTACCCTCGTTCTCGTAGTTAAGATAGCGGGCGTTGTACTTAACGGTAATTTTTTTGTTCTTTCAGTTGAAAATGGCTGTTGAAACTGCTTGTAGCTAAGTGGCGATAAGTATGGGAAATGGTGTTTTTTTACTTGATAGTCTTTGACGCAGATACGTACTCTGAAAAGAGTTTTATTTTTCCCGGCTGCAAGGACAGGGTTATGTTTTTCGCGCGTATCTTGTATGTAAGTATGTTTGTATGTATGTTTGTGTGTATGTAATATTCTTTATTTTCTTTCAAACCACTTGACGGATTTTTATAATCAAGACATCGTTAGATAGGTTTTTGCCGCCCAAGTGTTCTTAGATAAGTTCGTTAAGAAAAAGAAACATGGCGGATTTTGGGCGCCATATTGTAGAAGTTGCAATTTTTTTTTCTTCGCAACCCATCGAGTGGGGTATCAAAATGGAGAGTTTTTAGGGGTGATTACAAAAATATATACCACTTATATGCTTAAAGTATTTGTAAAAAAAATATTCACTGAAAAGTTGTAAATAAAAAAGCTAATTTAAAAAACAAAAACCCGACTGCTTAAGAAGCGAACTAAAAAGCTGTAAACAAGAAAAATCATGCTGTGCAGTCGGAGGATACATATTCGCGAACTGCCTGATCCTCCAACTGCACAGCATGATTTTTCTTGCTTCTCGCTGTTCATCCAAGTGATGACTACTGCTTAACTGGATTATCTCTGTGGAGACTAAACTAGACCCTCCAGCCAGGCGAAAAAACTTAACCTATGCGACCAAGCTGAGGGCTATTATTCCTTATGGAATACGAACCTCAGCTCAGGGCGTCGCTGGGGGAACAACTAGGGCTGGATCTTGATTAAGTGATTCTACCATCCGCTCGGAAAATATCTACGTGTTGTAGAACGGACAAGTTTAGCTAAACAAGACCACTGCTTAAATTTACACTTACTCTACTTACCCATAAAACAAGGTTTACGCATTAAAAACGCGTTAATTAAGTCTATAAACAAAGTAGAAGGTCGAGAGGATTTGAGGACATCAACTGATACCTACATGAGCAAGTAATAGTACGAGATCCCACCGCTTAAATCAATAAGTATCTGACTTTTTGATAAAACTAAATTTTTATGGCTCACACTTGATAGAAGAATAAGAATCCCTAGTATGGGACTAAGATAAAAAAATAACAAAAAGCCCGACTGTTTAAAAAGCGAACTAAAAAGACGTAAACAAGAAGAAAATCATGCTGTGCATTCGGAGGATACATAATTATGCGCGAGCTGGCTGACCAAAACCATATGTCCTGTACCTTTTAGTTATTTTTTTAGAATTAGGTACATTTAAACATATAATAAGTATTATATATTTTTGTAATCACATCTTAAAACCCTTCATTTTGATACCCCATACGACGAGTTTGGAAGAAAACAAGTTTGGCCCCCCACAATATGGCTCCCAAAAGCCGCCATTTTTCCATTTTGCAATTTTAATGTAGCCAGTGACACTCGCAGGGTTAAGAAGAATCGATTGATGTAAGAATCATCAAACTCGGCGTTTGGTCTCTGGAACGCCTCTTAGGAACAAACATACATACATAGACTGATAAACACATTACCCTCCTTCGGCAGTCGTGTAAAAAGATACCTGCAGATTTAAGCGGTGGGATCTTAGACTAAAAGTACGTTCCACTTGGCCGATGGTAGCGCATGTGGTCATGTTAGCAAGTTGGCAGACCGTGCAAATTGTCCGAATCGTTCTTAGGTTTTTGTCGATAGATTTAATTTAGATGGTAGTTTGGATAAGGCTAGTTAAAGTTCCGTTCTCGGAGTTCTCGTGTAGCATGTTTTTAATGATACAGTTAATACCTAACAAAATTCATAAAATCACTGACAGAAAGAGATCCTTTTTACCAGCTTTTATTTAACTTGCAATGTATGTATGTGTGTTCGGGTAAAATCTTGCAACTGAATTTTTAAGCAGTTACCCATTAAGATGAAGTTTTGCATACACGTTTAGTTTGGATGACAATGCATGGTTAGCTAAGTGACGTCATTCTTAATCCAATATGGCGGACGGCCCAAGATGGCGGGCTAGTATTTTTTTGTGCATTGCCAAGGTATGGGTATCAAATGAAAGGGTTTGCTGAAAGGAATACGACAAAAGCAACAAGCTTTTGTCGTATTTAAAAAAAGTTTTTTAAATGAACAATTTTATATATAGACAATTAGAGACTGACCACTAAGAAACCAGTTTTGAAAATTCGTCCTCTTTATTTTCGCCGTCCGTTTTCGTAATGTTTTTCGATGAGAGATCCCTTCGGGTATACGGCTTGTCTATAGAGTCTATACCAATATTATAAGAGGATTTCTTTTTTTTTTGTTTGTTTGTTTGTACCGAATAGGCTCCGAAACTACTGGACCGATTTTAAAAATTATTTCATCTTTGGAAAGCTCCATTATTCCCGAGTAACATAGGCTATAATTTTGACGGGAGCGAAGCCGCGGGGGTCAGCTAGTTACAATATAAATTCCCAAGACATTAGATGAAGCTTTCCATGCCTGTGTAGTACATTTATCGCCAATTTGGTCACAATGGGTATCCAAGGTCACAGTCATTAATATTTGGTAACTTGTCTTAAGTAGAGAGCAGTGGTGGCCCAGTGGTATTGGACGCGACTTACAAGTTGTAGGTCGTGGGTTCGGACTCCGGAACCGATTTATTTTGTGTAAATTGTTTAATCACCACTTTTCAGGGTTCCGTAGCCAAAATGGCAAAAACCGGAACCCTTATAGATTCGTCATGTCTGTGTGTCTGTCTGTCCGTCCGTATGTCACAGCCACTTTTTTCCGAAACTATAAGAACTTTGCTGTTGAAACTTGGTAAGTAGATGTATTCTGTGAACTGCATTAAGATTTTTACTCAAAAATAGAAAAAAAACAATCAATTTTGGGGGTCCCCATACTTGAAACTGAAACTAAAAAAAAAAAATTCCTTGAATCCCATACGTGTGGGGTATCTATGGATAGGTCTTCAAAAATGATAATGAGGTTTCTAATATCATTTTTTTCTAAACTGAATAGTTTGCTTGAGAGACACTTCCAAAGTGGTAAAATGTGTGTAACTTCTAAAATAAGAGTGATAAAACTAAAAAAAATATATGGTTTACATTACCATGTAAACTACCACTGAAAATTGGTTTGAACGAGATCTAGTAAGTAGTTTTTTTTTAATACGTCATAAATCGTAAGCCGCAATTTACCAAGTACGGAACCCTTCGTGCGCGAGTCCAACTCGCACTTGGCCGGTTTTTTTTATCTAATTTAGGCTCGCGCTTGACCACTATCTAACCTGATGGTAAGCGATGATGTGGTAAATGATGGAGCAAGCTTGCCTAGAAGTAACCTATTCACTCGTGACTTAAAGACCCCTAGATTATAGCTATCGGGAAACACAGACTCCGACAGAGAATTCCACTCCTTAGCCGTACGCATAATAAAAGTATGCTCAAAACGATTAGTGCGTATGGGTGGGATGTCCACCATGTACCGATGGCGCATTGCCATACGTCTGGTAGTCCCATGATGAAACGGTCTTTCATGAAATAATGAAACTTTTTTCAAAAACGGGGAAGGAAAACATCGTGAGGAACCCGACATGTCCTAGAACCAAAAATTCGAAGACATGTGACATCCAGGCACCCGCACCGGGCGCCTGTGGTGGATTACGACCCATTACCTCTCACAGAGAGGAGACCTGTGTCCCAGCAGTGGGAAGATTAATATGCTGATGATGATGTTGATGAACTTGTCTTAAGTGGAACAGATTATATGTAGGTACCTATTACTATACATACTTATTTCAAAAGCTTATTTTAAACAAGTAGGTAAATAAAGTAATCTCGGGTGAATCGTAAATAACCACACAAAATGAGAACACTCTGTAAAATTGCATACAGTTTGCTCTCCTCAAAATGAGCAATTTCTATTTAAGGTTACACTAGTCCAAAATTCTTCGTAGTCTAGAGATTACTCCACTGTTTGACGATGTACGTTAAAAATAAAAATTGAATCAATTTGTCTCATCATTATCTAGCCTATGGAAAAAATATATATTTGAAAGTTATGAGCGTCGAAAGTTCTATATTTCAACTTTAATTTTAACGCATCTTTGTGCGGAAATAAATACCTTAAGAAGAAGGAAAATTGCAAAACGGCTTCCATACAGGGAAAGATTAGTAATTCAGCAATGCAAATAATTTTATTTTGAAAATACCTATACATTTAGTCGTTTTGTCATGATCTAGACTCCCAAAGGTCTGTTTATAAAAATTCGCTCGCTCGTTGTCGTCCTATATCATCACCCATTTCGATACAAATTTGCAAAAGTGCTAATTCGTACGGGAACTAGCTTCTTACTGCTCATCACAGCATCTATATCTTTCGCACGTGTTGGCGGATGAGATAGCATGCATTTTAACCTCGCACACAAAATAGTTCGTGCGGTCGACTAGGGGAACCTTAAATGAGTATCAATAACTTTACAAACTACTTCAAATAAATGAAGCTACGAACTCGCGATTATTTACAAAACCTTTTCAAATGCTATACAGTAAAATTGCTGATATTATTACCATAAGCAACAACTATTTTAAACTAAAAACCAACGTATATGGAAGAAAGACTTATTGCAGTTTTCTGAATTTGGATTTAAGGGTGTGTCAAACCCTACTTTTGCGCCAAAAGACAGTTTTTTCAGGGTGAAGTATCGTTTAGCAAATACTCAACTTCAAAATTGTTTTTCCGATATCGGAGGGTAGTCACAGAATAAAATAATTTCCAAACGTAAATTGCCATTACATGCCTAAATCAGACTAATATTATAAAAGCGAAAGATTGTGAGTGTGTTGTTTGTATATATATTACTTCTTCACGCTCAAACGGCTGGACGGATCTGGATGAAATTTGGTACAGAGATTAGATTATAGTCTGGGTAGCACATAGGATACTTTTTATCCCGAGAATATGTTCCCAAGCATTGATGTATTAAAAAGAGGAAGATACGGGACTGCTCACAGCGCTTGGTCCTACTAATCTAAGTGAATGCCCGTAGCGGGTACTCAGTCGCGCACGGCACATTGTTGATCACACAGCTCATTAATTTCAGTGTTTTTATGTTTTTTTTGCAATAAATACGCATCAAAATGACTTATTGTGTAGCTAAACAGTGTTTAAATAATACCAGGAAGAAAAATAAGTCACACGGGATCACTTACCACTCGTAAGTACAGTTAAAAAGGTTAATTTGTTGAAAATTACAATAATATTTAATGTTTGCTTCGCCATATTTGTGAGAGCGAGATAGATATTACAAACATGCGTGAGAGACACGATACGCACATATTGCAATGTCATTTCATTCATAATAGTAATCATTCGGCCAACATTCGGCGGCTAACGCGATTTCGCTTGCACTACAGCGACGTCTCATATCTCTGTCCTTGTCTATCGGTAACTGACGGTTTGGGACTGGTGATGACACTGAACACAGATGTGTGTGTTTCGGTGCATGTAGTCGTGCGCCGAGCCCAGGTTTTGTGATCGCTATGTTAGCGCGTAACGTATCTTCCGCTTTTTAATACATCAATGTTCCCAAGAGATAATTTTCGTCATTCACGCAGGCGAAGCCGCTGGCCGAAGCTAGCAAGACATAATATCTTCACATCATAAAATGGAAAGTTAAATAACACGGGAAATGCACGTTGCCCTAACCACCAGGAATTAAATTTTAGCTTGTTTATACATGCAAGTTTTCGTACAAAACTGGAACAAAAATCTTTTGAAATTGAACGCTCGCTCTCTTCAGCTTTTTATTTTAATTCGTGCACTGAAAGAATTTTCTGTCCGTTATATATTTCTACGGTCCGATGGTTGGATTTTGGACTTAAAAGTATTATGTAGTAGTTTCTGCACAGCGCCTTCACCGGCGTTATAGTCAAAATTATCCCGAGGGAAACTATTCCCGCGATGAAAATGCTATTCCTTACTATAATCTATCTCTGTGCCAAATTCCATCCGGACCCGTTCAGCCGTTCTGTCAAGTGTCAAGTGAAATTCCGTAGTTGCACCACGGGAGCCGTACACTATTCCGGGATAAAAAGTATCCTATGTGCTAATTCAGACTATAATCTATCTGTGCCAAATTTCATCCAGATGCGTTCAGCTGTTCTGGCGTGAATATTGTAAAACGTAGCTTTAAATCCAACTTAGTAACTACCTCGTTGGTCTCGTTATCGCAAACACTACTGCTGATGATGAGAATCTGGGTTCGATAAAATTTCTTTTTTTTTCACTTTTCTTTACTAACATAATTTAAGAACTACTAACACTATCGTTAAGGGTTTACTTTAAGCAAAATCTAGTACCATTGTTCTTGTAATGTAGGTACTAATGTTTGTACGTCGTTTTGTTAATACTTTTTGTTTCTTTCTTTCCAATTATAAAAAAAACTCCAGCCTTACTCTTCAGGAAAAACAGGCATGATGCATCACGTTATAACTAACTACTCTTGAACAAATAATAAAGTACGTTTTGTTGTTCCTCTGCAAATGACTGCAACACTTTTTCAACCGATTGAATACATAACGGTGAATGCAATCTTTGAATCTTTGAGCTAACTCACGGGGCAATACCGTTCCAATCAAATTGATTCGTGTCTGTTCACATCGCTTGGCAAACAAAAGAAGAATAAATATCCTCGAAGCTGATAGGTTGCCTAGAACCATAGACTATTTACTCTCTATAGCTAGACACAAAACGAGTAATGGATATCTGTATTGATACATGTGACAACAAAAACTGTTGTTATGTCATCTCTATAGATATGAACACAATCAAATTAAATCATTTATTCGCATATAATGAAGGTATTGTACCATAAAGTTGTTATAAAATACTAGCTGTTCCCCGCGGCTTCGTTCCCGTGGACCACCCCACAGGACCCGTATTCGGGATAAAAAATTACCCCATGTCACTCAGGAATAATGTAGCTTTCTATAGGTGAAAGAATTTTTTAAATCGGTCCAGTAGTTTCGGAGCCTATCCGGTACAAACAAACAAAAAAATCTTTTCTCTTTATAATATTGGTATAGATAGAGAGCCGGGTACATTCTGCCCGAGTTTAGGCATGCAATAATCAACAATAATGTCATCATCAATGAGCTTATGGGTAAAATTATGAAATAGTGTTGATTAAGATACCAATAATTTATTTTAACAAGTCCAGAAGTGTATCAAATAATGTCAATAATATTAAAATGTTGAGATGTAAAACATAGTATCATTAAAAAAACAAGTGCAAGTCGGACTCGCGCACCGGCACACGTAGGGTTCCGTACCATTATCGCAATAAACAGCAAAAATATCAACTTTGTTGTATGGGAGGCCCACTTAAATATTTATTTTATTCTGTTTTTAGTATATGTTGTTATAGCGGCAATAGACATACATCATCTGTGAAAAATTCACCTGTCTAGCTATCACGGTTCATGGGATACAGCCTGGTGACAGACGGACAGACAGACAGACGGACCGCGGATTCTTAGTAATAGGGTCCCGTTTCTACCCTTTGGGTACGGAACTCTAAAAATGTCGACGCTGTTTAAGGCGCAGATACCCCTGAGTAGCTGGTTTTACAATGAGAATGTCGTCTAAAAGGCTAGTCATATTTTTTTTGGAAAAATATATGTTACATTAGACCATTTTCTTAATCATTTTATTTAAGAAAATGTTGAGTTTTATTCTTATAACCTAGTGTAATTAATTTGGAAAACGCACAAAAACATGACAATCGCACCAAAACCACCGAGCGTATTTCAATGAAATTGTCACCATATCAAAGAAAATATAATTATCTACCTTTTGATGCAAGGCATAAGACATTTTAAGTCATAGAATAGGAAGGAAATTACAAAAAACTACTGAGTTTTGGGTCGCGCGGGTGTGAAACGGGCGCTCAAGGTCGTTGGCGACTGCTGTCGTCTTAACAACTTGTTAGCAGAGTATTAATTCAAATTTTCCATAGAGAATTTGAATTTAGAACCCGCTAATCAGTTGCTAAACCAAATTGAGATTTTTATATACAATCCTGCTAGGTGTCTAAGAGGCCGAATAGTCAATAGTTACCTAGAACATAACAGACACAATTCTAGGTTTTGATTAGTCTAAATACTCTGTCTCTGTAACAAAGCTCATCATCTAGTTAGCAGTTCGAGGTATTACGAGACTCGTCATCTGCGACCATCATAACAACTTATTTCGTGGTAACGTTATTCGAATAATAAGCTGCAATAGTTATCAGAATATTTTTTATTACATTCATATTTACGACTATTTCTGTTGGCTCTATTTTTCATTAATTTGATGCTTTGATATTTTAGTGGCAGCTGTAATTTGGCAAAACTGCTCTGTACAATGTTAGCAGATTTGACACTGCGATAAATATAACACCATTGATTTTCTTTAAAAGCAGCCAAAATCAGAATCTTCAATATTCAATTGGAAATTAAAATCAACACCTATACCATCTCACAATTACCCTCGAGCGTCACAAAAATCTTTAATCTCCTTAAGTTTATCCTCTCCTAGTACTCGCGACTTCAATATTGATGAGGTAATCCGCTTTTAACCCTATCATTATTTTCTAATGATCTGCAAACCCATTCAAATCACCAGTAAAATTTCAAAATTTAAAAAACCCCCGACACTATTTATTTCATGCTACATAATTTCTCTAGTACATAGTAGATACGATTCGATCGACAATCTATTGAACACGTAATTATGACACGATATCTTGCGAAAACACCCCGATTCAAACAGTAAAACGCCCATAACTTTTGAACGGCTGAACCGATTTTATTCATACATAGCTAAGAACACTCTCGACAAAATCACCTTTCAAACAAAAAAACACTAAATCAAAATCGATTCATCCGTTTAGGCGCTATGATGCCACAGACAGACACCAGATACACATATACACAAACACACAGATACACAGCAACACACGTCAAACTTATAACACCCCTCTTTTTCCGGCGGGGGTTAAAAATCAATACCTTCACTCCTTTAGCAATTACCCTTCTCAAGTCTCACAAAAATCTCTAATCTCCTTACATTCCTGCTCCCCTAGTACCCGCGACTTCGATATTGATGAGGCACTCCCGCCCCGTATCTCGTTGACTCTATTAGCAAACGAACCACGCAGAGGATTGATGATATCGTACCCTGATTGCTGCCGCGACGTTCCAATTGGATGGCCACATGTGTTTTAAGATTAGAGTTGCTGGATGCTTGTAACTTGTGGAGTGGAATGCCTATTAGGGGTGATATGGTAGTACGTAGTTTTGGTTGTTAACTGAACGTTTGCATGAAGATACAAGAGTATTCACATTGAATATTAATGAAACTTGAAACGTAGACGTTACTTGAATGAAGAGTGAGAAGTAGAGAATTGTTGACTTTTTGCGAGCTGGGATGTTGACAACCCCTTGGCGCAGTGGATTGAAAGCTCGCAAAAATATTAAAGTTTTCGTTGGAATTGGTTCGACAAGATTTGAAAAGATAAAACATAGAGCAGCAAAAACGCAAAGCCGTTTTAACGTTACAGTTACAACAACGCCAAAAGGATAACAACACAAAACTGTAACAAATCAAGTTTAATCTCAAAACCAAACCATTGCAACGGACATTAATACCGAAAACCCAGCAGCATAACACAAATCCGGAGCCAAAGCGCAACGTAATTACAAAAATATCGCCGCAAAAAGAGTTAAAAAATCAATGTCGCGATCCCTGCAGAATTTTATAGAACCTCCATTAGTTCCAATCGGAAACAGCGGACGACAAAAGATAAAATTGTAACGTGTAACAAGATTTTACGACGGGCATCTCAATCAGAGCGGGAGCAATTTGCTACAATTGAAAACAAATAAATGACCGACACCATCTCGATTCTCTACGCTTCCGACCTCGACGTTATTTTATAAGACTGTGGCTTTTCTGCGATTGTTTGTTTTGTCATCTCTGGAGGTTTAACTGCATACAGTGAGTTCATTGATCAACTATGAACTGTAAGGACTAAGGATCAAAGAAACTTGATGGACAGAAATACCACTGATGTCAGAGACTTGGACTACATTACGTAGTTTTAGAACATAAATTATGAATAAATGAATTTAACTGTCTTGGATCCCGCAACGAAATTAATCAGAAAAGAATAACGGAGTAGTAGTGAATATGGATAATGGAGTAGTGTTGCAAAAAAATGTCGTCTTACCATTTCTAGATATGACCCTCCGCAGCAAGTGACCGAAGCGACGAGCTCCCATACAAATCCTCTGCTCCCGAACCACTTCATCCGTGCAGTCACTATCACTAGCCGTATCATCATCCGTGTCATCCTCTGACACGAGAGATTGGCGATTGACAGCTTTAGAACTTGAATTATTCTCACTAAAACTTAATGTGGGTTCACTGGCACCTAAACTCTTTGGCTCCACGTTCCAGCCATCCAGTTTTTGTACATCATTAAACAGATCGTCTAAATTAGTTTCTAATAAACCTTTGGCACTACATATCACTTTACTTTTGGCATCATTATGTGTTACGATGGCATCGACGCTGCTTGACAGACACTTGTCTCGTCTCGCACTCTTTGCATCGTTAGCATCGTCCATTTCATGGCTGACATTGATATTGTCATGAGTTTTCGTTCGTTGTTTTATTCTTAACGAATTTTGTGAAACCATTTTTGACTTTTCCATTTGTCCCGCACTTTTTTCTGTCGACATATTCAGATCCCTCGGCAGTATCTGATTTTGGGGATGGCTCGCACGAAATATATTCGACAGCACTAACATTTTCACTGTTTTTAATGCACTGACACTGCTCAAATATTCCATCACTGCATTCCTTTTTCATTTCACTGTTTCCGATGTATCGCACTAAACGAAAAATATAATGGTTTTGTGTTTGTTCTTGTCGTATCCGAGAACTGCCTGTTGCAACACAACAACGTACCGTTGTAGTAACATATATGCAAATGCATTCTTTATGGAAAACTAGACATTATTCAAGCGTATAGAATATTCTGGAGCGGTCCGGGTTTGTGTGATATTTCGCTTGGAGCAGTCGGAGGACACAATACGACTGAATAAATAAAATACCAGCAGAGAAACAATCCGGAGCTTTCATGAAGGTTTTACGGGGTTTTTAATGCATACGAGAAAAAGGCTTAAATGTGGTTGGTTATTTATTTTATGAAAGATTTAGTGAATGTCTGGAGTTAGGAGTAGCTTAGCTTATCTGTGGCGGTTGGCTTTATGAGATTGGCTGTGGAGCCTCATCTGTCACCGAGGAACAAAGCCACGGCTGGAGGCGTTGGCGGCGACGTGATAACACTTCTAGCACGTAAAAGTTCTCAACGGCTTTGGCTTCGCTGTTTATCAGAATTACTTTGGACATAGCATGTTACAGCTGGCTTTATATGTTGTATACAATTAATGTCCGTTGTATTTCAAGCTTAACTATTCTCTAAATAATTTTGTATGTTTGAAAAATGCTACAATGAATTTAAATTGAATTCCGTCATTGATATTAGAACCTTGACGTAAGTATTCAAATATGATGACATGGCGGAGCACCAATTTGTGCGCATAAATGAAATCGGCATTGAAACAATCATAAGATAATTATCTATAGACAATTTGGATTGTCTTGTCTATAGTATGGAGAAATATGTTAGTTGTTTTTTTCGCAATACGTTAATCAATTTGAATGCAAAATATGAAAGTTTTATGCAAATTCATAGAATGCAGTGATGACGCAGGGATAGCTTGATTGAATTAATAATCAAATGAAACAGGTATGTTATCTCAGATCAAGCTATTCGATCCGAAATAACGAGGTTTTACGATTTTTAACATATTGTCGTTTGAAATTTTAGAAGAAATATTCCTACATGGAGATAGTATTACTCGAAGAGTGGTATAAACAATCTTAATTGCAACACTACACTACACCAGTAAGCAACGATTTAAGAAAATACCGCCGCTTATATTATGCGCCGATTCCCTTGAGTAGCTGATTTTAAAATGAGAATCACGTCCAAACGGCTATTCGCAATTTTTTGGAAAAAATATATGTTACATTAGACCATTTTCTTAATAATTTGATCTAAGACAATTTTCGGTTTTATTCCTATAACATAGTGTAATTAATTTGTAAAGTTATGTCTAAAACGGACAAAAACACGACAATCGCACCAAAACCGCTGGGCGTATTTTAATGAAATCGACACCATCTCAAAGACAATTTAATTATCTACATTTTGATCTGAAGCTTTTTTATTTTAAAGTCATAGAATAATAAGGAAAGTACAAACAACTACTAAATTTTGGGTCGCACGGGTGTTAAACGAGTGCGCGTTTTGTTCCCTCAAGGTCGTTGGCGTTAGTCGTCGTCTTAATAGGTCTAGACCAGGGGTCACCAAATGGCGGACCGCGCCTATCTTATAAACAGAATTACCTTAAGTACGAAATATAAAAATGTCGTCGAAATCCTCAGCAACATTAACTCTCTGTATCCTGATCGTGAAAAAAAGCTGCAAATGTTTTTGAGAGTAATAACGCTACTCTCCAGACGGACATGATCGATTTCCAAGAAAATTCAGTTTTACAACACAAAAATACAGAAGTGGGGGAAAGGGGGGTGGCTTTAAAACTTACGGAACGCGATGGTCATATTATTAACCCCCGCCAGAAAAAGAGGGGTGTTATAAGTTTCACGTGTGTTGCTGTGTATCTGTCTGTGGCATCATAGCGCCTAAACGGATGAACCGATTTTGATTTAGTTTTTTTTGTTTGAAAGGTACTTTTATCGAGAGTGTTCTGAGCTATGTTTGAATAAAATCGGTTCAGCCGTTCAAAAGTTATGGGCGTTTTACTGTTTGAACCGGAGTGTTTTCGCAAGATAAATGTGTTGTTTTTTAAATTTTGAAATTTTACTTGTTTTTAAGAAACGAACCCAAAATGAAACTAATTGGTGATGGTGACCCCTGCTCTAGACCTTCTCTCTCTAGTCTAGACTCTAGTCTTCAAATCGTGACAAGTTCCGGTTTAGACCTGCATCAAAGCAATAAGCTATATCTATTTCTAAACCTGTGATATATCGACGATGAAGTGACAAGAACTCCTAACTGACATTTTTGCGATTTTACTTTTTTTACGTAGATAGACTTTAAATAATTGTTTGCGTGAGCAGGCAATAGCAGCTAGCTTCATATCTTATTAAGATACAGATTATATATCATATCTTAATAATCTTATTAAGATATGAAGCTAGCTGCTATTGCCTGCTCACGCAAACAATTATTTAAAGTCTATCTACGTAAAAAAAGTAAAATCGCAAAAATGTCAGTTAGGAGTTCTTGTCACTTCATCGTCGATATGTACCATTACACAATCTAACCCTAACTTCAAAACCTTTACCAGATACAGAGTAAGTACAAAACATCAAACCGACCACAACCCCACACAGCTCACCTATTCCATTCCTAACCCTCCCACGCCGCCGAGTATCAAGTGAGTTAACCCTGTAGTAGTGTCGGCCCGGTTGGTTGTCGAGTAGAGGTGTACCATCACCTACATTATGCAGTGGCTTACGGCCCGCCGCCCTATGGCGAAAGTGTCAGTATCTGACAAAATCAAATTTTGAATTTTAGACGAGACACAACAAAACTGCTAAATAATAAAAAACCGGCCAAGTGCGAGTCGGACTCGCGCACGAAGGGTTCCGTACCATTAACGCATAAAACGGCAAAAAATCATCATCTGTGAAAATTTTAACTGCCTAGCAATCGCGGTTCATGAGATGCAGCCTGGTGACAGACATACAGACGGACCGCGGAGTCTTAGTAATAGGGTCCCGTTTTTAGCCTTTGGGTACGGAACCCTAAAAAGGATGCAGTATAGCAACTGTTGATATACCTGCAGCATCAATTTTTATTATTTATACTAATATAAGTGTCTTTGTCTTTGTCTTTTAAAAAAAAACGTTGCCCCACACTAGGAATTTCTTCCTGTATCGTGGGTGCGTTTACACTCACATACACAACACCCAGAGCCGGAACAACTATCTGTAGGTCATACAAATATTTGTTGCGTGCGGGAATCGAACCCGCGACACGCAGCGCAGCAGTCAATCGCTCAATCACTGCGCCAACCGTGCGTGATATATGTTGTGTATACTTACATCATTTTATTATGCAAGTGTTGCCGTTGTCAAAAAATTTATCTAATTGCACACTTTCGATAGGCACGTTGTTAGTTTAAGGCCCGTTTGCCCCACACTGTGTTATCTTACTAACGCCATGCCGCGTCTAACCTCATTTTATTTATGATATTTATGTATGAAATATTTTAATTTAACTTCGTGTTAGCAACTATATCTGAGTTAAGTTTTTGGCGCAAGTGGCCCTAGATCAATTACTTAATCTTATCAAAATAAGTTTGTAAACATATGAATTTGGAGCTTTTTATTATGTATGTATTCGAAATCTATTGGAAAAAGAATGATTGGATAGATCTATACATTTTTTTTTGATTACGGAGGTATTAAAAACTTAAAATAGGCCAAATGTGAAACTCCCGCCATGGGGCGACAGTGCATAATGCAGATTTTTTTATTCATCTATAACCTAAAATATGATTTTCTCAGATAGTGACACTTTAGCTATAGACAGGTAGTACGGCCGCCGCCCGGCTTTTTGCCTTAATCTTGTTTAACGTAGGTACGTGTTTTGCAAGCGGAAATTTTAAACAACTTTTTTTCCCTACGGGATTACGGCGATGACAGCGCTTTAGTTTTCGGGAAAATTTCGGACACGTAAGCCGATTGATTTTTAGAGTTCCATACCCAAAGGGTAAAAACGGTACCGTATTACTAAGACTCCGCGGTCCGTCTGTCTGTCTGTCCGTCTGTCACCAGGCTCGTGATAGCTAGGCAGTTGAAATTTTCACAGATGATGTATTTCTGTTGCCGCTATAACAAAAAATACTAAAAACAAAATAAAATAAATATTTAAGTGGGGCTCCCATACAACAAACTTGATTGTTTTGCCGTTTTTTGCGATAATGGTACGGAACCCTTCGTGTTCGAGTCCGACTCGCACTTGGCCGGTTTTTGTTATTTTTGCGGATATTTTGTACATTGTACACTGTTGTGGATAGCTTGATCGTTTTTTTTAATATGTATTTTATTAGTTAGAACAAAATTCTTAATAATTAATTACGATCTAGCCTAAAAGACTAATAATCAATTTAACTCTAACTTAATTATGTTAAGTGATAGATTATGTTGAAACTAAGAAAAAGTGTCCATTTGCACTTTTACACAAGTCCGTAGCACTTTCTTAGAGTCTGATATAATTTATAAAAACACTATGTTCATGTGTTATATGTATAGCACAGCATTGTCACTATTATTCATTCACTTTGTACAGTACACTAATTCAAAAGGTTTAGTTATTTTTACCCGGCTGCAAGGAAAGGGTTATGTATTTCGCGCGTATCTTGTATGTATGTTTGTATGTATGTAATAATTTTTAATTACCTCGTATCTTTCAAACCACTTGACGGATTTTTATAATTAAGACATCATTAGATAGGTCTTGGCCCCCAAGTGTTCTTAAATAAGTGCCGTTAGTAAAAAAGAAACATGGCGGATGTCGGGCGCCATATTGTAGGAATGGCATTTTTTTTTCTTCGAATCCCATCGAGTGGGTATCACTGAAGGGTGTTTAGTGGTGATTACAAAAATATATACCAATTATATGTTTAAAAGTCGTTCGAAAATAAAAAAGTGGTCACTAAAAAGTTAATAAAAATGAAAAAACCCGACTGCAAAGATGTAAACGAGAAGAAAATCATGCTGTGCAGTCGGAGGATATTTATAGTTTTGGTCAGCCAACTCGCGAATATGTATCCTCCGACTGCACAGCATGATTTTCTTCTCGTTTACATCTTTGCAGTCGGGTTTTTTGATTTTATTAACTTTTTTTTTTAGCCTACGCACTAAGTCTGTATTGTCTAGCACCAGTTTTAAAAATATTTGCGTTTGCTCTGCTTTGTCTTAATTTGGTATTATCGGTTTTATCTTGATTTCCAGAATAATTTATTAAACGTTCAATAAAAACTTTAATTAATTGTTTTAATATGCAAATAAAACACTTAAAATCCATGCGATAATACAAAGATCGATTGCATGACCAAAACCGGTTTATTTTCCATGTTCTCATTCAACATTTAGGTACGTTTGCATAGAAAATAAAAAAAACAGATAAACATCTACATAATTTATGGAATAAAGTCAACTTATTATACTTCTAGTGGCCACAATAAAGTTCTTCTGACGTGCTATGACGTCATCGCAAACAAACATGGTGGATGGCGGTCTTTGGTCTACGAATTTGCCTTTCAAATTCACACAGACAATAATAAGCACTTATTACACGTTCACACAGTTCTAAATACGATGTTAATCGTTTTGGCAATCAAAGTGTGTTTGACAAAAAACTCAAGGTTTCGGGCAAGGTACCTGGTTGTGACGTCATCGCCCTTAGGCGGTCGTTACACCCACCAACTAACAACAAACTAATGTTCACGGCTCACGACACACAATTATATCATACATTTATTATCAGTTGCAAAATATTAGTTAATCCTGTTAACATAAAACAAGGTTGTGAAACAATATTAGTATTTGTTGAATATGTGCATTATTCATCGACAAGTTCACGCTTAATTTAATAAGTTAACAGCTGTTAAAATACAACCGAAGTAAAGACCGCAACAAATTCTTACGAAGGTCATAGACAAAGATTCAATAGATAAGCACATCCTTCTCCTGTGCATAGACAAATGAAACCCATTTTAGCTCATCATCATCAACGTCAGAAGTATATAGTATTTAGTGAGGGATGAACACACGTAGACTTAAGTTAGTTAAGTAAGCCTAAAAATAATGTCCGACGTAAGAGTCAAACAAATGTAATTTTTATGAAAAAAAAAATCAAACAAAATATGAACACGATAAAAAATAGCGCGGACTGCCACAAGTCCGCGGTAGAATATTGAAAAGAAAAAAGTCAGAAGTAGTCAGAAAGTTAAATCAAAGATCAAACATGACACGAAATAAAAGCACATCGTATTGTAGTCTACCAGCTATTATTTGTAGCTGTCAAATAAAACATTGATTATGAAGGATACAAAATTATCGTCCAGTAACCCAACCAGTTGCTGAGTGTATCGACAGCCTAAACATCGCAAACATATACTACATAGATGTTCTGCATTAGTCAATATCCTGGATATCTCGACTTCCCGAGGGGACAGTGCGTCTCCCTCGAATCGCGATTATTCGATTACCATTATAATATTATTCAAAGCAATCCGAATGTCGATCGACTTGGCACATTCGAGTAGTTTCCGAATGTTTGAGAATTAGTTTTGATCTTTTGATTGGCATAATGAATCAGGCTGTTCTTTATTCAAATTGAAGCTTAAGATTCTAGCCTTGTCTTTGAAATATAAATATTAAAAAAATTTTGATTTAATTTCGAATTAGGAATTAAGATGTAAATGGAATAGCAATGTACCTAAATATATTCCAAAATTAAAAAAAAAACAATACTTAAGTGGTATGATCTAAATCCGGTGCAACTTTTATCAGACTTGGTTGCACAAAAATGGACACAGCGCACCATTTTTCACATTTTTTGAAGCGTGTTTCGCAATAAATTTGAACTTGGAATGCAAAGGTATGTGTCAAATCTGCCTAGTGCCGGGGTGTTTACAGACTGGCGTTCATAAATCGTGGCAATATTTGCGCGATTTTCGCGATCGTAAACAATGCTTTGATCTCGAGTTTTAGCGAGCAGTGTGAACGTTGTTTTTGACAAATTACGTTTTTATTGTAGCTGAAACTTAACAGTGCATAAATATTGACTAAGCGAGCTGCTTTTTCTTGTGTTACAAAACGATGAATTTTCCCATTTATTAAGTAAATTTTCTAGTTGCAATCATTTGGGACAATATTCTTTCATAATATTTGTAATGAAATAGCATGTACCTTGTTACTAATACTTTTTAGGGAAACATTTCCAAGTTAAAATTCTAATTCAATTTATTGCGTCCATAACTTACATCCACAATTATGGACCCTGTCGGCTACAGCAATTTTTTTGATAACTATCTAGCTAGTACTGTTAAGCGAAAGTAAGTCATAAACTCATGTTCTATAAAAAGAAAAGTGTGCAATGTCTAATACAGTGCCCCAGTGTTGCAGCAATAGCAAGAATTCATATTAGTACAGAGAATTAATTGAAAGCATCGAATGCATCAACCGGTTATCACTCCGCAGAAGTTATGCTAAGGTGAATTGGCAACGATTACTTGGCAGTCATTTATTTGAAACTACAGTGTACTTTTGTTATTGAGCTAAACGGTACATATTTTCAAAGCAGAAATTTTTGACCAATAGTGTGTTTATCGATATTTGTAAGGGGGTCAAAATGGCATAATTGACAAATGCGTGCACTGACTGGACAGGTCCACACAATCTGGCTGGTTCTTTCCTCAAAAGACCATTTCAGACATGACCTAACCAAGATTTTGTATGGACTTTAAAAAAAATTGTGACCTCTGAGTTTGTTTCGGCCTTTCATCTCACAGTAGTCAGATAGGAAACGCCGACCTCAGAAGAAATATAATAGGATAAACTGAAGAGCAATGAAGTGCTCAAAAACGATAAGTATTATTTTTTACGCACAGCCTGTTTAATTCCTAAAAACGGATTTATCATTTGAATAAAATGGATCTTACAAAACACTTGTAAATTGCCTCACAAAAGTACTTTGAATTTAATATTGTTACTTTTTAGGGTTCCGTACCCAAAGGGTAAAAACGGGACCCTATTACTAAGACTCCGCGGTCTGTCTGTCTGTCCGTTTGCCACCAGGATGAATCCTATGTCATGAACCGTGATAGCTAGGCAGTTGAAATTTTCACAGATGATGTATTTCTGTTGCCGCTATAACAACAAATACTCAACACAGAATGAAATAAATATTTAAGTGGAGCTCCCATACAACAAACGTCATTTTTTTGCCGTTTTTTGCGACAATGGTACGGAATCCTTCGTGCGCGAGTCGACGAGCACTTGGCCAGTTTTTTTATCGTTATAGTTAGTAATTTAAAATTAAAATGCTACTTTTATCGCATAAAACCAGATTTACACGCCTCTTGGCATATCTTAGCAACATTTAATACTAAGAACTGTATCTACACAAGAATAAAACACTCACCGAACTGCATGAAAACAAATCCAATAACAGCTGTAGGTATGAGAAACCTATGTCCTTCAGTGACGGTTAAAACCTGATATTATTATTGTTATAAAACCTACAACCACGTAAACAAACGTACATATCTCCCACACAAGAATATCACAGTAAGAACTTCAAATCAGCAGTACGGACCCAAAAATAACGTTAATTACAAGTTCATGTTTAGTAATTAACAGTTTACGTAATGTTTACAACTGAACCTCACCGATTCGTGTATACAATTTGTTTACGTTGAACAATGCTTATAAAGCTATATTTATATAATACATAAGTACAGTATTATTTATAAACTAATATTAGAAATAAAATAAGAATAAAAATATGTACATTTACGGGGCGTCAAAAAATTCGTCCACATCGCTGTCAACAGGAAAAGTGCCCAGAAGGCTGGCAGCATTGCCACGTTGGATGGCAATGCTGATTCTTTGGCCAAAAAAAAGGCCAGCCCTCTGGTCTCGAGAAGAGTCGACCAACCGTTTGGCGATATCCCGAAATAATATGTGAGCACTCGGACCCCATGGCCCTAGTGTTTCAACCCCAAACGGCTCAAACACATAATTACCAATTAAATTGTTGTATTTGCGCCGTTTGAGGTTTTCAGCACCTGCAGCAGCCGCCCCAGCGCAGCCCACCGTGCTGAATGCTTATTGTTTGAACCACTAATGGAAAAGAGATTTGGTCCTAAGAGGTGGATAGGAGATACAGGTAGGTACTCTTAACATAATACAAATGTCTGAATCTAAAAAAAAAAAATGTATGTATGTGAGTGTATTCGGATAAAATCTGAATTTTAAAGCAGTTATCCACCACCGATTAAGCCGAAATTTTGCATACACGTTTAGTTTGGATGACAATGCATGTTTAGCTAAGTGACGTCATCTAAATCCAATTTGGTGGACGGTCCAATATGGCGGACTAGTTATTTTTTGTGCACTGCTATGATATGGGTATCAAATAAAAGGATTTGCTAAGAAGAATACGAAAACACCTTGTTTTTCAAAAGATTTTTAGTTAATAATTTTATTTATTAATAGGTAAGTAACCTTTGAAAGAACTTATCAGGTAAGAAAATCTCCTAATAGAAATATACCCTATCGCTGCATCCCACAGGCTTTTCATCCCGTAAAAACCGCACGTGTGGGATAGGCAGCTGGAGCAAAGCCGCAAGAAAAGCTATAGTCTATAGCAGGGGTCACCAAATGGCGGACCGCGGTCCGGATCCGGACCGCCGAACTTTTTCGTGTGGAGTGTGACCTTAAGTATACAGTACTAAATTGACTGCCGCCGTCCATTCGACAAGAGACGAATCATCTCATCAAAATCTTGATTGATATTGGATCTACATTATATTTCAGTTTATTATTACTTTTATTATATATTAAACTAAAAAAAAAAATATACGGACCGCGACGGCCATATTTTTTTTTTATATCCCCAAATGAAAGTAATAGATGACCCCTGGTAGGTATATAGCTATATCTACACTCCATTTGAAATAACATTAGAAATTTTTACAACACCTTTTTTCAGTCCGTTCAACCGATTTTGAGTTCTATCCCTTAAATATAAGGATGGCATAAAAAGCACAAACCTGTTACCAAAACTGTTTAATACAGCTGCCATTTGTCATATCACCAACGTAATAGAAGTTATTTAAATGACTAATTGTTATCTCAAATATACTTATTTACGTTTATTGTGATTATCAATTGATATAGTAAACAGATAGGAAACAATAACACTAAGAATACCTTCTGATAAATGTATATTGATAATTCAGTGATATCTTGACAGAATTATCACTTTCTGCTTGTCACCTAGTTTTCCCAAAACAACAAACATGCAGTCTAAAACTAAATGCAGTTCAGGTATTAAGACTATTCAAACAAACAGTAATGTTATCTAATTAGTTCAAGATAAGCTAATTTGAAATTTCAATGTTGCAACTTGTTCCCAAGATATCTCTGTTTTGTCTTCGTATTCTCATTTACCCACGAATACTCACGATTACGTTAAAATTGTTCATTATCTAGCTAGATACATCAAACACTGGCGCGGTGAGACGAAGCGTAACTTTATGGGAAACCGCACTACTCTATATTTGGTTTTGGTTTGTACAAAATACTAATTACCAAGTACAAAGGTAGGCGAAAACGGCATAGACGTACCTAAATTAATTTATAGCTTCACCACATTTTAGATAATTGGTAGGTAAAGGGCAGAAATTTAATTCTGTAATCAGAATTAAAATATGGTATTTTTAACGGACTAAATTCCAACACGTACTGGGTTCGCGTGGTGGTCCACTTCTCCTCAGAGAAATGAGGCCGGCAAGGGTCACAGTAAGAATTGACTATAATGCCAAATATGCCAATCCAAAATTACTATTTCCTTTGTAACACATCTGGACGGGTCCACGATTCTATTGTTCCTCTTTTCCCACCGGGTCCATGAAAAAAATATAATAATGTACCAAACATTCCCATGGACCCGTAGGGAAAGAAAATATTACATATTTTAAAACTGTCGTGGACCCGTTGGGAAATGAAGAATGAATTTTCATTTTTTCGAGAACAATAGACTCGTGGACCTCTGGGAACCACCCACCTGGACAAGCGACTAGCGACATATCAGCTTCGTTTATGGGAAACCATATTGGACAGATTTGACAGGCGTTAACGTTAAACGAACCAGAATTATTGTGTTTTATCTGCGCAAGAGTGCGTGACACATTAAACACAAAAGACAAACATGAGCATTTTCCATTAGACATCTGTTGCATGATACATTTGTATGATGCACGCACTGTCTTCCATTTACGCTCTCATATTTAAATTAAATCATGCGATAAAACTTAGCATTGTGTTGCAACGCGTATAAACACTCCATACCTTTGGTTTTAGAAGAAGAATTATCCCAAAATTAATGTAACAAATTATCAAGCGCGCATTATCTGCTGTGATTGATTGAATGAATATTCAACAGCCAATCGCATCACTAGACTTGCGTTAATTTGTGACGCGTCGATAATTTCCGTTTAGAAACCAGACCCTAGCTATTTACAGGGCTTTAGAATTACAGCGATTTAAATAAACACAAACGTCAATTGAACCGGTAAACACCAGTTAGGAATTGAGAATCAGGCGCCTTTAAAACGTTCAAGTGGGCTTGGGAGACAATAATAGTTCCTTATATTAAAATAGGCATTGTTCAAGTCAAACAGGAGCAGCCATATTGACTCTAAATCAGCAACGGTCCCGTTCAATTGTGTCCAATTATGTTGGCGGAGACTTAGGCCTGGAATGCACAGACCGACTGTGCGACAAATTCAATAGCTTTTGTTCGTGACTACTTGTGCAAATCGCAATTGATTTTAAGAAGCCTTAAGAAATATTTAGAGTATAATTTAAGTGTGCATTATTCTTGTTATTCAGTTAGTTTGAATAAAAAAATCTAGCAATAATAATCAATTTATAAAGATTTTGTATGTGTTACAGTCCAATTCGCAATTGATTCTTAGAAGTCGCAGGAAATATTTAAATCGTCATTGCGTTTAATTTAAAGTGCTCTCTCTGTCTGCATAATACAGTTATTTTAAATAAAAAATAATGCAAAAAGACCAACAAAATAATCAATTGATAAAGAATTTCTCTACGCTTCAAGTGTACTGTTTAAATCGCTCAATTTATTTATCACGTTGCCCGTCTCCTAAGCAACGCGAGCGACGGTTCACAGAAAATCGCATTGACTTTCGCGCGTTTATTTAACGGGAAACGTTGAATCGCGGTCACGACCGCCCGGTGTGGCGACGCCCTAATAAAGACTGGTCCAGCCGCGCTAAATGGTCGCATTAACTGCAAGTGTTATGATCGCTGTGACGTCATCTATATTCCCGAGTACTGAGATGAGTAGGTACTTTGGTATCGGTCAATTTACTGGACATTGACGTGGAGGGTCTATAAAGGGTTTCGACTACTGAGATGACCACGAACAGAGAAGTATGGCAGAAGACGTGTGCTTCCATTTGCTGGAGCTTTTCAAATGTCCGTTCACCACTGGGCCCAGCAATATAACATTAGATCTATCGTCGATACGACAACAAGAGAAGTATGGAAGAAAAAGACTTATTGCACCGACCCAAATTAAGGGCCTTCCACCGCTTGAGGTTTGAAAAAAATATATATTTATTATTGACTCATGTACATTATTTGTGAAACATGTTTTTTTCGTGTAACTAATAGTTTTGTTTAAAAAAAAAATAACAACATTATACTTTTCTCTACTTTTGGGTAACTCCTCCGAAACGACTTTGTTGTTTAAAAATATTTTTACACAGACAAATGGATGGCTAGATTTTTCTCATAACTGAAATAGCATATGTAAATCAAAGAAGATTTAGCAAACAAAACTATACACAAGTTAAATTTCAAAATTTAAAATACCCTCGACACATTTATCTTGCGAAAACACCCCGATTCAAACAGTAAAACGCCCATAAATTTTGAACGGCTGAACCGATTTTATTCAAACATAGCTAAGAACACTCTCGCCAAAATCGCCTTTTAAACAAAAAAAACTAAATCAAAATCGGTTCATCCGTTTAGGCGCTATGATGCCACAGACAGACACACAGATACACAGACACACAGATACACAGCGTAAAACACGTAAAACTTATATAGCCCCTCTTTTTCCGGCGGGGGTTAAAAATATTGATATTCTGGCTCCGAACGGGTGCACGGCCAGGCTGCGTTAACATTGGGAAATATATACGCCTTAATAAGGACCAAGGTAAGACAATGATGATGACAATACCGTGGTGTCAGACTTCAAATCATCAATCTTCAAAATATCCGCAAAAGGCATATTTAGAGCCTTTGGCAATATAAATCACTGGGCAATGGACATCGCAATTTTATCACTACCCATACAAGTATGATGGTAGTGGACTAATGGTCACCATGACCTTGTCCTATTAGTTCGTGTAGGCGTAAGTACCTACGTACGATATTTCAACATGCCACCGTGATATTGTTTTTTATAGATATACGGTACCTGTTATAAGTACCAACATACATTCATACAAGCTTAGATCATATTATAAAGAGCAAAAACTATTTTAAACCGACTTCAAAAAAAGGAGGAGATCTTCTCAGCAAACCCTTTCATTTGATACCCATATCATGGCAGTGCACAAAAAATAACTAGTCCGCCATCTTGGGCCGTCCGCCATATTGGATTTAGAATGACATCACTTAGCTAACCATGCATTGTCATCCAAACTAAACGTGTATGCAAAATTTCATCTTAATCGGTGGAGGATAACTGCTTTAAAATTCAGTTGCAAGATTTACCCGAACACACTTACATACATACATTGCAAGTTAAATAAAAGGTTGTATAATAATAATGTCTAAAGTGACAATCACTCCAATCAACCCACACGACCTATCACAGCGCTATTAGTATGATTTAAAAAAAAAAAAAAAACTTCCTAAAAATTTAATGCGTATATTCACACCAAAAATAATTATAATCAAAAAAAAATTAATTGGCATTTAAATAGTTTCAGCTCATTCATTCAAAATTATAGTATTTAATGTTCACAAAAACTGTAATAAAAAATTTGCAAAAAGTTCAACGCGCTGC
Organism: Orthosia gothica; assembly: GCA_949775005.1. Lineage (NCBI taxonomy): Eukaryota > Metazoa > Arthropoda > Insecta > Lepidoptera > Noctuidae > Orthosia > Orthosia gothica. The sequence continues at coordinate 9,261,286 of OX459066.1, forward strand.
GCATACGACTCCTGTTCCGGCGAAACAAAAGATCTAACAAAATAATAACAACTGTGTGAACATTCTCAGGAGTGACATTAAAAACATTGTTATTGTTAGTTACTTACGTTTCTTATACGCTACACCAAATACCTAGTTTTTTTCTGCGGATACGTTCCGTAACCAATGCTTTAAGAACGGTTATTTTTAAACCCCGACCGAAAAAGAGCGGGTGTTATAAGTTTGACGTGTGTAGGTGTACCTGTGTGTTTGTGTATCTGTCTGTGGCATCATAGCTCCTAAACGGATGAACCGATTTTGATTCTTAGCTATGTTTAATGAAAATCGGTGCAGTCGTTTAAAAGTTATAGGCGTTTTACTGTTTTAATCGGGGTATTTTCGCAAGATATCGTGTCATAATTACGTTTGCGATAGATTTTTGATCGAAGCGTGTCTACAACTAGATAAATAAAAATAAAATAAAATAGTACCACAAGAATGAAAAAAAAATTGTCTTTGGAAATTTTTATTTTTACTTGTTCCGGGATGAAAAGTGGAAAACAAGAGACATTACTGTCGATCTCTTGATGTCTTAAAGAGCGAACTAGAAAAACATAATGGATGCCTTGTCACGGCATTAAAACAACTCAAGGTTGAAAAAAGTAGACATTTAGCGATAGTGTGGCTTTCTTTCAATGAAATAATTTTCGTAATCAATTTTCGATCTTCCTGAGATAAAGTTTTACAAACATACAAAAACAATTTTAGCTCTTTATTACAAAACTTTTTCGAATTAATATTTCCTTTATCAAACATCGAATAACGGTTACGTCAAAAAAAAAATAAAGTTCGTAAAAATATAATTGGTCGTTTTTATCGTACAAGCTAAATAATGTAGTTTCTTAAAGGTTGTGTAAGACCAGTAAATTTATAATTAATTATTATATTTATTTTTTATACTAAAAGAGAACTGCGGTGTATATCAATAGTTACATAATTTCTTGATGTAGCGTAACTAACGATGCACGTACAATAATGAGTTACAATTTATTGTTACAGAATTCGAAATCGATTTGGTAGCGGCCATGTCTTGGATTTTGGCTTTTAGATAAATACTGACACTGCTACTGGTGTGGCTATCTACTGGACTGAAAAAAAATCTCAGGAGTTTTCATACATACATACATACATAAACTGACGCCTTTTTCCCATGGGGGTAGGCAGAAACTACAGAACGCCACCTGCAACGATCCTTACATACTTTTTTTGCTTCACACACATTTATACATCCATCTAGTCATACACACACGCCGGTTATGGGTACTGCGCACTTGGCCTTTCTGAAGAACATCACCTATAAGGTCTATATATGTCTTTCTAGGGCGTCCCCTCCCGGCGTTTCCATTCACGTCTGCCTTGTAAATACCTTTCATTAATTGCCTTTCATTCATCCTCTCAACATGGCCAAACCATCTTAACATACTCTTTTAAATTTTAGTCACTACATCTTCTTTTAAACCACAACGTTGTCTTATTACCTCATTCCTCAATCTATCATTTAAAGTTACACCACACATACTCCGCAAGGAGCGCATTTCTACTGCATTAATCCTACTTTCATGCCTTTTTAGCCATACCCAAACTTCACTTCCATACATAAGTGTAGGCACTAGCACGCTGTTGTGAACGGCGAAGTTTTCAATCGTCTCGAAAAAAAATAATTTTTCTTTTCGAGACGGTGGATTACTAATACTAACTAATCCAAAAATACAAATCTTTCCTCTTTATAATATTAAGTACCAGATAAAGATTATTAGTATAGATATAGATGAAAACTTTCTGATTTTAAAGGCATACAAATCTTTTCTAATTTTCTAGATCACTAATTGCAATACCTATTTCGTCAGACTACAGCTAAACACACTTGTATAAAATAAACCAAATATTTTAATTGATATCTTGCAATTTCTAACAAGATTTTCACAGCCTAATCATCAAGTTAGCAAGCATCGTGGGACAACAATTTACCCACATAACTAACTTATATATATATGTCGGATCTTGTCGAGATTTGTTTACTTAAAATGATACACAAGTACCTTTTGGTACTGGGTGGAGTCCAGTGTCGCGTATGTTGTCGATATGGTTCATGTATAGAGCGACAGTGATCGTTCGGACATGGCCATGACAACATATTGGCCTGGGAACTACTCAGTGTTTCCTTTTAGGTCTAGAGTGGTACTTAGTACCATAGTGATAGTAATTGTCTCTGTAACGAATTAAAACTGTGTAGAAGTTACAGGAGATATTTCTCTAGTTTACCCGTATCCCAAATTCTGCGCCCACGACTATAATCTGACACCTGTATGTCACTAAGTAGTTCAAATCATGATCCTATATACCTGGATCTGACATCAGAAGTGGGATACGAGCGGGCTGAGAAGCCTCCTGATGAGTGTAAATAGTGAGAATTGATATTCATGTGGAATGTTGAATAACAGAACTGCTACATTGTTGTGTTGATACATATTCGGGTGTTTATTACTTGGTCAGAGCTATATAGAGGCTCAATCAACCTGATTGGGTTCGATTCCCATTTTGAGAATATTATACCATGGGACACAATAATGTAAAATGTGAAACATGGGGATATCTATCCGCTATCTTGTCCTATGTTGTCACACTGACAAAGATGTGAAATAGTGTGTTTGGGTGAGAACGAGGAATGGTGACATCCCCGGTAAGTCGTTACCATTGGTTATATTTCTTTGCTGAAACGTATTTCTCGGTTTCGTGAAGTGCTGTTATGCATTTTGAAGTCTATAATAAGTGACTTTGTTATTTTGCAGTTTTATTGCGATATGACCTACACGGTTAAATCGAATTTGTTTGTCATTTACATTGAATAGACATTGAACACCGGAGTCAGTATTGCTCTGTTGTTATCACGCTTGGTCAAAAATTGAGAATTTCTTTACGGTAAGAATCAGTCGATTTATAACAATAGCCACTTACAAGGGTTGTTGATATGTTATCTACTGTCTGTGTTTTGCTTGAATAACTCTGCTTTCCCATAAGGACAACGCGGGCGTGATGTTTTGTTATTACTTTACGAGTTTTTACGTATTGAAAGCAAAACGGTGTGTACCTAGAGTGTAATGGTGAACGGTCAGCCAAGCAATAAAAGTTGTCCAAACATCGATGTGGAAGTGAAAAGGATAAGAAAAATTAGATAACATCAATGTGAGCGCTGATCTGGAGGCTTTTACAAGCCACTCAGCAGATAAACGAGCAAGCGACTGTTTGGTGTTTGAAGAAGCAGTAGGATACAGCGAGTTGCCGTGCATCCAGGATGGGTGTTTATGTTGGTGAGCTGAGCTTCTGCGTGCAACTAAATTTACGTCAAGTAAAAGTACGTCAACTTAATTTGTAATGGTTGGTTTTGTGTAATTGCTTAGTTTACATCGACTACATTGTTAATTGCCCCTTTGGCCTCGTGCCAACTAGCGCGACTGCTGCGTGCGGGGTCCTGGTTTCAATTCTAAGGTCGGGCAGGATTTTATTGGGTTTTTCCGTTGGAAATTACTCAGAGACAGCCCAGTCAGAAAGCATTATTATGAAATTGTTTACTGAACCAATAATGGAAAAAGTATAAAGTTCACACAACAGATTGCATTGTGAGATTATGAATAATGTAAAGTCATAAGGATTAGATTTCAGCTATGTTATTATGATTGGTCATGAAAATAAAAAATGTTCTTTGTTTATAAATGTTGAACCACTGAGAACTCAATGTCTAATCTAAACAAAGTTTTACAGAGCTTGATTATTATAGCGGCTCAAGTCTTTGTATTGTAGAAACGATTGCTCTTAACTTTCATAACACCAGATAAGCAACATGAGTGCCAAATAATACATCCGGGCCTTTGTAACATGACCAGAATAGCTCAATGAGCCATTTTTGCAGTCTCGTAGAAACTGAACTAAGTCATTGTTTACGTTAGTGGTAAGACTGTCGGATTGGCATCGATATAGCAATGGTTAGAAAGACTATAATCTAGCTGAAGTATTTACTTGGTTCGTAAACCAAACGGATTGCTATTTTACTGAAAGTATTTATTGAGTTTTTAAGACTATGAGATAGAATACGGTAGTGATTATAAAACTCATGCCGAATGATAGTCACTAGCTGCTTACCATACCCTGACACTGTAACATAGCTTAGATAGTTTAGGTCTAGTTGCTTCTTTTGGCAAATTGATTTAAAAGCTGCCTGTTGATGGTAAATTAACTTCTTACATGAGACTTGGTTTGGACCAAATATCAAGGCTATCCCAAAAATAATTTTAACTAAGGGGTTTTGTAATTTAATGTGATACTCATTTTGATGCTGTTGATCGTGATGATATGGAGCACAGCCTTGTTTTTATTTGTGGTTGCTTATTGTAGCAAATTAATGTTGCGGAGTCTCGGTACTATTGAGTTGGCATTTAATGGTGGTGAATGCTATTGAACTTTTATGGCAGTATTTTACACGAATGAAAATGCCTTGTAACGACAGATAAATCTATCCGTTAGGTATAGAACGACTCAACGAGTCAATCTTAGAGCTGACTTTAGGTCTAGAGTACAAAGGTATTGGTTTGGTATTAATCCTTTGATTTTGAAGTAGAGTGCCGGAAAGCCAAACAAATGTTACGTAGGTATAGGCTTTACGCCTAAAGACTGTGTGTACGATAACGACAGTATAATGAATTTTTGATGACAAAACTAGAAGCAGATTGTTGGAAGCAAATCTGCTCTTCCAAGTTTCGATTTAGCATTTTGTATCGAAGAAGAGAGTGAAATAGCGAAACAAGATGTTCTGACAGTAGTTTATGTTGTGATGATATTATCAATGTTGATGATTTGCTTGTTTATCTTTGATGAAAATACCTATTGAGTTAAAGGTGAATGGTCACCATTTGCTTAAGAAGGTGTGTTACTTGCAAATAATAGTGCAGAAAAATCTGTTAAGTAAAGATACTGTACACACAATTTGACCTCAATATTGCAACTTAATTTACTAAAATTAAAATATTGGCTACTAGGATTAAGTTTTTGTTAAAAATAACTAAATCTGCAAATTCAGCGTACTCATTCCGTACCAAAATAATAAAAAAAAAATATCGGAGAAATTTTAAGAGTGATAAACAAAAGTTAACCTTTAACTCATCGCGTCTTATACGTGCAACTGGAATGTAGTGTGTTGAGCATATACTGAAGCCTATAAAGATAAGACCTTGCCTTAAGGACTATTTAAAAAAAAAATTGTATCAATTGTGTTTGTGTGTGTAAATTAGTACACCACTTGAATTGACGATAGACAAGAAGCGAGACTTTTGATCTTTATGACAAGTATGTAGAAATGGTAGTTCTTATTTAGAAGTGCGGTAAGCAAACTGTTGAGTAAGATAAATATGGTTTGATAGAGCATAGATAGACAAAATGTTTTTGAGCTGTAATTTTGATTAAGAATAAAGAACGAAATCACAAAGTTAAGTTTAAAGGTGCCATTTAATTTGAAGAGGTATTTTAACTATGAGTTGAGAGACTTTGTACTCAAAATTTTGTGCTGATTACAAATGTGCTCTTTCATAAGCATTGTAGTGTGCTGTAGCCACGGGGATGGTTACGAAACCATGTCACTGGGTTGACTATGGTTGTGTGAGTGGTCTGTGAGATGACTGCTGTAACCACGGGGATGGTTACGAGACCTAGTCACTGGGTTGATTATGGTTGTGAGAGTGGTCACTGAGATGACTGCTGTAGCCACTGGGATGGTTACGAGACCTGGTCAGGATCACTATGGTTGTGTGAGTGGTCACTGAGATGACTGCTGTAGCCACAGGGATGGTTACGAGACTTGGTCACTGGGTTGACTATGGTTGGGTCACTGAGATGACTGCTGTAGCCACAGGGATGGTTGTGAGACTTAGTCACTGGGTTGACTATGGTTGGATCACTGAGATGACTGCTATAGCCACCGGAATGGTACGAGGTTTGGTCACTGGGCTGACAATAGTTGTGAGAAGATCACAAGGATGACTATTGTGATGGTCACAGGTATAGCTATCCGAAGCCACAGGGCTGGCTGTGAGACTAAGGATCTCTCTTAGTTAATTGAAGTCAGAATGACCGAACGGGATTATTCTGTGTTGTAAATATCTGGTATTGCAGATTTACACACGTGGACGTGTGCCATGTAGGATGGCCGTGTCGGATCTTGTCGAGATTTGTTTACTTAAAATGATACACAAGTACCTTTTGGTACTGGGTGGAGTCCAGTGTCGCGTATGTTGTCGATATGGTTCATGTATAGAGCGACAGTGATCGTTCGGACATGGCCATGACAACATATTGGCCTGGGAACTACTCAGTGTTTCCTTTTAGGTCTAGAGTGGTACTTAGTACCATAGTGATAGTAATTGTCTCTGTAACGAATTAAAACTGTGTAGAAGTTACAGGAGATATTTCTCTAGTTTACCCGTATCCCAAATTCTGCGCCCACGACTATAATCTGACACCTGTATGTCACTAAGTAGTTCAAATCATGATCCTATATACCTGGATCTGACATATATATCCGTACAATACATACTTTCTCTCGATCAAGCAAGTCTAGATTCTGAACGAAATCCTCCATCTCACTCCAACATTCACAAATTAACATTAGCGGGAAAGTGACACATGATCGCACGCATAATAAGTGAGGCAGAACTGTGCCCTAGTACAATGTACACAGTTAGTAAAGTACGTTTTGTCCTTGGATTGTTGTAAAGAGGTTTTGTGTCGAATCAGGTTGGGAGTTCGTTGACCGTTGCGGTCCAGTGCGTATTGCGATGTTGTCATTGATATTATGTTGGTTTTTATATGTCTGACTTAGACTAGTTTTGATGTATTATTTTAATATTGAGAACTATAGTTTTTTAGGCGGCTAAGTTTAGCTGTAGTCACTTTAATACGTTGTTCGTCTGAAAGCAATGAAGTTCGTGACGAATGAGGATAGGATATGGACATAACAGTCAGTATTAGCCACGAGTTACAACGATTTAAGTAATAGTTACTCAAGTATGATAACAGTTATAAATCGTCAAACGGTTTTAAACACAATAAAGTTTGACCACCAAATAAGGGAGAGCATAGCGTTAAAATCAAATGCCAGATTCACAAAACGCACGTTTTAGTTGAAATAATTCTATACAAAGATTCACTGGAGATAAAAATCGTTCTATAGTTGTCGTTATGCTGTTAATTACTTAATTAATTTTAGAGGTAAACACAAGAAGGTTTGACTAACAAATAAGGCAGAGAATAGCGTTTAAATCAAAGACGAGATTCACAAAACGCACGTTTTAGTTAAAACAATTCTATACTAAGATTCACTGGTGATAAAAATCGTTCTATAGTTATGTCGTTATGCTTTTAATTACTTAATTAATTTCTGAGCGTGAATGTTAATACGACGAGCGTACAATTAACAATGATTTGTATAAATTGAAACGGACACGTTTATTTAAAGCACAGCTTAATGATGCCTTTAAATAAATAAGCGGCCATTATTGTAATTACTGTTGTTGCATTGTGAAAGGGCCTCCTGGTAATAGCAAGTTAAAATATTAATAAAGCTTTTACTTGCGGCTTCGCTCCTGTTTCCCAACCCAAAGGTCTTATTTTCGGAATAAAAAATAACCTATGTCAATACAGAAGCCGCTAGCAGAAGCTAGTATTATTTAGAGTAAACATAAACATAACGCCTATATTTCCTTAAGGGGTAGACAGAGCTTCACCTATGGTACACCCATATTTCACCAGTTATGTTTAAATTTATTAGGGGAGCAGAGGGTAGGTGGCTTAAGGACCGCGACGGTCTACGGTAGTATACGAAAAGAGCTTCTTTTAAAAAAAAAAAAAAAATATCATTTTTTTTTTTTAATCCAGATTTTTTCGTATACTACTCAGAAAACCCTTTCATTTGACTTTACCCATATCATGACAGTGCACAAAAAAATACAAGTCCGCCATCTTGGGCCGTCCGCCATATTGGATTTAAAATGACGTCACTTAGCTAACCATGCATTGTCATCCAAACTGAACGAGTATGCAAAATTGCATCCTAATCTGTGGAGGATAACTGCTTTAAAATTCAGTTGCAAGATTTAACCCGTACACACTTACATACATGCATTGCAAGTTAAATAAAAGCTTGAAAATCGGAATGTAGTAGGTGACACCTGCACTAAGACTAACCAAGTAATATGGTTGTTATTTGCATTAAAATTAGGTAGAATGCAACTTACAAGTTTGGAGCAATTTGCGTATCTATATTGTAATTTAACATTTATATGACCAAATACAGATCCTTGCCAGCAGAATAAGGAAAAAGGCGATACTACATTTTGAAATGAAGGCTAAATTGTTTATTTCTTGTTCTGAATCTTATTTAAATTTAAACTAATACGGTACCTATTTTTTGTTTGCCCATCTATACTAATATTATAAAAAGCTCAAGAGTTTGTTAGTTTGAACGCGCTAATCTCAGGAACTACTGGTTGGAATTGAAAAAATATTTCTGTGTTGGATAGTCCATTTATCGAGGAGGGTTATAGGCTATATAACATCACGCTACGGCCAATACTAGAGGAGCATAAATGAAAAATGTTGCAAAAACGGGCAAAAATATTCCTTTTTAAGAGCTTCCGTTGCGTGCGCTGCGTAAGCGATTCAACATTCATGTATGTAAGGTAGGTAGGGCAGGGTAGGTAGGTAGCCATTTGACGGGAGCGAATCCGCGTGGGACAACTAGTCGTTAATAAAAATAAATAAAAGGTAATCCCTGGGGATATACTGATCCGGTTAAGAATTTTTTTACACTGACAAAAAGCTACTTTTTTCACGGATAAACGCACGGTTTCTATATAATGATCTGAGAGCGAAACCACGTGAAAAAGCTAGTTTAAAAAAACTCCTATTAGGATCACTTGCATTCTGCACAACGGTACTTGTCATACCAAAGCAGAATCTTGTACCAAATACCACAATGAAACGTTGACGTATGGTATAATTGACATACTGCAACCGGTTACACAGTGGCCCACTCAGTTTATTGGTTATATTTTCGGCCTTGAGTGAAAGTGCGCTTACAGTTGCAAAACGAACAAATGTATACTGTATGCAACTGATACCTATAGGTAACTTGATTTGGAGTTTTTACTCGACTGATCTGCTGTTTCTTTTGTACAGTAGCAAATTTTTATATGTAACAGTCTAATAATTGTAACATTATCCCGTCATCATGACTGAATAGGTGCCCCGAAGATTTAAGCAGAGGTTTATCTATCTATGCTAATATTATAAATCAGAAGAGTTTGTTTGTTTGAACGCGCTAATCTCAGAAACAACTGGTTGAAATTTAAAAATTATTTTTGTGTTATTTTTGTTTTTGTGTTGTTTAAGACCTGGAATAAATGTTTTTTTTTTTTTTTTTTTTTTTTTTTTTTTTTTTTTTTTTTTTATAGGCTATATAACATCACGCTACAACCAATAGGAGCGGAGCATAAATGAAATGAATCCAAAAACGGGTTTCAAAAAAGTTTCCGTTGCGTGCGTTGCGTACAATCATGTATGTAGGGTAGAGTAGGTAGGTAAATAGGGTAGGGTAGGGTAGGTAGGTAGGTAGATTAGGTTAGGTAGCAGACGGGAGCGAAGCCGCGGGGGACACCTAGTAGTAAATAAACATTTCGGGCGAAATAGGCGAGCAATCAATTGCTTTCAAATCTGGACTTCGGGCTGCAATTGAGGCATTCCAGGTGGAAAAATACTTTTCGGTTTGGAATTTGCTCTTTTAAATATTATTCAAGAAATACTGTACTGATATGGTGTAAAATAAAGTATATTATATGTTATACTACAGTCATGAGAAAAACAGCAGCCTAATTGCGTAAGTGAATTCGGCAAGGCAAAGCGTTTGACCCCCATGAAAGAGTATGAGAAATTCTCTTTAAATAATTAGGTATTGCCAGAAATTATTGGAGGCTTTCATTGGTGAAGATAATTATTTTCGAAAAAGTCCAATAATTTTCATTTACGCAATCAGGCTGAGTGAAAAACAAAGCTTAATTTTCTTTTCTGAAGTTTTTTCACGCTTCTCGTCTACAAAAATGTCTTGAGAGCAAGACACGAAGTTATTACCTAGCGGTATTATTTATTACATGTACGCAAGTTACAAGTTTTATTACACATATAACCTACAGTCCCAACGTCTACTTACAGGAAAAAATATAATCCTTATCTCGAGCAACTACTGTTAAAACAAATAATTCGCATAACATGATTACAATGTCGGTATTACATAAACTTGTTCAGCTATATAACTTATACGTCCACCCCATAATCAAGGAATTATCATCTGTATTTAGAACTGCATAATGTTGGTTATCGCAAAAACAAAACACTGTATATAGCATTTATATCATAATTATGTAAACACTGCATAGTTCGTGAGTCATACCAAAATATTCCGAGTAGAGAGATCAAGGCTTCAGAAGGGAGGCTATTGGCCTATCAATATGTTAAATCACTGCATACGTAAATAACACGAAACCTTACACCGTTGAGGATAAAGTCGTAAATCGATTAGCTGAAGACGTCCTTTGTGGATAGTCTGCATGAGTTTTTATGTCAGAAAGCTCTTAAACTAACACCCGACCGCGAAATCCTATCTTTTGCATTATGTACAACATTCTTAGAGTACCAAAATCAATTTTCTAAGCTTCCAATAGGGACGTAGAATGTCGGGAAATATAAAGTATATCACAAATTAGAGCGTAATAATTAATTTAGTAGTAATTTCGGATAATCAGAAACTTCCATTATGGTTGAAAGACCACTAACAAAGCTGTGAAAATAATGACAACAGCTTAAATTATTTGGCGCGTAAATGGCAGACAAATAAAGGTCTATTTCGGTGTCATATCGCAGCCGAGTTATTTCTGCTAGTAAACAATTATACAGACAGTTATTCAAAAATGTGCAAAAGCTTTCTCACTAAATATCATCTGAAAACATACGTTCAAATATGGTGTTTAATCCTTTGTGTCTGCTAATGCCAACAACACTACAGACATGTTTTATTTAATCCAAACTCCGCAGTCTCAGCGTGTCGTCATAATTTTTTGTACTTTTATCATCACCGCTCACTGCTCACGGTGAGGTCAACTTATATACAAAGCGTCTAGCTTTATTCAAGTCTCGTGCACACAGTCGTATCTGTTTTCTTCACAGCGGTAAGCCAGATAACATAGTAAATAGAGAAATCCTTTGTTTAATGCTCGCCGTAACCGAGACAATACAATAACACAGACAGATGGAATCCGATGTCGATTAAATTTGTAAACGGACGATTGTAATCGGAAACACATCGCAAGTTGACGGCATTAACAAACACGTGCACAATAGGAGTCGATGTTATCGGCGGGTGTTTAACGACGCCCGGCTCCACGGGTGAAATTTCGAAATATCCGCACACACCTTGTGCAAACCCGGACCTGATGTGGGTCAGCCAGACGTTATCTCAGCCACCACCGCCACACACGGATAAACAAAGAACAAGCCAACTCGAGGAAAAACTCAGGTGAATACCCCAACAACACTTCACACAAAAAATTGCATCCAACCGTAATCATGAGACGAAAAACAAACACAAAACCACCTCAATGGTCGAACTGTCAACATTATAACCGGACGATGGTATCGGCGGCGAGGTCATCGCTTCCATTCTCGCTGCAAGTTTCACGTAACAACTGGTACTCGACGCGTAAATACTACGGGGCAGCGCGACGGAAGAACGTTCGCTGCAATCGCGCGGAGATTTCGAAATGCGAAATTGTCACCGGTGCGGCGCGCGCGCATGCGATATTATCCGTCTGGGAGATCGCGCACAGATGGCGCGTTGCGTCGCCGCGCGAAAAACACGCGTGCGCGCGCCGGTTTTCACAATGCCACTGTTTCCCGCGGCCAGCGACTTCAATTAGACGCGACCTCCGCACCACTCCGCGGACAGCAGACGGACACCCGCCGCGAACAATCACCCGCAACAAGATGAACTGATCCAACTATCCGACATAACTTAACGCTATCCTCATAACATATGCTGTATGGAAGTTTTGTAGATCATAACTTCATAAGTACAGTGCGTGCGAGCCATCGCGATCGGTCGCCTATCGCTGGTAATCATATCGGGTAGAGACCGGATCGTAATTTTTATGATGAGACGGAATTGGCGCGGGCAGCGGCGTGACGTCACAGGACTGGTACACGCGGAAATTGCCCGACTTACATTAATAACTTGACATGTTTATGGGTATGTCTCATCTTTTTTTTTCCGAACATTAAGTGCTGAAAGACGCAACAAGAAAGCTGATAATCAGGTCGGTGACTGAAACGTGTTGATTAAAATAGAAGGAAAAATATAAAAATTCCTGGTTTCAGTGAGCATGAATATAGTACCTACGTTACCATATTTTTTGGGTTATCCACTATAGGAACATGTTTATCAAAATTCTATTCTTAGAAACATTTTCGGGCACAATTTAGCCTCATGCCAACCATTATTAACCAGTCCGTATCCCACAGTCCAATTCAAGTTAATCAGTCCAATAATATAAAGCTCACAATTGACATCACAATTGAGATATGAGCGCAGTCGGGACAACAGGTTTGTCTATTGGAGCAATTACACCCACTCCTTCCGCGATCCATGTTATAAATACTTATAAACAGCCATAAATCCATCCTAGTAATAAACTTTTTTATTGTGTTATTTAAATATGCTCTAAAAACACTGGTTCTCAATCTGAGCTCCGTCGACCTCTGGCGGTCCGCGAAAGGTTTGAGAATTTGAAATATTTTACAAAAAATTCAACCGACTTCCAAATAAAAACACATCATTATCATCATTTTTAACCCCCGCCGGAAAAAGAGAGGTGTTATAAATTTCACGTGTGTTGCTGTGTATCTGTGTGTCTGTGTCTGTGTATGTGTGTCTGTCTGTGGCATCATAGTGCCTAAACGGATGAACCGATTTTGATTTAGTTTTTTTTGTTTGAATTTGATTTTGTCGAGAGTGTTCTTAGCTATGTTTAAATACAATCGGTTCAGCCGTTCAAAAGTTATGGACGTTTTACTGTTTGAATCGGGGTGTTTTCGCAAGGTAAATATGTCGGGCGTTTTTTAAATTTGTAATTTTACTTGTAGTTGTAGTTACGTTGTAACTACAACTATAGTACATTGTACCTAGTTAGTGGGCAATTTCTTTAGTGCAGAATTACAGATCGGTGTCAAAAAACGAAGAAAAGAAAACAGGAATGAAGGCCATCATCCGAAAAATAAGTTATTTTTTCACTTTGTAATGTTTTTAACCCCCGACGGAAAAAGAGGGGTGTTATAAGTTTGACGTATGTTGTTGTGTATCTGTGTGTCTGTCTGTGGCACCATAACTCCTAAACGAATGAACCGATTTTGATTTAGTTTAGATTGTTTGCAAGGTGATTTTGTCGAGAGTGTTCTTAGCTATGTTGAATAAAATCGGTTCCGCCGTTCAAATGCTATGGGCGTTTTACTGTTTGGATCGGGGTGTTTTCGCAAGTGATCGTGTCATCATTACGTGTTCAATAGATTGCCGATCGAAGCGTATCTACTATGCACTAGATAAATTATGTAGCATGAAATACAAATGTGCCGGAAGGTTTTATAAATTTTAAAATTTTACTTGTTATTTGGAAGACTGTTGAATAGGTTTATATTTAAAGATTTAGGATTTGATTTCTGTTTTGTTATTGTGGAACCTAACAAATAAGAAATCAAAGTGGTCCCAACTCAGAAAAGTTTGAAAACCACTGCTCTTAAATGAGAACAACCACGTTCTTGAAAGTTCTAGAAGATCTTGGGAGTTGTTTAGATGCTTCAGGGGGTCATAAAACTGTTTTTATGTGTAGAAGTTGGTAGCAGTAGAGGTTTTACGGTTATGAGTTTGATTAAAGTTGTAGTTGGAGATGATATGAAACTGTCAACTATACCATTATTGGTTTTTAGTCTAATAGTTAGTTTATTTTTCCCTCGCAAACACCACTAAGGCGTCACGCCAATGTTTCCTATGCTTCTTCTGGAGCCGCAACAGCAACAGGCAAACCTCCATTCCACTCCGATATTCTCCGATCTTCGCTCGTTGAGCTATGAGGAGACCTTTGCCCAGCGGTGGGACAGTATAGGTTGATTTAATCGTTTCTAGTATACCGTTAGATCCTGCTTATTCCTTAGCGGACAAGAAAAGCAATAACACCCAAGTGCTTTAACGGTTGTGTGCCATAAGTACGAATCAATTCAAACAGAAATTGTTTCTCGCGTGGATCCACGTTTTAGGCGCTCTAGTGGTTAATTCTGGCTGTAGTTATACTTTCAGTGACATGATTGGGTGGGATTCCTGGACATATTATAACTTTGATTTTCAAACGCACCGCAGGTACATTCGGTCTTATTGAAAATCGATACTTATATTATAAATTCGAAAGTTTCGAACGGAATTCAATGAAATTTGGCAAGGAGATTGATGGCATACCAAAAACAAAAAAAAAATGGTATATATGTAGGGTAGGGAAGGTAGGGGAAAGTTAGGGTAGGGTATGTAAGGTGGAATAGGTAGGGTAGGGTGGGTAGGGTAGGTAGTGTAGGGTAGGTAGGGTAGGTTAGGTAGAGTAGAGAGGTAGGTAGGTAGATAGGGTAGGGTTGGTAGGATAGGGTAGGGTACGTAGGTAGTCAGTTGACGGAAGCGAAGCCGCGGGGCACAGCCAGTAGGCAAATAAAGGGCAAATATTCATAGAATAGAATTACCAGCATCCCGAAGAATTGCCAAAAGTGACAAGCAGAACACGGCAGTACGCTGGATGTGGAAAGCACAGAACATGTGGATGTGGCAAAGATTTGGGAGGGTTATGTAAGAAAGAAAGAAAAGAAAAAAAAGAAAAGAAAGAAAGAAAGAAAAGAAAGAAAGAAAGAAAAGAAAGAAAAGAAAGAAAAGAAAGAAAAGAAAGAAAAGAAAGAAAAGAAAGAAAAGAAAGAAAAGAAAGAAAAGAAAGAAAAGAAAGAAAAGAAAGAAAAGAAAGAAAAGAAAGAAAAGAAAGAAAAGAAAGAAAAGAAAGAAAAGAAAGAAAAGAAAGAAAATAAAGAAAAGAAAGAAAGAAACAAAATATTATTAGTGACAAGACAGGAGACACGATAAATAACCAATAAGGGTCCTATATCAGCATGTGACATTAAAAAAAAAAAAAATGAATTCCATCTGTGGTCGTTTTTCGGCTGGAATAATGATGATGATCAATGGACTTGAGAGCAATATCCTCGGCAAGGGGACAGACATACAGAACATCTAAGTACTTACAAAATCTTGACTGACATCTCCTAATACTCTCCATATTACACCATATCCGACTGTTAAACAAAGGCCAATTAATTATTTTAAATTGAAATAGACAATAGACAGTGATGTCACTCTTCATTGCCCACAAAAATTGTTTAAGTGCCTTATATTAATCTCGACCATTTAATTTAGATCCTACATAATGTACAGGAATTTCGGATCAACCCAAAATCAGTCTTTGATAAACTAACAAACTACAAAAACTATTTTTTTTTTAAAAGATTAAGTATGGAGTTTCTTGTGCGTTCGTCTCCATAACAATATGCCCCCGTGGCTTGTCTGATTTGAAAGCAAAACATATGAGACCGTATATTTTCACATCAAAACTAAACATAGCATTGTCCTTTTGTTTTTAACCCCCGACGGAAAACGAGGGGTGGTATAAGTTTGACGTGTGTTGCTGTGTATATGTGTGTCTGTCTGTAGCATCATAGCTCCTAAACGGAATAACCGATTTTGATTTAGTTTTTTTTTTAGTTTGAAAGGTGATTTTGTCGAGAGTGTTCTTAGCTATGTTTGAATAAAATCGGTTCAGCCGTTCAAAAGTTATGGGCGTTTTACTGTTTGAATCGGGGTGTTTTCGCAAGATAAATGTGTCGGGGGTTTTTTTTATTTAAAAATGTTACTTGTCGTTACAAGCTTATACTTATACATACGTGGTTAATCACTAATACGTTAATTAGAACACCACACCGTCACAACTTGCGAGTAAAGACAAACTTCCCAACAGAATTCCACTATCAGACAATGTAACTATGAATTTAATATAGCGGGTACACGAAAGTTGCTCGGCGCGATATTACACTGGGATACATTAATTAGGAAGGAAGTTCGCGACGCCATCTTGGGACCCTGTGGTTCCCTCACCTGTGACGACAAAACCTAATTTGGTTATCTTACGGTATCGTTATGAAGGCGACTGTTAACGAAGCTCCCTAATTTGGACCTTTACAAGAACATATTTTTTCAAGCGAAAGTAACCTATTTAAGTGATTGGTTGTTATTTGATTCCGCAATAAATATTGTACGGCACTAATCAGGCACACCTTACACCGTCAGAAATATCAATTAACGGCAAGCGGACGCATTAAACGAATAGCCGTTAGGAAACAACAGCAATCCCATTCGAGGGCGGGCCACGTATTCAATTAACAGAATAGGATTCTGAATTGTCGTTCATAACGCTCACAAAGTTAATTAAAATATCCCTAATTGCGCAGCGACTACAGGCGGTGGGACGAACAAACCGTGCCCCGTGCTGGGCGCCAAAATTCCCCGCAATGTTTGTATTTTATTAGAGCAAGTTCCTCCGCGTCTGTTTGCATACAAGTTTGGGCCGCTTCCGTTTTATTTACAGACGGTATGGAGCGTACGCCAAGTTACACGGACGCCCCACTAAATCCTCGCGGGACGTGTGCCTGGACTCCGACGGCGGTAGGGTGCCCACAACATGAATGTATGATTGTTAGCCACGATTATGTGTGGAAACTTAGTAGCACCGCTCGCTGTATTCATTACGAGACTGGCTAATGAATTGTACGAGACACAACTCCCATTTATAATACTGCATCTGCATTTGCATCCGAAATTTATGTATCATATTCTGACTCTTGTTGTAAAGTTTCTCTCTAAATCGAGACACATTTTGCAGCATGTAAAACTAAGTTGAATTTATACTGCAATTGAATGCCGCGTCCGAAAACGTAGTGTCAAGGAACAGAAAACAATAACAGAAAGCGAAACAACGCTATCACATTTCCGAATCCGACGAACGTGACTGGATACGTCTGTTCGCTGCGGCGGACGGCAAAAAAATGAGAAATATCGCTGTCGACGTAACGCCAATCTGAATATGGAAATGGCCGCCGCCCGGATTCGCAATGCGGGTAGATAAGAATTTTATAGCAAAAGTACACCCGGCCGGGTAAACATTGTGCGAAATGTTGCGATAAGTGAGCTACCGAATCGTCATCGGTACAATTTCGTCCGTCCGATAAACCGCACAACGTTTTGTATTTCACAAACGAGACACGTCCCCACTCGGACATACGGCGGTAAATTATTTACTGAATATATTATTCATTTATGATAATAAGTGAAACGACGTCCAAACTTCGTGTTTTCTTCGAGTTTTCGCAAAATGAAATCTATTTGGAGAACAGAAACAGAGTTCGTCATAAAAATGGAAATTGACTGACAAGTTTTGATACTTTATTGCAAAGCTCATAGCGGTGATGTAAGTGAACAATCAATCTGACTAGCCTTTTTCCCAACTATATTGGGATCGGCTTCCAGTCTAACCGGATTCAGCTGAGTACCAGTGTTTTACATGGAGCGAATGCCTAACTGACCTCCAGAACCCAGTAACTGGGTAACACGGTACTCCTTGGCAAGACTGGTGTCAGATCTCAAGCTTCTGGCTACTCGTAACGACTGTCAAAGATCTTCAAACGACAGCCGGGACCTACGGCTTAACGTGCTTTCCGAGGCACGGAGGAAACTCTTTATATTGTAATGGTCACCCATCCACGGACCGACCTCGTCAAGCGTTGCTTAACCTTGAAGATCTACCCGTGCGGCTGTTATTATTTAACCACGAGCTCCTCTGGGTGATGTACGTATAATAAGTTTTAATAACTTAATTAAGCGATAACGCCGTAATGTTTATGTCTGTACTAAAATAATAATTTACTGCTAGTGGAGTTATTATCCTAGTATTTATAACTATTACACATGCGTTGTGTAATTGAATAAGTCGAGCATAACGACATACAGAGTAATTTTAACGAAGGATAACCGGAAGTTTAAGTAACACAGCGGTTTTACAAAGCCAAAGTATGTCTAAAATTGTTAACTGCTGAGCTGATTAGACAGTTAATTACATAGTTATAGAATTGTCCAAGGTGCATGTAGATTTTGTAGTTTATTTTACAGCAGTTTTGACGACAATTACCAGGAAATTTCACCTAACGTTGATACTGTATGTTACATACACAAATAGACCTTGTCGTTTTACAACCTACTTTGTACTGGCACAGATAATATAATACTAGCATACAGATGCTTCATCCCGTACAAGAGGGTGTACTTGCCCTCTGATCATCCGCCTGGATTTTTAATACAATACTCGTATAAAAATCCGAAATTTATAAGCTCGCTTGGCTCGCTCTTGAATTTTCCATATTCTTCAAACTTTTTTGCATAAGTCTACAAATACTTCTGTGTACAAATGGTCAAAAGAAAACCCATCCTATTCGAGGCAGGGTGTTAAAGAAGAACCCTCTAGAAAACAGCCCTGCTGGCGCCCATGTTCCTAAACCATTGCGACTCACGGCCCTATCAGACTATCAGCGCAGCGTTATTACCTTTTTTGGATATCGCTGCACATGCTGAGATAGGAGCCTTTTTGGTCTCGCACAGGGTTTTTATTTTATTATTGTTTAAGTGTATGCTTATTTTCTCGTGTCTCCTGTGCGGGTCTCAAATAAATATTTTTCTTTCTTTCTTTCTTTCACGGTGGTATTATTTCCCTGACTGTAAATTTAATGGTGGACTAACATTGGATATTCACTATGGACCGAAAAAGTATAAGGATATAGGCAGGAGAATAAATATCGAATACAACATTTGATGTCAAGATTTCCTTTTCAGACCAAAGAATAATGATTTCGTAGAAGAGTTGTGTTACTATTTTGGTTTACAATAAAATATATTCTACTAGCGACCAGCCCCGGCTTCGCCCGTGACAAATTATACACAAAAACCTTCCTCGTTTCTCACTCCTATTGGTGAAAACCGCATGAAAATCCGTTTAGTAGTTTTTGAGTTTATCGCGTACAAACGCGGCGGGGGACTTTATTTTATAACATGTAGGACGGTATGGCAGAAGAAAACGTGTTTCGCGGACCCCAAGTAACAAGGGATAAGGGCAGGAAGATGATTATCTTCCAAGGATCAAAGATTGAGTTATCATAGCAAAATATGATAATAAACTGTCAGGAAACTCCAACAATTAAGCTACAGAGTTACAGTGGGTTGGAACTGTGCCCGGTTTCAATGTTATGGATACTGAGTGTGACCCTCTCAAAGTTATTGTAACAGTTAGTGCAACTCCCGGTAGTTGGAAAGTTTTATTGGGTTTTCAATCCAGATTTTTTTGGTAGCAGCTATAGGCGAGCCTATTCATACTAGATTTGAATAAAACATAACTGGCGAAATTTGGGTGTACCTCTGCCAAACCCTTGATGGAAACAAGCGTGATATTAAGTAATGGCACGGGCACCCAACGCGAAGAAAGAAAATTTGATTCAAATAAATTACACTAGATGGCGTGATAAGATTCGATTCGTTATTAAATTTTGTGAAATGGTAATATTTTCTAGAGACGATTATAAAAAAAAAATGTTCTTGTTTAATTAACTCTCCTAAGTACAAAATTAAGAAATATTGAGCCTTTAATTCACATTTGAAAGATTATTTGAATGGATCACTTAAAATTGATTCCAATAGATGGCGCGGTTTTAAATTGCTGAGGCATCCACTCGGTTTTTTAAATTTGTTTTTGTAACACATTTTGTTACAATGAAACTGTACGAGGAAAAAAATACTATAAAACAAATCGTCGCTGTATTAAAAAAAAATGTATTCACGAACCGAGTGAACCCTTTTACTTGCAAGTCGCTGCTGACACCATCTATATCCGTGGAACGGTAACGAACGCGATTTATCTTCTTAGAAAAATTACCAGTTAAATCAGATGAAAAACGCTAGTGACGTCGGCACGGTTTCTTTGTATGGGATAAGGCATCTGTATGCTAGTATTATATTATCTGTGGCAATGGTTTCACTGATTTCAAACTACATCTTCCAAGGATTAAAGATTGAGTTATCATACTAAAATATGATAATAAACTGTCAGGAAATTCCGCCAATTAAGCTACAGAATTGCAGTGGGTTGGACCCGTGCCCGGTTTCAATGTTATGGATACAGAGAGTGACCCTATCATATTTATTATAACTGTTGACCTTATGACGTCCTGGTTTTATGCAATGATCGGGTGATTTGGCGCCGTTTTGCGAAATTAGGTTTTGGCTTGTTGCCCTATAGTTTGATGTCACAGCTTGGGCATGCAAAATGGTGTATATTATAATTGTAGTGTGTCTATAGAAACATAATGTGAAAATAACAGACGGACTTAGAAATGGCTGCAAAAAGACAGGAACGAAATACAGTAAGTCAACAAAATAGAATAAAGCATAATTATTAAGAAATAAGCATATTGAGATGAGCTTGACGCCTAAAGAGGGGGGTTAGTCTTTGGAGATAGGTAGAACAGGGTGTAAAGTCCCACAAACCTCCATAGAAAAGGGAGGATCCTCCGACCAGACGGGTGTTGTGTCTGGTCCGGGCAACTGCCCAACGGTTATTGTCGGACTGTTGTATGTGTTCAAATCGCGCCGAAAACTTTGCTTGTGCGATGCAGGATTTGTGTGACGTCATGTCATTAGTTCGTAGGTAGCGGCGTTGGTGTCGCTACATCACTCCCCTCCGGAGACCGGAGTCCGTACATCTTGTGATATGTGCCTGGCCAGTGGAAGGTTGGTTCCCGTGAGTCGGAACCGGAAGTCGCAGAGTTGGTCGGAACTGTATGCAGTTGTGCCCCAGTGAGTCGGGGTGATGATATCCCAGTGAGTCGGGATAGAGTTGCTGGCTCCAGTAGGTCGGAGCGGTGATGAAAGAAGCTGAGGGTAATGACCAGGAATGCGCGTCCGCTGCATGCTGGTGGTCAGGATACCCCCGTAGATGCCGTGGGTACTGGCTGGCTGTGTAACTTGCTGCTCGAAAGCTTGAAGAAGTGATGATGACGTCACGATGAAGGAGCTCTGCAGGAAGGCTGCGCTGATGATCATGTTCGAGGGTCACCGTCACCAGTTTGGGGGTAGGTGGAACAGGGTGTAAAGTCCCACAAACCTCCGTAGAAAAGGGAGGATCCTCCGACCAGACGGGTGTTGTGTCTGGTCCGGGCAACTGGCCAACGGTTATTGTCGGACAGTTTTCGGCGTGATTTGATCACATACAACAGTATGTGATCAAATCACGCCGAAAACTTTGCTTGCGCGATGCAGGATTTGTGTGATGTCATGTCATTAGTTCGTACGTAGCGCCGTTGGTACCGCTACAAGTCCATATTGACTCAGTATTGAGTTGAGTAGAGAAAGGAATGGAAAGATATTACACTGCAGGTGGACACCACAGGCTTATTAAATATTGGAACGGAGTTCCTTATCGCACGATATATACGTAGTTCTGGTTTGTTTGCGGGCTAGACCGGAAAAATAAAAACAATGAAAAAAATGCCACCAAAAATCGACACCTTTTAACCGACTTACCAAAAAGGAGGAGGTTCTATGTTCGACTTCTTGTATGTTTTTTTTTTTTTTTAATTTGTTTACACCGATATCTCCGTCAATTGTGGACCGATTTTGAAAATCTTTTTTTTGTTTGATAGAGTATGTTTCGTTTAATTGGTCCCATTTTAATTTGTTAAAGATCTGATGAAGAACTTCGGAGATATACAACAGAACTCTTCAATGTAGAACGGCAAATCATTCGGGATTGCTTCAATCGCATGTCTATTTATTGTTTATACCATTTCATAACATAACATCACGCCAGTACACTATCAAGGGGGAACGCAGATCTCTCATTTCACCGGTTATGTTCAAGTTTCATGTTATTCAGGTTATCTATTCTGGCGTTATAGGTACCTTACTAAATAACTTGCCTATTTTAGGAAAGTACTACTAAAAAGGGAAAAATAAAAAAACTTTTTTGCAAAAAAATACCGTTGAAAAATTGACGGCAACCTGAATCGATTGATATGGACACCGACTTCCAAATAAAAAACTACAAAGTGAAAAATAACTTTATTTTTGGAAGTCGGTGTCCATATCAATCGATTCAGGTTGCCGTCAATTTAGAGAATATGCAACGATATTTATAATTTTAGCGTTTATTTTTATATTAATTGATATTTATAAAAAAGGAATACTCTTTTTAAGATAAAAATAATATATCAAAAAATTGTAATATATCATACTATCGTACATATTTTACGCCACCTTTCACAAGCTCTATATTTTGTTCTTACTAAAACTAGTTAACAACTTTAACAAATAAATAACACTTGTCCTTCACTTCTCAAGAACTTAAAACTCTTCCGAGATATTAAAACTCGGACGATATTTAACAATCCTGTGGCTCTGTTCAGCGACGACGGCGCCATCTATCAAGTTAAGCGCGAACTACTAGCGCTATAAAACCCTGCGACAGACGCTGACAAACTGTCTCTACTTAAATTAAAAGCGATGTAATTAATCAAGCGCTTTTTATTTCATTTCATAAAAGCGCTTTATGCTTGAAGATTTCAGACTTGATTGTTTCGAAGATAAGTGTTTATTTCTAAAATTCTCTATTATATTATTTGAATGTAGAATTCGAGATAGTAATCAAATTTTGAATTAACAAACTTTATGACATAGATTAGAAAGTACAAATTCCACAACAACTCGCATTTTATTCGTCTGTTTAACCCCTGACGGAAAAAGAGAGGTGGTATACGTTTGACAAGAGAACCAGGGTTACCGACATAGCCCGAAGAATTGCCAAACTTAAGTGGCAGTGGGCAGGGCACATTGCTCGCAGAACGGATGGCCGATGGGGCAGAAAGGTTCTGGAATGGCGACCGCGAACCGGAAGACGATGCGTTGGAAGGCCTCCCACCAGGTGGACCAATGACCTGGTGAAGGTTGCGGGGATCCGCTGGTTACGAGATGCACGGGACCGGTCAATGTGGCGACGCTTGGGGGAGGCCTATGTCCAGCAGTGGACGTCTTTCGGCTGTTATGATGATGATGATGATGATGATACGTTTGACGTGTGTTGCTGTGTATCTGTCTGTTTCTGGCATCATAGCTCCTAAACGGATGAACCGATTATGATTTAGTGTTTTGTGTGAAAATTGAATTTGTCGATAGTGTTCTTAGCTATGTTTGATTGTAAAAAGTAATTCGCATTTTGCTCTTTGAATCTGGGGTATTTCGCAAGATGTCATGTCATAATTACGTATTACGATAGATTGTCGATTGGCGTGTCACTACTATGATACCTATAGTTTAAAAAGCATGAAATCAAAATTAAATACATTAAAAATGAAAAAAGACGCTACGAGGCTTCTTTTCCTCCGTCCATCCTCGCCGTTAGGGAACTGCTAAATATACAAAATAAACTTCTGTAAACGTTGGCGGTTCTCCGACGCGAGTACGGGGCTTATTTTTGCTTTTTGTGTAGGGGTATTTTTATAATTATTTTTTTTCGTGTTTGGTCCCTTAAAAATCATTTTTAATTTAATTTTTTATCATAAATGGTCACTTAAAATAGACAACTCTACAGTCTTGATTTGATGGCGATGGATTGATTATCTTAAATTATGAATACAAGTATAAATGCCTAATTAATTTAAATGTACCAACGTTTGATTGGTTGTTAGTTTTTTGGTTTAACCAGGTTTTAACCAATCAGAAAAGGTAACGTGAGATTTAGCGGTAGGTATGTTTGTTTAGGCTATCAGAGTTTTAAGGTAAGGTAAAGTAAACAACGCGTTATCTGCTAATGGCCATTTAACTGGATTTACATTGTTTAAGGGCTATAATCTAAAAAATACACTGTTTTAGCAAGTTCTTGTATCTCCACAAATAACGTGCCTCACACTGGGAATTTCGCCTGTATTGTGGGTGCGTTTACAAACATACAAACTCACATACACAAACACCCAGAGCCGGAACAACTATCTGTAGGTCATACAAATATTTGTTCCGTGCGGGAATCGAAACCGCGACACGCAGCGCAGCAGTCAATCGCTCAACCACTGCGCCAACCGTGCGTCAAAAATTCCAACGACCCTTGATAAATAATTCAATTATAATTATTTTTGTATAAGTTTTTTAGAAAATTCCAACGACCCTTGATAAATAATTCAATTATAATTTTTGTATAAGTTTTTTGATTATTTGTTTGTTGTTTGAGCTAGTGGCTTAATAATAACAGCCGCACGGGTCGATCTTCAAGGTTAAGCAACGCTTGGCGAGGTCGGTCCGTGGATGGGTGACCATTTCAACGTACCGAGTCAGTGCCTCGGAAAGCACGCTAAGCCGCTGGTCCCGGCTGTCATTTGAAGATCTTTGACAGTCGTTACGGGTACTCAAAAGCTTGAGATCTGACACCAGTCTTGCCAAGGGGTACCGTGTTACCCAGGTACTGGGTTGTGGAGGTCAGATAGGCAGTCGCTCCATGTAAAATACTGGTACTCAACTGAATCCGGTAAGACTGGAAGCCGACCCCAACATAGTTGGAAAAACGGTAGGCAGATTTTGATATTATAAGTTTATTGCACGGCCCGTAACCCAGATTAAGGCCGATCGGGATAGTGGAGAAGCACCTTAAAACCTTTTATCTAACACGTTTTAACATAATTATCAAATCGCTCGATCGTCGTGGAGGCTCAGTGGCTAAGACCACGCCTTTCGTGCGCGAGGTCATGTGTTCAAATCCGGGCAATATCGCCACGTATAATATGTAAACTACTAATATGTTTGAGAGCAGTGGTGGCCCAATGGTATCGGCCGCGACTTACAAGTTGTAGGTCGTGGGTTCGAGCCCAGGCAGGCGCTTTACTTTGTGTAAATTATTTCTTCACCACTGCTCTCAAAACGGTGAAGGAAAACATCGTGAGGAAACCGGCATGTCCTAGAACCAAAAATTCGAAAAAATGTGACATCCACCAACCCGCACTGGGCCCGCGTGGTGGATTACGGCCCATTCGCTCTCACAGAGAGGAGGCCTGTGTCCCAGCAGTGGGAACATTATTAGGCTGATGATGTGATAATATGTAAACGCGACGTTTTACTTTTCAGATGACTTCCAGTAACATAACATCAAGGATTTTCAACTTTATAATGTAAGCAATACAGTAGGACTTACCGTGAACAGTCAGCTCGGAGTCCCTGTTGATCTCGTACAGACGCAGCGCCTCGTCCAACTCCAGCTGCGTCGATATCGTGCACGGATCCCCTTCCTCGTCCACCCACTTCATAGTGAACACCTAAAACGAAAAGTTAATTTAGTAAAT
Source organism: Orthosia gothica (assembly GCA_949775005.1). Lineage (NCBI taxonomy): Eukaryota > Metazoa > Arthropoda > Insecta > Lepidoptera > Noctuidae > Orthosia > Orthosia gothica. The sequence goes on from OX459066.1 coordinate 9,286,963, forward strand.
AGTTGTCCCTTAACTATTATAGTTAATAATTAATTAATTATAGTACTATTATAGTTAATATAGCAAAAAAATATTTTGCGCGGGAATATGAGATCAAACGAACTTCTTGAAGTGAAGTTCGATCATTATTATAAGAGTCACTTCATTCGAAGATACATTTACACAGGTAGTGCCTTTAGCCTACACGAGGTATTCGCGCACGTTGAGAGAATCGATTTTTCAACCGATTTCATTTTTTTTTTTTTTTTTTCATCTACCCCGACTCGCCACAATCCAGTGTCGGTCGGGTTGTCACCTCATTCTTGTTCAGAGATATTTTAGTTTTCTACTTTTTAGTCTGGGATTTTGGGTGGGTGGGAACCATGTATCTTCGAATGAAGTGACTCTTATAATAATGATCGAACTTCACTTCAAGAAGTTCGTTTGATCTCATATTATAATTCGTCACTTCATTCTTCAGATACATTTACACAGGTAGATGTTTAGAGATATTTTTATCAATGTTCTTAAGTGGTAATAAAACATTTATGATCATCAGTAGAAAACTTTTATTTCCTAAGAAAATATATATTTTGTTTATAAACAATCCTCTTTCTTATTATTAATAATTATTATTAATCACATAAGCACGGAAGTAAAGGTTGCCCTAACAGGGAATCTACAATTTAGATAATTAGGTACATAAAATCATACAATAAATTCGTTCATTAAAACAATTGTGTAACAAGAGATATTCTTATTATTACTCGTTATTAGTACTTGTGATCGCACAGACAGACCGAGCAAATATTCCTTCGTCCACTACTGGACGGTTATAGAATCTGGCAAACGTCAGGGAGGAGGTAGACCATCCAGCTGTTTTCCTTATGGTGTCAAGGCAGACTCCGGCAGAGGCCGCCGCTGAGGTGGAGGCGTGACGCGTGCTGTGTGCACTGAATACTGTTACGTCAACGCCGCACTCTGCAAGAGTCTGCTTTATCCACCTGCTTATAGTTCCTGACGATGCCTTTTTATGGGGTTTTTTGTGAGTAACAAGAAGATTTTTTGTGCCTTCAGGTCGCAAACCCGATGTTGCTGCTAGGTAATCATCAAGAGTACTGGCTGGACAAATGCTTGGATTTTCCGTGAAATATGGTAGGAATAATACTGGCTGTTCACGGTTAGGTGCTGACGTCTTTATAGTGTCTGATATTATTATCTTTATGCCTGAAGGGGATCTACTAATGTTACATAACTTGATCAAAGAGAACGTTTGTACGCGATGTGATGTGCACAAAGCCAATAAAATTGATAACTTTTTTGTAAGTTTGACCAAACCCAGATTACTGTTAGGATACCATTCGCATACGCAATCTAATACAGTTTTTGGGTCCCAGGTGGTGGTATATTTGGGATGGGACGGCTTTTGTCTATAAATACCTTTAAGTAAGCGTTTAATCCTTTCGTCTGATCCTATATTATTCCCGAGGAGTAATGATAAGGCAGAACGATGACTATTGATAGTTCCGTACGATGCTCCTTTATTGAACATATCTACTAAGAAAGCTATTACTGCGGATAACGGAGCTTCAAAGGTATTTATAACCTTTTCTACACAAAACTGCCACCACAACCTGTACGTTGTAGAATATTGTTTCATCGTATTTTCCGAAATGGATGCTAACATTAGGTCTAGTGCTACGTTTGGGGTATTTAGCTTTGTAAATGCTGTCCTGAGAGCGTCGCGGCCCCCAGGGTAAGGCTGGTGTGAAGCCGGTGACGTAACCTGAAACGTGAACGCAGAAGGTCCCGATTAGGTTCGAAGAAGACAATATCAGAGATAAGCATTCTTTTCAGCAGTGGGAACCAAGCTTGGCCAGGCCAATAGGGGAAGACTAGAATGCCAGTGGCCTTGTCTTCGATCATTTTTCGCAGGCATTTTAGTATGAGAGCGAACGGGGGAAATGCGTAGAAGAATGAATGATTCCAAGTAACTGTAAACGCATCAACTGTCAATGCGTCGGGGTCCGGTTTCCATGAGATGTATTGAATGCATTTGGCATTGATGCGAGAAGCGAAAAGATCAACTTGGGGTTTTCCCAGAGTTTGAACTATAGTTTGGAATGCCCAATCAGAAAGTTCCCATTCCGTATCTGCATTATTTTTCCGCGATTCTTCGTCGGCTTCGATATTATCGCGTGTGTTAATATAAGATGCGTGTATAAAGATATTGCGCTCTTCGCACCATTGCCAAATGATTTTTGTTAAGTCGTTTAAATGTGGGAAACGGATTCCGCCCATGCGATTTATATAACATAAGGCAGTTGTATTGTCGACTCTTAGTAAAATAGAGCAATTATGATGCTGAAAAGCGAAGCTCTTTAGTCCTAGGAAAACGGCCAGTAATTCAAGGTAGTTAATGTGGAAAGATAATTCCTCATCTTTCCATCCCCCATTAGCGCGTTTCCCATTACAAGCGGCGCCCCAACCAGTTCTAGACGCGTCAGTATATATCTCCAAGGCAAACTTTTTGTCTTGTCTTAGTATATTGTAATTTGACATTATGTTTTCTTCCCACCATTTTATGTCGGGTAGGATAACATTTGATGGCTTGATCTTTGCTTCAAAGTTGTCATCATGCTTTTGAAGGGCTAAATATTTTTGACGTTCAAGGGTTTTGGTGTATAACCAACCATATCGAACTGCTGGGCAAGCTGCCGTTAACACGCCGATTAATTGTGACAATTCCTTAATGGAGCATCTCGGCAGTTTAGAAAATTTCTTAAGAAACTTCATGATACCTTGTCGTTTTTCCTCAGGCAAGCTAAGTGTCATATTGACAGTATTAAATACGAAACCTAAGAACCGACAAATCTGCCTGGGTTCTAGGTTACTCTTTTCATAATTAATAACAAACCCTAAATATTTAAGCAACGCTAGGGTTTTGTTGACATTGTTGGCGCATTCTTCATAAGAATCACCGATGCACAAAATGTCGTCGAGATATATCACTGACCTATAACCTTCTTGACGAAGATAGTTAATGACTTCTTTCATTAATTTTGTGAATACCCAGGGGGCAACCGATAACCCATAAGGCATGACTGTAAATTCAAAGTATTTTTTATTATATTCAAAACGCAGGTACTTATGATGCTCTTTTGCAATAGGAACTAAGAGGTAAGCTTCCTTTAGGTCAATATTTGCCATAAAACCAGACTGAGGTACGAGTCTAGCTGCCGTTCTATAATCCTCCATTTTAAAATGAGAGGTTGAAATAAATCTATTTAAAGTCTTGAGATTTAGAATAAATCTTTTTGTCCCGTTGGCTTTAGGGGCTAGGAAAACGCTAGAGACAAAATCGTTGTTTGACCTATGACAAGGGGAAATAGCACCGAGGTCCAACAAATTTTCAATACACTGTAACATATCTGGTTGCTCACCAGTGGAGACGGAGTTACGTGGCGTTAAGACCTGTCTAACTTTCTTACAAAACGGTATTGGATAACCTTTTGAAATCCAGTTCAGTATTTGAGCATTATTAGTAACTTTAAGCCAGCAATTATAAAAGTGTTGGATTCGCCCAGCATGTACCTTTATTGTTGAGTTGTTGTGGCACGCTGCTTGTTCTGCGGTGGTGGCCTCTGTGGAGCGGAGTTGCTTGTTGGAGCTCGTCCCCCTCTCGGAGCAGTATTCCTTTGTCCGCCCCTCCCCCCCCTGTTCGACAGGAAGCGAGAAGGGCCCCTCCAGTTTCCCTGGGGGCGTGAGCGACTTGTCGACGACTGGTATGATGTAGCTGGTTGCTTAGGATTCGGAGCGGTTTTCTTTATTTGTAATCCGTGTTTTTCGATTACCTTTGTTGCTTTAATTTTTTCGGAAAGCTTGTTACCGAAAAGCGTATCATCTCGTTCAACATCTTGCATGATGTTTAAGAAAGACTTGTCTAATCCTGGAGTGACCATCTTCTTTCTAGCTTCAGTTTCTACAAAGTGCAGATCACAAAGTAGTCTACAGCTATCGCTGAGAAATTTTATGGCTTGAAGTCTGTCCTTGCCATCGTCCAGCAGGAGTTCCAGGCCCTTATTAAGGGCGGTTATTCCCTGGCCCAATTGCTGTTGTACCGCTTCGACTTTTTTATCTCGAGTACGAGTACCCTCAGCAACAGCGGCAGAAATCTCGGGATTAAGTTTTGGTGCTTGTAATAATGTGCAGTTTTCTGGCACGGGATACTCTTTGACAAGTTTCTCTTTTAATTCTTTGTTCATTCCCTTACGAAGAATGGGTAACCACAGTAGTGGTAACTTCTCATGAATTTTTGGGCCAAGCTTGGGCGCCTCTTCCGATACCTCACCCAATGCGGTGAGAATTTCGGGGTCCAATTCTGGAACTAGGATCGGTTCTTGATCGCTATCATTTCTGCACTCCTCATTTTTATCGACAGAGATGGGATCGGCATTCTGAGGCTCCGGGTCGGAGTTGTGCAGGTTTTCATTGTCTAAAAAGAAACAATAACGAATGTTATTGGGGGTAGTTATGAAAACCACGAATTTAAAAGAAAAATTTATCATTCGGTGAGTACATTTTTATTATTGGTCAAACCGCACTTTTATGGTAGATAAGATGATAATTTTGCCTTCGTGAGGATACTCGATCCACCTCCAGGCGATATTAATTGTCTCGAAGAAATTTACGAAACACGATCGTAATTTCAAACTACCTTCGTGTTAACACACGGTTAACCTCCAGGCGATATTTTGCCTTCGTGAGGATACTCGATCCACCTCCAGGCGATATAAATTGTCTCGATTAAATTACGAAACACGATCGTAATTTCAAACTACCTTCGTGATAACACACGGTTAACCTCCAGGCAATAAAATTCCCTTCGTGATGACCCACGGTCAACCTCCAGGTTTAAGAGTTAGGCACAAGCATTGATTTCACAGTAAAAAGTAAACTTACTAACCTGAATTATGATCAGAATCTTCTGACGATGAATAAATAATTCGATTATATTTCCGCTGCTCTTGTTCCATTTTTTGTATCTTGCGTTTGTAACGCCTGATAATTTCTTCGTTTTTCCTTTTCGGCATAGTGACGTGATGCACAAGGTAATTTTTACTTGTAGTTATAACTTTATTAGGCACGTGCGAACGCTGCCTCGCGCAAGAAAGGAATGAGGTGACAACCCGACCGACACTGGATTGTGGCGAGTCGGGGTAGATGAAAAAAAAAAAAAAAAAATGAAATCGATTGAAAAATCGATTCTCTCAACGTGCGCGAATACCTCGTGTAGGCTAAAGGCACTACCTGTGTAAATGTATCTGAAGAATGAAGTGACGAATTATAATTGAACCCACCTGCAGCATGAAAACCGCCAAACAAAATTTTTTTTCTTTTATCTTTGACCTATGAGTATTTCGAGATTCTTAAGACGCCGCACTTGTCTAGGAAGGCAAGGTTTATTGTTTAGCTTACTTGACTTTGCTGATCTTACAAAAATATTCTCACACTTTTCTAAATGGCAAACATGATGATTGAGAAAATTTTATACAAGCGGAGCCGTACTACGATGTTTCAATGCCATCATGACTCCGTTGTAGAACAAGCATAAAGCTACTTGTCCTATATAGCTCCATCCTTTTCACACACAGGAGCGAAAAAAATTTTTTTTTTCCTTAATGCAGACAGAATTGATAGTTGTACCAGAGATAATATAATACTAGCATACAGATGCCTCATATCCAGGGCCTGCAGTCTCGACATAGCTAACGATCGTTACGCTAGCTAACATTCGTTAACTCTTACCACAAAATAGTAAGTATACAGAAGGGCCACTCCCGCCGCCGCCGTTTGGAAAATTGACAGCTAAACATGACAGATTCACTAGGGTTGCTACTATACTGATTCCGAATTAAAAAAAAAAGGGTAGGTTGCCCAAGTTACAAACATAAATACATAGATTCGTCTAAACATACATCATATCATGCTTACATGCCTTAGAGGGTAGACAGGGCATCAAATATCCATTTAATATCACGAACACTACAACCCTAGTGAATCTGTCAGGTTTAGCTGTCAATTTTCCAAACGGCGGGAGTGGCCCTTCTGTATACTTACTATTTTGTGGTAAGAGTTAACGAATGTTAGCTAGCGTAACGATCGTTAGCTATGTCGAGACTGCAGGCCCAGGGGGGGGTATTACAAAGAAACCGTGCCGAGGTAACTAGCGTTTTTCGTCTGATTATTTTCATAAATACTTCGATCGCGTTCGGGTTCGGTATAGATGTTGTTAGCAGCGAATTGCAAGTAAAAGAGTTTTCTTGGTTTATGAAATTTTTTTCTTTAAATACAGTGACGATTTGTTTTACAGTATTTTTTGCACGTTTTTACAGTTTCATTGTACCAAAATGTTTAACAATGCAAATTAAAAAAATCGAGTGCCATGCCTCAGATATTTAAAACTGCACCGTCTATTGGAATAAATTTTTAATGTTCTGTTCAAATAATCTTTGAAATGTGAATTAAGGGCCCACTTAGGAGAGTTGATTAAACAAGAACATACAATTTTTATAATCAATTCTAGAAAATGTTAATTTTACGCACAATTCAATAACAAATCGATGCATATCGCTCCATCTAGTGACATTAATTTGAACTAAATTGTCTTTGTTAGCGCTGGGACCCCGTGGTTGTACTAAATAAACTACACCAACCTGATCAGGCAAAAAACGGCATATCGCCACCATCTCCTGCGTAAACTCCTCAAAGTTGATGTTGTGGTTGATGTACGTGATCATCACATCACCGCTGTACACCGTCTTCACCCGCACATCGTTCTGGTGGTTATCCTGGTTCACCAGTTGAGTCGGCATCATGACAGGTATACGTCTCTCTCAGTTAATCGCAATTCCTGAAAATAATGAGAACAGTTTCTTATGACCTTTATTGCAATTGTTCCAGCAAATAATTCTTAATATTAAATCCAGAAGTTTGATGGATGGATGTTTCTTACTCAATCACCGCAGAACGGCTGAATTAATTGGGATACACACAGATATAGATTATAGTCTGGAATAGCACAGAGGTTTTGGATAAAATTTCCATTATGGGCCGTTGATTTTTGCCGCGGGGATGGTAGGGGGTGGAGGAGGGGAGGTTTGGCTACCCCCCTGTACCATCCCCACCACTCGGAGCCCTATGGTTATGGAGATATCCATGGTTAAAGTTCTCAGGTTAGTGTAAAAATTTCCGAAAATGTTCATCGTTTAAGGGGCAGGGAGGGAGGGAAGGAAAGGGTGTAGGGGGACTACCCCACTGTACCATCCCCACCCCACGGAAACCCTTGGTTATGGAGATATTAGATATATTTTATACTTATATATAATTAGAGACATAAAAAAAAAAAAAGTGAATTAGTCCAAGAGCGAGCGAAGCGAGCTCGGGAGCTTAGGGCACCCCGACACGGATAGGTTAGGTTCGAAGGAGATGACGGGAGCTGAAGTGAGCGAGCAAAGCAAGCGAACTCAGCTCCCGTCATCTCCTTCGAACCTAACCTAAGAATTAGTCCAAGAGCGAGCGAAGCGAGCTCGGGAGCTTAGGGCACCCCGACACGGATAGGTTAGGTTCGAAGGAGATGACGGGAGCTGAAGTGAGCGAGCAAAGCAAGCGAACTCAGCTCCCGTCATCTCCTTCATGTTAGGTTACTTTAGACCCTGCAGACAGAAATAGGAGCCCCGCAGCGGGGCTCCGTCGACTTTGTTTCGTTTCCCTCCCTCCCTTAAACGGCCCATAATGGAAATTTTAACCGAGGTTTTTTTATCCTGATAAACAAGGTATAATGATCCCTTCGCATAGTAAAACATTTTTCATACGGGTGAAGCCCAGGGGTAGAAGCTAGTTTTAAATATAGTACTACTCAATATTCCATTTTCATAGTTTTCTATTGTAAAAAACAGAATGATACATAAGTTAGCAAGTGGTACTGCTGCTGGGGCATTTAACAAAATGTAGTCTTTGCCATGAAAAGTATTTGAACTTCATCAACTGAATCTTGAGACTGGATTTTCGAAATCATGATCTGCTAAGACTTGTCCTAACGCACAGTCGAGTTCCAACCCAGGCAAGCGCAGTTAACCTTGTGTAAATTATATCATCACCACTGCTCTTAAAACGGTGAAGAAAAACATCGTGAGGATACCGGCATGTCCTAGAACCCAAAAATTCGAAGACATGTGACATCCACCGACCCACACTGGGCCTGCATGGTGGATTAAGGCCCATTGTCTCTCTCACAGAGAGGATCTCACAGTTTATTGTACCAGAATTATTATTATAATTACAAACAAACTGCGTAAGTAAAAAGCCTAATCCCAGTTATTGTAGGTACAATGAATCATAAAAATAATCTGAAAGTGTACCATCTGGCTTTTTCAAAGCCATAAATTTGTATACATTGCATACATACATAATCAGCCTATAGCGTTCCCACTTCTGGGACGGCTAGGCCTCCTCTCTATGCAAGGGAGTGGGCAGTAAACCACCACATGAGCCCAGTGCGGGTTGCTGAATGTCACAAGTCTTCGAATTTTTGGTTAATGTTCGGTCAGACATGCCGGTTTCCTCACAATGTTTTTCTAAGTGGTGATGAAAAAATACAGTTACTTAGATATTGATAAAGAGTAGTATCCCAGTATAAAATTCATTGATTTCTTAAACCCTTTCAACACAAACTAGATTTGTAATTATTATTAGTTAGCACCTATTACATATAAGCAAGGAAGTATTGATGGTGTAAATAATGGTAAGTGCTGAAAATTAACACCTCACTTATGTCAAGTAAATAATAATATGTAAAACAAAGTTATGAAACTCAGTACTAAGTTATAAAATAATTTGTTGACATACATTAAAATAATGTAGCAATCAACTGACTACTTCAGCAGCAGAAGTATTTGCCTTAGATGCCTGCTGGCCTTTCTCGAGGAGCTGGGGTGGATCGAATGAAGTTATTGAATCCCACCCGTACACAAAATAAGTGCTGGACAGTTGTTGCGGAAACAGCCTGTCGAAACTAAACTAAACTTCTCTAATAAGTCTTACATACACATAAAGCTATGTTTTCTTCATTAAAAAATAGTTGTATGTCTCATTAAGTCATTATGTTTTACAAAATAAGATACATGTACTTTCTTATTTGATAACAGTAATTTTTGTGTGTTCGATTAAAACACAAGTTTTTGATATGAACATATTTTCCCTACCTAATGCTTGATATGAATTAAACTGTAGCAGTTTTAAATATACAGTTTAAATAGTTACTACTCATTTTTCAATGTTCATTTGTACCCTGCAATTTCAAGGCTCCTTCTCCATCAACACTTCATGATGATAGAACTACCTTTTCAAACTTATGTCAAGTACTTCACAATGCCATATGCATCCTGACAACTTTTTAATTAGATCCAAGGCCAAGGGCATGGATTATACTTTAAATATAACAAAATGTTCTTGAATTGAATGTTACATAGTAGGTGCAGTTCCATATTTGAATACAATGTCTTATTGGTACAACAAAGCCCTATTGTTTCTTAACTGTAGAGTTACTAACTGATCAATTACAACTTTTTAATGATTTTCTGAATATGTTTCTCTCAAAAATTACCCAGATACACTGAAAACTCGTTATGTGTGACAAAGAAATGCAGTAGCAACTATCATAGGGTTTCTAGAGGCCACAACTTGGTTATAACCTAGTGCAAATAGGATTACTTTATTTGCAATCTCTGCTCCACCATATACCTTACTGACAAATAATAATTGCGGCTTCGGTACACCAACTTCCCGTTTAGGCGCGTATAATAGAACCTTTATAATAATAACTGTGATAACATTCCCATAACGTGAATCATTTGAATAAGTATAATTAAGTACACAATGCAAACCTTTACGAGAATTCACACTTCACGTAACAATGTCCGTCAATGCTGACACAAAATGGGATCACAATCCCATTGATAAAAGTCTTAATTTATGTAATAAACAGTAATTATCGAAATTAAATGTAATAACAACAAAACTTTGACACACACAACATTATTCACAAACTGACATTCGACAGGAAACAGTTACATGTTTTCATTGAAGATGACGCTTTCTTTCTTCCTATAGCAATTTCTTCAAGAGGGAGTGAAACAGGTATACCGGCGTCTCAATATCCAGACAACATTCCATTGCAAAGTTTATAGTGACGTGCCAGCTGTTTCCGGCCTAAAAGCAAACATTTTCAACTATCGAGTTCAAAAATAAACTTTATTCAAAACTATAAGAACAATACAATCAGACTACAAGTTTTTAAACCATTCCAGTTAAAGTCTAATTAGATTGTTTTGATCCTTAATGATGAAAATTTCAGGAAAAAGAGAACTTTTCACGTATGTTTAACTTAAAACTGACGAGAATAACATCCAAAACTTACGTTCTGAAACAAGCAGGAACTTCAGAGTGAAATACTAACCTAAATAAAATTTCAGAACGCAAGCTCTTCATGTCAAATTACGTCAAGTTATCAATTCGGGTTGGGATTTCCTAATATTTGGAATAAAACAATTTAAGCAGTAAAAACACTTATAATTAATTTTACATATTTATTTGCATTTTCTACATTCTCGTTTAATCATGGTAAGTAGCCTTTTTCGTTGCTAGAAGTGCTTTAACATTCTATAACACTATTTGTTATGATGACTAATGCACCAAAATTAACGGAATTTACTAAATCTGTGCTATGTTTTACGTTGATTACAGACTGACCAACAAATGGATTGTGCGTTGGACTTGATGCGGAGGCTGCCTCCGCAGCAGATTGAGAAAAACTTGACAGATTTGATAGATCTGGTACCTAGTATGTGCGATGACCTCCTATCGTCTGTGGACCAGCCTCTAAAGATTGCCCAGGACCGTAGCACGGGGAAGGACTACTTGCTGTGTGATTATAACCGCGATGGAGACTCGTACAGATCACCATGGTCAAACACATACGACCCTCCTCTAGAAGATGGGTCAATGCCTTCAGAGAGGCTCAGGAAATTAGAAATTGATGCTAATCACGCCTTCGACCAGTACAGAGAAATGTACTTCGAAGGTGGTGTCAGCTCTGTGTACCTGTGGGACATGGATCATGGATTTGCTGGTTAGTTATTTACTGATAATTAATATAGGTTATGAACAGGAAACAGACTGACTTATTGTTACAGTCATCAAAACATGTTACTGTGAGAGTAATAATATGTTTTATTACCTGAAATGTTTGATTGTAAATTACAATGAAAACTGGGGGAAGTATCTAATATTTAACTATGACTGCCTCTATCCTGTAGGTAAATAGCCTTCATTATTACAACCTATATACATATTCATTTGTTTATAAAAAAAACATCTTATCTTACAATTAATAATACTACGTTATTACTGAGCTTCATGGTTAGATACTGACAAAGAATGAGAGGTTCACTCATATCTATGTGCCTTAGGTTTGAGGTTCCCATTAGGTTTCACAATTACCAGTAGTTTTCATTATCATCATCAGCCTATTAATGTTCCCACTACTGGGACACACGCCTCCTCTCTATGAGAGGAGGAATGGGCCTTAATCCACTACATGGGCCCAGTGCGTGTTGGCGGATGGCACATCTTTGAATTTATGGTTCTAGGACATGCTGGTTTCCTCACAATGTTTTCCTTTACCATTTTTAGAGCAACGGTTATGAAATAATTTACACAAAGTAAAGTGCCCGCCTGGGTTCCTGAGCAACCTACGACACGCAAGTCAGGGCAGTTACAAGTGGGCCGCCATTGGTCTTATAGCATTATTTTTATGCACTGCAAAAGAGACTTGACATTTATAGGCTACTCAAATCAATATTAATCATTCCTTTTTATAATTAGAAAAAAAGTCCGTATTTTTAATCCCATTGGATAATTTTCGATTTTAAGTGATATTATGATGTCTTACTAGTTTTTGGTAACAAATTGGCTTGTAAATTTGTTACCAAAAACTAGTAAGACATCATAATATCACTTAATTAACACATTTTCTGATATAACATAACTTATTTTCCAGGTGTAATATTGATAAAGAAAGCCGGTGACGGTTCCCAAAAGATCAAAGGCTGCTGGGACTCCATCCATGTGGTTGAAGTGATTGAGAAGAGCTCCGGACGCAATGCACACTACAAACTCACATCTACCGCCATGTTGTGGTTGCAAACTAATAAAGAAAGCAGTGGGACCATGAACCTTGGTGGCAGTCTTACTAGACAGGTAACAGAATATGCTGTCATCATCATCATCTGCCTAGCCATTTTCCCAATTATTGTTGGGGTCGGCTTCCAGTCTTACCGGATTCAGCAGAGTACCAGTGTTTTACATGGAGCGACTGCCTATCTGACCTCCACAACCCAGGAACTGGGTAACACAATACCTCTTGGTAAGACTGGAGTCAGATCTCAGGCTTCTGACTACCCGTAACGACTGTCAAAGATCTTCAAATGACAGCAGGGACCAACAGCTTAACGTGCTTTCCGAGGCATGGAGGAAACTCGGTATGTTGAAATGGTCACCCATCCACGGACCAACCTCATCAAGCGTTGCTTAACCTTGAAGATCGACCCATGCGGCTGTTATTATTTAGCCACGAGTTCCTCTTACTATTTAGCTACGAGCTCCTCAGAACAGAATATGCTGTATCTTTTGGAAATCTGTACTGAGTGTCCTACTTATACTTATTATTTATCATACTCTAATATAATGAAGGCGAAAGTTTGTGAATTTTGGCACAGATTATTATAGTCTGGAATAGCACATAAAGAACAATGGCAGATGCCCATACATATTTTTAGCTGAGATTAAATTCCTACGTCTTTAAATAAAAAATATCTGGTTTAACTCAGGGTGATGTTCTGAATTAGTTTGTGCAATAATTTTTGTTCGAGAATGTCGAGAATAATAGATATTCAGTCATAAACTTTTGTAGGTTATGTCTGGGTAACTTTTAATAATGTGTTTAATAGGTAATATTATTCAATTTCGTGGAAGTAAAAGGGGAATATCGCATTAGCATTTCCCTTACCTAGTTATTTCAGCATGAAATGTATAATATACTCTTTGAAAAAAGTATATTTATTTGAACTAAGCGACTTTGACGTTTATCAAAAGGTCGTCGTCCTCGTCAACAAACAAGCTATATTTTTTAAACTTGGATACTAGTCTTTTTTCCAATCATTACATAAAGTAATTCATTTATTTCTACTACACTACAATATTCTTACCTACCTGCGAGGAACATCTATACTTAGACATAAGCTGTATTGTTAACTCATTTACTGCAATAAATACATTAATTATATTATTAATTAATATAGTTACTACTTGTCACTTAGCAGATAAAATATATAATGGCAACACTAAGCTAAAGAAATTAACTGTAAAATCAAATAACTTTTTATTTATTATGATTTTTTTTATCCGTTTTGAACCAGCCCAAAAATATATTTAAAAAATGTAGACAATTAATAGAACGTCTTTCGTATATAACTCACTTTCAGACGCTCAAATTTAAGTCAGCTAAAATCTCGCCATTGTTCTTTTTTATTCCGGGAATATGTTTCCTCGGGATAATTTTCAACATTCACGCAGGCGAAGCCGCTGGCAGAAGCTAGTAAATTATAGATTAGTGTAGATGTTAAAGAAAAAGAAACATACAGTCAAACATAAAACCTCCTCGTTTTTATAAAGTCGGTTATAAAATATGGGTGTTAGCAAATGAGATGTACCAGAAAACAGATATCCTGAATCAAATCCGAGTTAATAAAAAAGTTATTGATCTTAAATCATAAACTAAATTCACTCCACTATTCTGTATCGAAGTCTGGCATTCGGAAGGAAACAAACTTGCATTCTTTTCTGCTACAAATGATAATAAATGGAGTGCATTTACATTTTATTTAATGAATGCTCAGATTTATTATCGAAGAGCTTATATACGGAAAAAGAGGTGTTAATAGTTTGACGTGTGTACCTGCGTGTTTGTGTATCTGTCTGTACCATCATAGCTCCTAAACGGATAAACCGATTTTGATTTAGTTTTTTTATGTTTGCAAGGTGACTTTATCGAGAGTGTTCTTACCTATGTTTGATGAAAATCGGTTAGCTGTTCTAAAATTATGGGCGATTTACGGTTTGAATCGGGGTGTTTCGCAAGATATCGTGTTATAATTTACGTTTGATAGATTGTCGATCAAAGCGTGTCTACTACTAGAAATTATACATACATACTTATGTATGTATGTATAATTTCTAGTAGTAGACACGCTCTAGTAGTAAACTCACGCCTTTTTTCCATGGGGGTAGGCAGAAACTACAGAACGCCACCTGCTACGATCCTTACATACTTCTTTTGCTTCACACACATTCATACATCTAGTCATAAACACACGCCGGTTATGGGTACTGCGCACTTGGCCTTTCTGAACAACATCACCTATAAGGTCTATATATGTCTTTCTAGGGCGTCCCCTCCCGGCGTTTCCATTCACGTCTGCCTTGTAAATACCATTCGTTAGTCGCCTTTCATTCATCCTCTCAACATGGCCAAACCATCTTGTTCTCATGGGGCGAAAAGCGAGCTGCGGAGTGTCGCTTAGCTACGCTGAATGTGCAGGGAGGGATGATAGATAAGATGGATGAAGTATGTGAACGTTGTGGTTCAAAAGAAGATGTAGTGACTAAAATTGAAAAGAGTAGAAATTAAGTAGCTTGAAATAAAAATGTGTCGGGGGGCCTTTTTAATTTTTAAATTTTACTTGTTTTCTTCTGATGCAATGTGTCCATAGAATTTATTTTAGATTTAGTTTTTTTTTTATTGTTATTAGAATTAAGGTGTGTCTGATAGGCACCACTTGTGCATTCACATCAATACATTGCATGGTATGTATCAAGTTTTCTGCGGTTAAGCCTTGCGGCCTTTTAAGCCTGAATGTCTTGATTTTAATCAAGTTTGATGGCTGTATATTAGGATGGGCCATAATCCTATTCTTGTAGGCACTGGCTGTTTGCGTGTTTTTTTTCTTTAACCTCCGTTAAAAAATACAAACAAAAAGGTGTCTGGAATATGGGCAACTTACTACTCACAGCGCACTGTCAGTGAAGATAAGATTTTCACCCAGCAATTTTACCTCTTAGTATTTCTGTCATATGGCACCTAGGGTATCCTATCCCTCCTCCCGAGGCCGGATCAAGGGGAGGGCGAGCCGGGCAAATGCCCAGAGCGGCATAATTGAGGGGCGGCCAAAACCTAATCAGAAATTCTTAGGTGAAATTTTCGAGTACACTTCTTTTTCACTTTGCTCAAAGTTATCAAAAAAGCTACTTTATCCGATCCAGCAGTGCACGTCTTTCGGCTGATATAATGATGATGATGAAGGCGTCATTTTAAAGGGCGGCGCCAAGAGTGGCAAATATTGTCTATGCCCGAAGCGACGAAATTGCTAGATCGGGCCCGGCCTCCTCCCAAAGGCCTCCTATTTCTTTCAAACTTGTACAATTTCTCATCACTTCTGCTCTAACAGCCAGCATTATATTATTATTTAAAAGAGATAACATACAATTTCAGGCAGAACAAGACTCAGCAGTGAGCGACGTGACGCCGCACATCGTGAACATCGGCCGCATGGTCGAGGACATGGAGAACAAGATCAGGAACACGCTCAACGACATATATTTTGGTAATAAACGCCTTCCCTTGCTGAAATGCCTACGAATTGGGTTAAAGTAATCCAGACAAGATGAATGTCATATCATCGATTCCAAAAGATGGCAAGTTCAATACCTTGCGGACAATACCTGAATAGGCGGTCTGTATTTGAATTGCAAGCTAGCTGTATAGATGCAGTTTTGGGTCTAGCCCCATAATATTGTTACGAGCTGGGGTTCAGGGATAAATTATTTAAACAGCTGACTTCAATTAATCACTGTTTATTACAAAAACACTTCTTAAACAAGTCTATTACTTCGCACTATTTTCCGCTTTGATCGCTCTGTATCGCTTCTCAATCGAAACTGAACTGCACGACGAACCCGACCGCTCTTTATATAGCCCGGAAGATGTTTCTAGAACGTTCCATACTGTTCTAGGTACTTCGAGAATCTTCCAGAACAATCGACTTTTGAACTCTTCGATCCCGAAACGACTAGAAACTTCCAGAATGTTCGGTTCGAACATTCTGGAAAATTCTACTCGACACGAACTTTCGAGAACATTAGTTCCGCTATTCGATACTAGATGGCGCCACTAGTTACTACTTAGTTCTTCTACTCGTCACTAGATGGCGCTGCCCTATCTTGTAACAATATAATACTAGCATACAGATGCCTCTACAGAACCGTGCCGACGTAATAGCGTTTTTCGTCTGATTAAACTGATTATTTTTTGTACATCGCTCGCGTTTGATCCCGTTCCACGGCGATAGATAGATGGTGTTAGCAGCGTCTTGCAAGTGGGTTTACTCGTTTCATGAATATTTTTTTCTTTAAATACAGTGACGATTTGATTTATAAATAGTATTTTTTGCAAGTTTTTACAGTTTCATTGTACACCAAAATGAATTACAATACAAATTTAAACAATCCAGTGGCATGCCTCAGAAATTTAAAACCGCGCCATCTATTGCCATCAATTTGAAATCATCCGTTCAAATAATCTTTGAAATGTGAATTAAGAGCCCAATATTCTGTAATTTTGTGCTTTGCTTAAGAGAGTTGATTAAACAAGAACATACGTGACAAAACGGGCGAGAGACTCAATGAATATTTTTAAAATATTAAATTAAATTATCTTTATTGACATAGTTTATTGCAGCTATTTTTTGAAGCTCTCTGACGCCCGAACTAGGCAGACCTGTATGACAGGAGCCTGCAGCCCCCCTGTTTTATTTTGTCTTAATTACAATTTAATAATAATAATATACATTTTTGGAATAACATAAAGTAATAAGTATGAAATTGTTAGTTTCGTTCGATTACATTTATCAACGTCGGTCGATTGATGTAGTAGCATTTTACTCGGTTGGAACTTTTGATCTATATATCCATTGGTATAGTAACACCCTTATGTATCATCACGGGCACCCAACGCGAAGAAAGAAAATTTGGTTCAAATAAATTGCACTAAATGGCTTGATAAGCTTCGATTTGTTACTGAGTTTTGTGAAATATTATGATTTTCTAGAAACGATCATAAAACACGTATATTCTTGTTTAATTAGTTGCGCTCTTAATTCACATTTTAAAGATTATTTAAATAGATAATTTAAAATTGATTCCAATAGATGGCGCGGTTTTAAATTTCTGAGGCATACACTCGATTTTTTTTATCGGTTTTGTAACACATTTTGGTACAATGAAACCATAAAAACGTGCAAAAACAAAACCAATCGTCGCAGTATTAAAAAAAAAAAGTAGGAATTCACGAACCGAGTAAAACCTTTTACTTGCAAATCGCTGCCAACACCATCTATATCCGTGGGACGGAACCTAACGCGATCGATGTTCTTAGAAAAATGATCAACGAAAAATGCTAGTTACGTCGGCACGGTTTCTTTGTATGGAATGAGGCATCTGCATGCTAGTATTATATTATCTGTGGTATCATATTGACATATACTGTACCATTGCCCTCTAACAGGTAAAACGAAGGACATAGTGAACGGCCTGCGCTCCGTGGTGCCGGCCGAGGTGGTGCGGCGCAAGGCGGCGCTGCAGCACGACCTGGCCGTGGCGCTGCAGCGCCGCCACGTGGCGCGCGACGACTGAGTGCTCGCCACTGGCCATAGCCGTGTTACGTGTACGTGAGTCACATTAACAAATAACATTTTTCTTTTGACAGCCGACCATAGATTTCTTCCGTATTTAATCAATTACTCTTTGGTCCGCGCGCTCTGTCGGTTGTCTATGGTTTCGAAAAATGATCATTGAGCATCGCGGACGGCGGTTCCTAGGTCTATATTTACTATGTTTTAGTTAAATATTTGTATTATACTTACACATACTTTGACCCACCTTCAGTGTTTTATTCTATTTTGTTTGTTATTTATATATTCTTCTATTTTATTTTATTATATAAGTCCCGATTCTGTAAGTGTGTCCTTGGCATCAACA
Organism: Orthosia gothica; assembly: GCA_949775005.1. Classification (NCBI taxonomy): domain Eukaryota; kingdom Metazoa; phylum Arthropoda; class Insecta; order Lepidoptera; family Noctuidae; genus Orthosia; species Orthosia gothica. The sequence continues at coordinate 9,305,152 of OX459066.1, forward strand.
GTGTGCCCTATCAGAATATCAGCGCAGCGTTATTACCTTTTCTGGATATCGCTGCACATGCTGAGATAGGAGCCTTTTTGGTCCCGCACGGGGTTTTATTTTTTTCTCCTGTCATCTGCCTAGCCTTTTCCCAATTGTTGTTGGGGTCGGCTGCCAGTCTTACTGGATTCAGCTGAGTACCACTATTTTACATGGAGCGACTGCCTATCTGACCTCCACAACCCAGTAACAGGGTAACACCATACCCCTTGGCAAGACTGGTGTCAGATCTCAAGCTTCTGACTACCCGTAACGACTGTCAAAGATCTTCAAATGACAGCCGGGACCAACGGCTTAACGTGCTTTCCGAGGCACGGAGGAAACTCAGTATGTTGAAATGGTCACCCATCCACGTACCGACCTTGGCAAGCGTTGCTTAACCTTGAAGATCGATCCGTGCGGCTGTGATTATTTAGCCACGAGCCCCTCCGTTATTATTTTTTTCTCCTGTGCGGGTCACAATTTTTTTTTTCTTTCTTTCATTTATTTATTTAAAATAGCATAGCCACATCACATGCATTACACATCAACAGAAAAATAAATGACAAATTACAGAATCAATGCACATGAAAAGTACGGCGTACATAGCACTTATTATTCGTACTATTAATCGTGTTCGGGCCCGGGCAGTACAACTTCTGTCGGGTCCGCTAGTGATACAGGGAATAAAATTCTCAACAACATTTGTTTTTTACTAAAGTGTAGAGAGTTGAAAAGTACAGCCATATTTGGCCAGTTATGTTCAGGGCTGGATCTAGGGGGGGCCAGCCGAGCAATTGCCCAGAGCGGCATAAAATTTGAAAACCTAACTTATTTGTGGTGTGTTGCTCAAATTTTCAAGCTTGCTTTGCTGTAGATTGTTATTGGTTCTTGTTGTAAACTCACCATTAAATAACTTAACATTCATAATGTTGCGAACATTGGTTCGCAACATTATGAATGGTTATTCTTAGGTTATTATTATGGTTGTTCTTAGGTGAAATTTTCAAGCTCCCTTCGCTCAAGTTGTCAAAAAAAGAGGCTTTATCCGACGGTTAAAAACCGCATATTTTTTCAATAGATATTATCCTGAAACATTTACCTCCATAAAAGGCATCATTTTAAAGGGCACCAAAGGCGGCAAATATTGTCTATGCCCGGAGCGATGAAATTGCTAGATCAGTCCCTGGCCCCGGTTATGTTCATTTCCTATTGTTATCAACCGGGCAAAAACACCGCTGCCTAGAAATTCCAATGAAATAACTCAATAGGGATGTTTCCTTGTCTAGAAAAATGATAATTCTATTTAGTTCGTCAGTGAGATTAATATTGGACACGTATTTTTTGCTTTACCAAATCAATAAAACATTACAAAGTTAATGCGCATCAAAGCTCAGGAATTGGGGCTTGTGACGTCACTAAGGCAGTATAAAGTGTACTAGCGGCGTGACGTTTCACGATATTTCAATGCATTATATCGTCGTCACTATGTTTACATGTCAAAAAAAAAATACGTGTCCAATATTTTTTATTAATCTACCTGACGGACAAAAAAAAATTTCATTAAGATATTGCACTTTATCCCCCCTATTGCACTTTGTGACTGGAGTATCTAATGCATGCAATGTTTAATAGTTGGGCTATGTACTGTAAGACAAAATGTTGGGAACAAACTTCTACATCTCAATGTTCATACAGTCACAATCAAATGCACTATGACACTATGATGTGATCCCATTATACAGTATAAATCGTATATGTCGCATCAAGGGTGGCCTATAGATGCGTCGGGAAGTCGGGATGTATTCCCTTAGGTTAAGACATGTGTGTGGGCAGGTCGGTGGGTACAATCGTAAAAATGAAAACACACAAATTATTCGATACACTGAGTTTATTCAAATAGTCACAACTCACAGTTACAAACTTGCTTACTAATATTACGGATCGACCTTGATTCTACGACGTCTTAGCTCTAAGGTGGTCAGTACTCAACTGCTATATTCTGCTGTCCCCACCACGCAAGTGATTAGAAAAAGCGCGCCAATGCGTAGTTGTTCTTGATTTGCCGCCAGGGGCGTGCTTGTGATTTGTTTTGATGTCCGTACTATTGACTAAACCCGACATATATGTAGTTCCGATCGACACCATGCCATGATTACGAGACCAACTAAAATTGAACACCTTTATTTGAAGTTTCTTCACTTGATTCGATCCGACCATGTATAACAACTTAAATATTAATGCATGTAATTTTAATTTTCAGATGAGGTGGAGATATTGGGTAAATTGTGTTAATTAAGGATCGCTCACGAAAGAAATGTGAACATACGAAATTGTGGAAACTTATGAAGGATAATTTAATATAAAAAAAATATATTTCTCGTCTATTAATAAAATAGTGTATTGAATTTAGAAATAAATCAATGCGGCCAGTATGGTGCTTTGAACAAAATAGTCCGTATATTTATATATTTTTTCTTCATAGATATTATTGGACTTGTAAGCATGTAAACTATGTAAAAAATGTCTCATTATGTATAGATTTTGGAATTAAATTCGCCCAAGTATCATCCATCTCGTTTACAGTTGCATTTTCATTACTTAGTATTTTCTTTTATTGTAGTTTATAAACAAATGTATTTTTAACATGTAAGGTTCTATGTAAGAGATACAGCATACATTATTATAATAATGTATTTAATTAGGCAATGCAACAAGCCAATTTCAATGTTGCAATTTATTTCACATAATAATAACAATAGATTTTAATTGGCCTCTCTAAATATATATTTATCCGCATTTTGGCTTTTTATTTCGGCACCTCAACTATACCTATCCATGCCAGAACTTTATTACCAACTATGTCAGCCGGTCTTGCGAATACGAAAGCTAGTCTAAAAAAAAAAACAAATCTCGGTTCAAATTCAAACTGCCTTTGACCTGCCAACAATCCGTCCACCTTAAAGCTGGCTTCTCACGGCGCGTGATATCACGAGTCAAGCCGAGTCGAGCCAGCTCGCGCTTCTCGTGTGTGATGGCAGTGGCTCGACGCGACTCGGGCTGGTGCGTTATGGCGTTCCGATCTGCTAAATGTCGGTAACTTCAAAAACGCGGCACTAGCGCACTCGTGGAGGCACGGTCTCTCGCTGTTGAACACGTTCATTTCCAGTTGCATTGCGTGCCTCGGTCTGTCTAGTATATGCGGCGCAGAAGAAGGGGTGACGCGGGTTCGCCCGTGGCGCTTGCACGTACAAATCGGCAGGGTTATTACGTATCTTTTGCAAGAGCAAAACGATAGCGATCAAACGCTTTAAGTCATAAAAGTCGCCATTACCTGCAGTGTAGATATGGTAGGTTCTACACAATCGTTAGCTAATCGCTCGCTGTTTGTCAAATGCACTTATTTAAATAAAAAACTGCCAACAACTCTAAAACTTCTGTATGGAAGAGCAATTATTGCGCAAAAATCGCTATCGTTCTGCTCTTGCAAAAGATACGTAATAAGCCTGCGGGGTGGCTCGACTCGTGTTGCCAAACGCCGTGATAAGCCAGCTTAAGGTGAAAATACACATGCCTGTAACTTGCTTACTTGCAAGTATGAAAGTAGTTTGCATGCCATTGAAACTTCTGATTGGTGAATGTCACAATCAGTGTTGCCAGTGCCTTATAGTCATGTTACATGAGACATCTCAAAAAGTTACATTTTCATGAGAAAAGTTACATTACCTTATTCATGGAGGTTACGTGAGACGGTCAAAAGTTACGTAAATTGTAACAAAAGTTACGTAAAATGTAACAAAAGTTACGTTCTGGCAACGCTGGTCACAATGCTCACTTTTATGAAAGTGGCAAGTATGAACGTAATTGGCATGTAAATTATCGGAATTATTATTCAAAGAGTATGTAACACTATGTTATTATTCTGATAAAGTGTTGTCATCAACAAACTAAAAAGAAAGAACCAAAATCATTTACGAGAGCCAGGAGCGGACGACCTGTAATTATATTATCAAGCACAGCATCCAATCTTATTAGATGCCAGTTACCTACCAAGTTTCATAAACTTTGATTTTTTATTTCGTTTCGTAAACTAAAATGGCATTTGGTGGGATTGACCATAGTATTTCCCCAGAACAGAATCTTTATCCCCAGATCCCAATAGAGTTCATTCTCAAAGACACTCGCTGCTCATACTATTTTTCACAGACGAGGTTTAACGCAAGCCCTTTATGATTTGTGTAACGCTGTAAACATTATTGTATTAGTGCCATAAGAACGGATATTTTTACCTACTACCTTGTGCAAACTGATCGAGCGGCACATCTCATAGAAATTGTTACTAACTTAACAAGCGATTCTGATGTTCCATCAAATTGTATTTCTAACTACTGGGCATTATTTCTCGGATTCGAATCGGATGCATTACGTGAGAGCGTACGTTTCCTTCTTGCTCTAAGGTTTCCGCACTTTATACATCCGATCCGAATTTATGAAATCGTGGACCGAAGTAGCTGTGGTGTCTACTGGTAGGAGCGGTGGCGAATAAGAACTGAATTCCGAAAAGAAATGTACAGAATGGACCGATTCGGACTCTCGAATTCTGATCGGACACAGTGCGCAAACGCCTTAATAATATTTTTGCCAGTTATTCAACGAAAAACTGAACGTCAAAATTATAGTTGAGATTTTCTGACTGTGTCCGTTAGTGTCAAAACAAAACAAACTGTCAAAATATCCTTACAGCAGACAGACCAGACACAGGTGGAAATAATTCTAGTTTCGGAGTTTATGTTAAGTTTCCATGCTATTTTATTCGTTTCATAATAATGAATGCAGAACCTGTGTTGATAGTCGACGACGATGTTGATATGGTGAGTGGTCTATCATCGTCTTAAAAAGGCGTAAATTGTAACCTTATGTGAAGCAGTGTTGTGAGCACGGCTTCATTTTGTGACCTTAAGTTTGTTATTAAATTCCTTTGACTTTAAAGTAGAGTTTTGAGCATAATATGCCCAGGTCACTTTATATTCCGTTAAAAGCATAATTTAAACAAAGATGTAAATAGTTAAGTATAGTTCTCGCCGAACTTCTTCGCCGTCCTAAAGTTTGCTACAAAGGCTGCAAAGTGGTCAATCTCATACAAAAACAGCACCGTTTCGTGCCTTGCGCATAGGAAAGCCAACTTCAGGGCGGCCTAGAAGTTTGGCGAGCACTATATCTACCTAGCAAAGTGATAAGAATTTCTATTCTTAAAATTATATGCACCATAAGTGCACTTATAAAACAAGAACCTGATAAAGTAGATACTAATGATTTCATACTATGCGTATGGGATGTACAAAGCTAATCAATAATGAAAACTAACTAAACACATTAATGAGTGATTGAGGCTTCTCTTTTTTACCTACTTTTTACTTACCATTGTTTTTACTAAAACTAGGTGACATCTAAATTTATTTACAAAAAACAAAAAAATACCTTTATTTCCCAAAACAACAAATAACCTTGCACAATTTAACAAAGCTTCATAGACAGGCACGTAATAAGGTTGCAACCTTGCACAGTTATGCCACAGGTTTACAGTTTGGCACTTAATAAAGTTTGCAAGCTTGCACAGTTTTAAACAGTTCTGTAGGTAGGCACTAAAAGGTTGAAAAACGGAACTGATTCATCCTGTTCCCCGTACTAGTTTAATCTGTACTATGGTGGAACAGTTTGCCTCGATCACTGCACAGGTACCTTTAGTGTTACACAAGTGATAATACAATTTTATTTTAGACATAATAACATTTCATACACTAAACACAGTACAGCAGATATAAAATTTAGGAAAAAATTTTAAAAAAAGAATCCTTAAAAAAAAGCACACAATTGGATTCTCAAGTCATAGTGCTGACCTCATTCTTATTTGACCTATGTATTTATTTAGGCCTCCACATATCTCGCCACACTTTCTTGCTTCGCCTAGCCTAGAATACTAATTCATTACTTTTTTCAGGAACCTGTTGTTATCCTTGACGAAGATGATGAAAACGTAAACAATGATAATACAGTTAGAGTAGCAAGTTCTCCAGCAGTAGAGACCATAGATTTAGATGATGAAGCACCAATCATAACTGACCTAGAAACAGTTAGAAACAATGCTGCAACAGTAAATAAAAAATCAGAAGTCTCATACATAGATACATCCATAAATAAACCTACACGTTTGTCAGAAGTTTCATTTGTAAATAACCTTAGAAATAATAGGCTTATGGATAAAATTGTATCAAAAGTTACAAGTATGGAAAATGCTACGGGAATGACAAGAGTAATACATAGAACACTGTTACCTTTGTATAGAGACGCAAATAATAGATTTAAGGAATCAGAAGGGTTTAGAGAACTGTTAAAAAGGACTTACAAACTGCTGATGAGAGATCCAGATCACAAATTTCTGCATATAAAGACCTTGTGTGAGGAGTTGAAGTCAGGAGGTTTGAGAAGAAAAGTGCCTTTTGTCACATTATCTACCAATTTGAAGAATAATGGTTCACAATGGGAACCTAAAGGTTTGTAGCTATGTCTTACTACCGTTGAGTCTCTTGTACAGTAAGCGTCAAACTATTGGCAGCTCTGAGGTGTGCTCTTTGCTGTGCAGTATCCCGTCGCCTTAATCTTTTTCTTTGTAACACATGAATTTGCTACTGCACAGCAGCTCACCTCGTTTTCCGAGGCAACCATTAAATTTTTATTGTACAGTATACTAATAGATTAGGTTAGACCAGTGTTTCTTAACCTGTAATCCGTGGACCCCTAGAGGTCCGCGAGTATATGTTTGGGGTCCACAGTCTCATCTATAGACCATTTATCAATCGCTACATATTATAAAAGGATAATTCGGGACTCCTTTTTCTGTCTGCAGGGTCTAAAGTAACATAACATGAAGGAGATGACGGGAGGTAAGTTCGCTCACTTCAGCTCCCGTCATCCCCTTTGAACCTAACCTATCCGTGTCGGGGTTCTCTAAGCTCCCGAGCTCGCTTCGCTCGCTCTTGGACTAATTCGTTGAAAACACGAATACACCCGAATTCCCGCACTGCACAGCGATGTCGCCTCGATGGTTGTTCAGCTATTTTCAAAACAATAATTATGCTAAAGTAGACAAAATAGAACCCCAAATACAATTAAAGTATGTAACAATATTGCTACCGCAGCTCACAAAAACCTAAAAGTTATAACTCAAACTGGATAAATAGTTATTTACTTAGTATAATAGTCGCCCATTCAGAACATTTTTCGCCCGGTTAATAATTTCCCATTATAAAATAAGTTCCCTTTCGCGTCTGTCTGTCTGTTCTCGATAAACTCAAAAACTACTGAACAGATTTCCATGCGGTTTTCAACAATAGACAGAGTGATTCATGAGGAAGGTATAGGTGTTTAATTTGTTAAGGTTTTGTGTAAATTGTTTGAAATATGAAGATAAATGTTGCAAATTTCGGAAAAAGTAAAGCTGCCTGCGATCTTTCATCGAAAACGCTGCCTTATTCTTTTGAGATATAACAAAACAATGTATGGTGGGATATTCCTATTTAACTATATCTAACTTTTAAGGAGCGCTTGCTACACACATTTCAACTTTAAAAAAAATATGGTTATGTACAATGCGATGATTGGAAAGCTATTTAGATGGGTACATACAGTATTAATCCTTATCAATTTAAATAAGTTACTTTAAGCATTTCATACACATTATGATAACCCTTTACTCCATATAATTTAAATGGATATCTTAGTAGTCATTATCACAAAATAAAAATTATCGAACGCGACAAAAAATTAAGCGCGGGCCTCACACCAGTCACACCGATGACGGAAATGTTTATTATAATTGCAATTAGATGATGACTGGAGGCATAGGTATACATTTTATTTATTTTTGAGCGTTGTTGGAAAGTTACAATTGCGTTGGTTTTGTTTTACATGATGCGACCCTGCAACAGAAAAACATGTAGGCATAATAATTATGGTCTACTACCCGTGCGAGTACCGTATGGTGACGGACGTAAAGAATTTCACCATCCCATATCTTCCCGTGGGTGTCGTAAGAGGCGACTAAGGGAAAAACCAGAGAATGGGCAGCAGCGTTCTCTGTGCACTTTAAGAACAAACTGCGATCGCCAACCCGCCTGCCAAGCGTGGCGATTAAGGCAAACCCCCCCCAAACCATGAATAGCACAATTAAAAAACGGCCCAGAGTGCCCGGCAGCCCGTCTACCCTCGACTACGGTAGCGGTCGAGGCGATGGCGTGGCAAGGGGTGCTAAGAATCCCCGGAGTGGACTCGGCTACCCCAATAAACACCGACGACTGGACCTGGCAACGTACAACACGCGAACACTCCGAACCGACGAGAAGATAGCTGAACTCGAGGAAGAATTGAGCAGGTTACGATGGAATATTATAGGATTATCTGAAGTCCGAAGAGAGGGGGAGGACACGATAATCCTCAAATCCGGTAACCTGCTCTATTTCCGAGAGGGTGACCGGCAGTCCCAGGGTGGTGTCGGGTTTATCGTCCACAAGTCCCTTGTGAACAACGTGGTGAAGATCGAGAGTGTGTCGACCAGGGTGGCGTACCTTATACTCAGAATATCCTCAAGATATTCGCTGAAGGTCATACAGGTTTACGCCCCAACCTCGGCACACCCCGACGACGAGGTAGAGACCATGTATGAGGATATCTCTAAAGCCATGCATGATTTCAAAACTCACTTCACCGTTGTCATGGGGGACTTCAACGCAAAACTGGGCAAACGAGACGAGGATGAGCTGCAAGTGGGGCAATTTGGAGTTGGACGTCGGAACCACCGGGGTCACCTACTGGCCAGTTTTATGGAGAAGGAAGGCCTCTATATGATGAACTCCTTCTTCAGAAAGCGTGAGCACAGGAAGTGGACATGGCAAAGCCCCGATGGTGGAACTAAAAACGAGATCGACTTCATCATGTCAACCAAGAAGCAAATGTTCAATGATGTCTCTGTGATCAATTCGGTGAAAACCGGGAGCGATCACCGTATGGTAAGAGGCACATTGAACATTCATATCAAGCTTGAAAGGTCTCGACTGATGAAGTCCACGCTCCGTCCAGCACAGATCCAGATCCAAAACCCCGAGAGCTTTCAGCTCGAACTCCAGAATCGTTTCGAGTGCCTAGGGAGCTCCGTGGACGAATACAGCGATGGGTTCGTGGAAGCTGTCCATACGGTCGGGTCTAAGTTTTTCAAGACCCGCCGAACATATAGAAATAAAAAGCTCTCTGATCCTACTCTCAAGCTAATGAAGGAGAGGCGTGAGATGATCCTGCAGTCTTCAGACGATGCGGTGAAATACCGGCAGCTAAATAGACGGATCTCAAAGTCCTTGAAAACCGACCTCCGCCGATTTAATACCGAAAGCATTAAAGATGCTATCGAGCGGAATAAGGGCTCCAAGGTCTTTGCAAGAGATCTGTCTATTGGGCAGAGCCAGCTCACAAAACTGAAGACCGATGATGGCAGGATTGTATCCGCCAAACCGGATCTTCTGAGGGAGATCGAGAGTTTCTATGGGCAGTTGTACACGTCAACCAGTAAACCCGTTGCGAATCTAGCAAACGACCCAAGAGCTAGATTGACCCGACACTATACCGAAGATATCCCGGACGTCAGCCTGTACGAGATTAGGATGGCTCTGAAACAGCTTAAAAACAACAAGGCGCCGGGTGACGACGGAATCACTGCTGAACTCCTGAATACGGGTGGAAAACCGGTCCTTAAGGCCCTTCAGAAGCTGTTTGATTCCGTCATACTCGAGGGCAAAACGCCACAGGCTTGGTGCAGGGGTGTGGTGGTCCTCTTCTTCAAAAAGGGTGCCAATGCCCGGCTGAAGAACTATAGGCCCATCTCACTTCTTAGCCATGTCTACAAGTTGTTTTCAAGAGTCATCACGAATCGTCTCGCGCGCAGGTTTGACGATTTCCAGCCCCCCGAACAAGCCGGATTCCGAAAAGGCTTTAGCACCGTAGACCACATACATACGCTGCGGCAGGTTATACAGAAGACCGAAGAGTATAACCTGCCTCTCTGCTTAGCGTTTGTGGACTACGAGAAAGCCTTCGATTCGATCGAGACTTGGGCTGTACTGCAGTCTCTCCAACGGTGCCAGATCGACTACCGGTACATTGAGGTGTTGAAGTGTTTGTACAGAAACGCCACCATGTCAGTCCGTCTTCAGGATCAGACCTAGAAACCAATATTTCTCCAGCGTGGCGTGAGACAGGGAGATGTCATTTCTCCGAAACTGTTGACTGCTGCGCTGGAGGATGTATTCAAGGTTCTGGACTGGAGGGGCCTAGGCATCAATGTTAATGGCGAGTACATCACTCACCTTCGGTTTGCCGACGATATAGTGGTCATGGCTGAGACCATGGAGAGCCTCAATACAATGCTCGATGACCTCAGTAGAGCTTCCGAAAGAGTGGGTCTGAAAATGAACATGGACAAAACCAAGGTGATGTTGAATGCCCATGTTACACCCACTCCTATCAAGGTTGGAGACTCTACACTCGAAGTTGTGAACGACTATGTCTACCTGGGACAAACGATCCAGTTGGGTAGGGCCAACTTCGAGAGAGAGATCAACCGTCGAATCCGACTCGGCTGGGCAGCGTTCGGGAAGTTGCGCGGTGTCTTCTCGTCCAACTTACCACAGTGTCTCAAGACAAAAGTCTATGACCAGTGTGTGTTGCCAGTGATGACATATGGCTCTGAGACGTGGTCGCTCACAATGGCCCCCATCAGAAAGCTTACAGTCACTCAAAGGGCAATGGAGAGGGCTATGCTCGGCGTTTCCTTGCGTGATCGAATCAGAAATGTAGAGATCCGTAAGAGAACCAATGTTACCGACATAGCTCGAAGAATTGCCAAACTTAAGTGGCAGTGGGCAGGGCACATTGCTCGCAGAACGGATGGCCGATGGGGCAGGCAGGTTCTGGAGTGGCGACCGCGAACCGGAAGACGTTGCGTTGGAAGGCCTCCCACCAGGTGGACCGATGACCTGGTGAAGGTTGCGGGGATCCGCTGGATGCGAGACGCACGGGACCGGTCAATGTGGCGACGCTTGGGGGAGGCCTATGTCCAGCAGTGGACGTCTTTCGGCTGATATGATGACTACCCGTGCGAAGCTGGGGCGGGTCGCTAGTAATATATAAATGCATGGTCCGAAATTTGCTGTTTTTATTATTATTTTCAAGCAGTATTTATTTTAAAATGAAATTGCACAATTTGAAGGATTTTTTAAATTAAATATCCTTGATAATGTCCTTGATGAATGCCTAGGGGTCCGTGAACTGAAAAAGGTTAGGGAACGCTAGGTTAGAAGATAACCTAAACTGAAGCCTATGTCCAGCTGTGGGATTGGAGAATGGCAATTTGATGATCAATAGGCAGTATTTACAAAAAAACACTACATTGAGCCAGAATTTTGAAAAATCATTTGGTATATCACCTCTAGTTTTAAAGTGTCACTGGTTATTTTTCTAATTTTTATAGTCTCAATATATAGTCACAAGTTTAAGAATATTAGCAAAAATGTGGATAATTTAATGCCTTGCTAAAAATAACCTTCTCTGAAACTATTTTTCTAAGACCTATAAAGTGGCTTTTTTAATTATTATTTTTCTACATAAATTCATATAAAATTTTACAAATTTGCAGAATTAACTAGTAGTAGTAGTAGAGAAATAAATCACAATAAAGCAGATAAAGCAGAGATACAAGTCCAAAAACCTAAAAGAATTAATCAAAACACAAGAAAAAGAGTTACTGGTCCAAGAACTAAAAGAAAACCCAAACAAACAAAAGAAAGAATGAAGACAAGAAGTATTACAAATACTGAAAGGAGAGAAATTACTGATATTATAAACTTAGATGATTCTGAAACTGAATCTTTAGTAGATAGTCCAAAAAGTGATGATGATCAAAATGAAGTTATTCTCATAGAAGAAACAGAACCTAGAGAGCCTAGAAATGATAATAATCAAAACACAGTAATATTGGAAGAAGATTCTAGACTTCAAGAAACATTAAAAGATGATGCTAAAGTACAAGAAACATTACAAGAAGATATTAGACTACAAAAAACATTAGAAGAAGATTCAAGACTACAAGAAACATTAGAAGAAGATTCTAATAAAGAAAATAATGACAAAAATGGACAATCATCAGAAAACGAAATGGACCATTCTAACAAAGAAAATAATGACAAAAATGGACAACCATCAGATAACGAAATGGACTATGAGCTTCTTATACCCACAAGTGTATGTAAAGTTCTTCCAATAGAGTGTGAAGTTTCAAGTGGTTCAAATCCAAATGTCAAAAATTCAGAAACAATAGAACGTCTTGAAAAGCGAATCGCATTTAATAAAAAGATGATTGATAAATTAGAAGAAGAAGAAGTGTTAACTGCACATCCTCTTAAATCACCATACTACATTTGTTCAAAGTGAGTTGAATAACAATTTAAGAAACTACTATTTTTTTCACCAAGGAAAGCTGTTTCTATGTTTCATTTATATTCACTATTCAATTTCAACAGTAGGTTCGGCATACAGCTTAAAACAAATTTGTTTCACCTTTTTTCAGATACAAACAAGACATTGTTACATGCTACAAGCGGATATGTGAACTGAAAGGAGAATCTAAGGAACTAGTAAAACGGCGTGAAATCCGACTGCGGGTTGCCGAAGGTCATCCATCCGGACCTGCTAAGAGGCTGGAACAGTTCCTGAATAGTACGATAGACGTCACAGGAGCCGTGGAATTCCCTGACTTTTCAGATGTAGTCAAATGTGTGGTAGAATCAGATCTGCATGATAATCTTGACTGGAATAGATATGAAGTGATGCAAGAAGGTATGAAACTAAACAAGTCCTAATTACGTGCAGTGACTTAAAGATGAGGCAGGTGATTTATGAATGTCCCAAAGGGTTATGGCCATCCGGCTGGTCCTGGGATACCGCACGATCTCCGGTGAGCCTCCTTGCCGGATTGGCGTCATGGGATCTGGAGGCGAAATGCCGGGGCGAAACTCCGTTGCCGCGACAAATCGCGGATCGGCGGATAAAGCTCCAGCAGGATCGCATGGCGTCATGGACAGGGCGACTGTCGCAACCCAGCACTGGGCACGCCACAATTGCGGCAATAAGGCCCATTTGAGGAGTGGCTTGAGAGGCTTCACGGCGTCTCATCTTCCGCCTGACGCAGGTCCTCACCGGACGCGGCTGTTTCGGGAGATTCCTGTTCAGGATAAGGCGGGAAGAAACACCAGTGTGTCACCCATTGTGTGGACCGCCCGGAGGACACGGTACAGCATACGGTGGAGGTCTGCCCCGCTTGGGTGGAGCACAGCCGTGTCCTCGTGGAGGCGAAAGGCGGTGGCGACCTCTCGCGTCCGGCCATGGTTCGGAGCGAGAGGTCATGGGAAGCTGTCTCCTCGCAAAGGAGGAGGCGGAACGCGTGAGAGAGACGCCCCTAGCCACCGCAGGAGACGCCCCGGGCGTCGGGAGTCGCAAGCCGATTCTCGGCACCGTAGGTGCTGGCTTGCGGGCGGCAAGTAATTGGTAGCTCGCCGTCCGATAAAGACAAGCAGCCTAATTGCGTAAGTGAATTCGGCAAGGCGATAGGTTTGACACCCATCAATCGACCAACCACATGCGAGATGAAAGACACGATGTGGATTTCCGTTAATGTGATTGGTCGATGTTTCATACTCTGCCTGCCCTATGCCTTGCCGAATTAATTACGCAATAAGGTTGCAGGCCCGAGTTTACGGCGAGAAGTGTTCTCCGCGCGCCTCAAAGAAATGTCAGCAAGTGACGGGGCCCGCTAGGGCCGATGCCTGTCTGGGTCGCGGCCCTGGCACAAGCAACTGAAAGAACACGTGTGGATTTTAGTCAGAGCGGGAGAATTGCATTTCCCATAAGAAAAACAAAAAAAAAGGGGATTTATGAATATTGTAATTTTAATTTTACAGCTGTAGCGTTGTTCCGTCAATGCGGACAAGCGCTGCGCAAGCAACGACAGAAGCGAGAGTACAAGGATCTCTTGAGTTTGATACCCAATAACGAAGATATCGACGATCCTGCTGAAAAAGATCCAGTTCTGCTAGCTAAGCTGGAAGACAATAAGCTAATCGCCAAAATAAAAGAAGAGGAGATTTTAGACAGGTATTTTCAAAACTATGATAAATAATTTAAAAAAAAACATAATCTTTATTTCAACAATTAATAATTTTTTTCATGTAATTTTCCATTCATCGGGCGACCTTTTACTAAACTTAAATTAACGAAAAAAAAAGTTGTAGGCGTTTGACACTATACAAATGGCCTTTGTGTCTTATACGAGTATCTAATATAATTTTTAATAGTCTTATTATCCTCAACATATGTAGGCTTTGTTCTTTACAATTCATTTTAATTTTGTTAGTAAGGGTGTACAACAATGTGACTACTGACTTATATCTCTATAGGTGTCCCTCAAGGTAGTATTTTAGGATTCTACTTGTTCATAGTATATATCTTAGAACCTTCATGATTTTGTGATATTACAGATAATAACGTAACTTGAAAACATGTTTTTTTGTCTATACGTACCTATATTTTGACAATTTTGGTCTTAAGTGAAAGGTATAGTCGTAGAACCATTTTATCAGATTAAATGTAAATCGGTCCTCGCGTTAATGCGATATTAAAATTAACTAATTACTGAATGCCAAATGAAACTTGTACTATTAATTATTCTGTGATGAAAGGGTCAAGGACGCCCTTTACCTCGATGCGTTTTTTTTATCGTGTTAGCGACACTGCCTTTACATATTTTTCGTACATATTGTTTTGAAATATTGGTAGGTGTTAACGAATTTTATATTTTTGTTATCTGACGTTGAATTTAATCCGACATATCCGGAACTCACCGCCCGCGTCTTCCTTACAGTTCCAGTTCCATACAGTGCATATCACTCTAATATTATAAAGGTGAAAGTTTGTGAGTGTGTGTGTGTGTGTATGATCCCGGGAATATGCTCATGTTGTAACATTCACGCGGGCGAAGCAACTGGCAGAAGCTAGTTTCTTTATTAAATTGGTACATGATAGCTTTATTTTATTTATAGTAATCCGAACATTCCAATAATCTGGCAGTCCCTGTTATTCAATAGTGCTGGATTAGGGAGACTACTGTATATTGAATATAAAAATACATAAGAAACCATACTATTTTCAGATACGTGAGAATGGAGAATAAGGCGTCATTGGCAAAACTCGGCATCACCCACATTGCAGGCGCAGCGGAATTTGAATCAGATAACGATTCTAGTGATTCGGAAAATGAGCAAAATACAACAATACCCAATAATATTACTACTTCTACTGTTAATAACCAGCCTGCAATAGGAGAGTGCTCAAGAAATAACACTGGTTTAAGTTTACTACCACCAAATAATGCAATAGTGCCATCTGCACCTAGCGTTAGTCATAGTTTACTTCAAACAAATAATACAATAGTATCATCTGCACATAATGCAACAGTGCCTTATGCACCTAGCGTTAGTTTTAGTGTACTCCAATCAAATAATACAATAGTATCATCGGCACATAATGCAACAGTGCCTTCTGCACCTAGCGTTAGTTTTAGCTTACTTCAAACAAATAATACAACAGTATCATCTGCACCTATAAATAATAATTGTTATATAACACAAAGTTTGAATCCGAATAATTTAGTAGGAACTTCAACTGAAAGTCATGTTACACAAAATCCTATGCTTATGAATATCCTAATCATGTCTTCAACACCATTCTATTTTGTACAAAATACAAACGCAAATCAAAATCAGTGTGCCATTAGAGAGAGTTCAATAACGAATGATGCTATTAGTAATAATCGTTTAGATGTGCTGGCTTCAAATGCTGGAAGTTCAACTCCTGACACAATACATATCGAATGTGAAGAAATGGAATGTTCGGATAAGGAGGAGATAATTAAATCAGAATTAACAATATCGGAAACAGTTGTAGGTTTTAATAGTACAACATCTAATGAAAACAGCGAAACAAATAATATAAAAAACATCGAAAACACAGAGCCTACGGAAAATAACAAACCATGTAATGTTACTGCTGTACAAGAAAATATTTCTAGTACAACAGATGGTGTTGCACAAAACTGTGATTCTAGTATTATTAGTGAAGATGTTAAAACAGAGACTGTTGTTAAAAGAGAGCCTCTGGATATTCAAAACATGTTGGACGAATTAGGAGATGGATTTGTATGCCAAGTTTTTGATGTTGAAGATCCGTTCCTAATCATAGAAATATCTTCAGATGGTTATTCAGATGATGACGTATTATAATAAACTGTTTTATATTTTTAATTTCGCTTTTGATTATTTAGCGTAACCTTATACAGTACCTACCTTATCCCATGCTTTGGGGTAGGCAGACTGGCGGAATCTGGGTGGCTGACCTGACGGCCGGTAGCATCGCTGTTTTGCGAAAGCCGGTATTGCGCGATCTCTTACGAGGAGGCGTGTGTTCTGGCTAGATCTCCACCTTGGGTCCTGGAGGGAGGCGAAGGTACTCGTGTCACTGTATCGGTGGAAGCGAGGACGTGGGGATAAAGACCGATGCAGCGACATATAGAGTTGCTTCGGTCTTTGGTCCGCGAGGTCCTGGTGGCGGAATGGCGGAAGAGGCTTTTACCGCGGTCCTCGTCACCATTGAGGCCGCTGGCTCGAGAGGTGGCACGACTCCCTGACGTTTCGGGTGACGCAGGTTTGCTCAAGGCATGGTTGCTTTGGGAAGTACCTCTGTCGCTTAAACAGGGAGCCGGACGTCCGGCGTCGCCATTGTGCCGACTGCCGGAAGGAAACGCGCGGCATACGCTGGCAGAGTGTGCCGCTTGGGAGGAGCCGCGTCGTGCCCTCATCTTAGGAGTAGGCAGTGACCTGTCGCTGCCGGCCGTAATCGATTCGATGGTCGGCAGCGAGGAGTAGGGGTGTCCACTTTGAAAAAACATCGATGTATTTTTTGATTCGATAAATCGGAACCGTACATCGATGTCTTTCGATGTATCGGATGAAAACATCGAGTACTTTTCTAACATTATATTACAAAGCTGTGTGTAGTCATGTGAAAAGTGATACATCTTAAAACAGATCATCTTTTCTGAGTGAAATATTATACGGTTATGAAAAGAGATAAATCCATTATTTTATACTCCTTTCATAATCTGTAAGTACATACAAAAACATTCACTTTGAAAAGATGACCTGTTTTGAGATGTACATATTACTTTGCACAGGACATACATCAGATGAACAGATAATCTGATCTGTGTCCTGTGAAAAGTAATAAGTACATCTCATTCAGTTAGTTCTACACAACTTTTCATGCAAACCATCGCTAATTCAAACATTTTATAATAAAAAAAGTAAAAGCCACGTATGAGAATAATCTTTATTATAATTTACAAAAGAACTATTATAATTTAAAAATAAACATCCGCAACAATTTTGCTAAGTCTGGCAAAATAACACAGGAAATAGAACATTACATCCTATTTCCTTTGTTCTTTTGAGAGACTGAAAAAACAACAGTTTACTTATTTAAGTTTACGTTAACGGCCGACACGAGAAACAAAAACAGTTTTTTTTTTTATTGTCACTGACTCTTGCGCAGTGCTGCCAACATTATTTACAAGGCCTAGTATCTCAGACTAATAATAACTGTATTATTACAGGTATAAGATTATTAGTCTGAGCCTAGTATCTACACACAGAACAGATCTGGGGGGTGACCACAAGCTCTTAGAGTAAGGTTATTTTGAAAGAAAGAAAGAAAGAAAGAAACTTTATTTGCAAATATGGGTACAGTCATGCTTGATGTCATTTATAGGTTACAATGTTCAGCCATATTTTACCAGCGGCATGCAAATACATTCATTAAAATTTGATTAGAAAATTCAATATAAAACAAAAACATGTCAACCAACAATAATAGCATTAACATTCATTATAATTTGATTAAAAAATTCAATATAAGACAAAAACATGTCAACTAACAAAAATAGCATTAGTGGTCAAGACTATAAAAATTACAATGCACAATTTAATTCATAATGTCATAATCCTGATTCACAATGTCATAATTTCATAATTTAATTCATAATGTCATAATTTCATAATTTAATTCATAATGTCATAATTTCATAATTTAATTCAAAATGTCATAATTTAATTCATAAATAAATAAGTTACAATTATAATCAAATCAATATTTTCTCTGCTAGAAAATCAGTCACACTATAATATGCCTTATTATTCAAGAATTTTCGCAGTGTTTTTTTGAACAGTGTAAGTGGTAACTCTTTCCAGCTCTTAGGGATTTTATTAAATATGACCGGTGCCATGCAGTAGACACCCTTGCGCATTAGTGCAGTATTAGACGACTGGTGACATAATTGACTATTATCACGCCTGTTTCTTGGAAATGCATCAGCTATACGCTTAAAACGACTTTTGTTTGTTTTTACAAATATAGCCACTTCCAATATATACAAACAAGGCAGTGTTAAAATTTTATATTTTTTAAAATAGGGCAAACAGCTATCCGTACTTTTAAGATTGAACATTGCCCGTATGCAGCATTTCTGTGCCTTAAATGCACTTACTTTATCGGTTGAGTTGCCCCAGAAAATGACTCCATAACGTAGGTGTGATTCTGCTATGCCATAATACGCAGTCAGCAATGCATCCGTATTTATAGTGTAGGATAGATTATGTAAGGCGTATGCAGATTTACTTAGTTTTTTGCACAGATTATGTATATGTGATTTCCAGTTGAGTTGGCTGTCAATCGTAACACCTAAGAATTTTGTAGTTTCAACGTCTTCTACAACAACGTTATTACAACTTACAGTTAGGTTCATACTAGGCATACGTTGTCTAAAGTGTATAACTTTTGTTTTGCATAAATTTATTTTTAAATTGTTCTCTTCCAACCAGTTTACAACTAGTTTTAAAGATGCATTAATGTCATTTTCATATGTCTCTGCATGTTTACAGGGTATTATTACTGTGCTGTCATCGGCAAAAAGAGTCATAGGTTGTTCGATACTTTTAGGTAGGTCATTAATATACAATATAAACAAAAACGGCCCCAAGACGCTCCCTTGTGGTACACCGTATAAAACTTCTCGCTCTGTCGAATGATATATTTCTTCAATATTATTAGCTAAGTTAATCTGGTTAATTTCTGTTACTTGTTTTCTTTTTCTTAGGTAGGATTCAATTAGTTTAAGAACGTTGCCTCTAATGCCGTATATTTCAAGTTTTTTTAGAAGAGTTGTGTAATGTACGTGGTCAAAGGCCTTGGTCATATCACAGAATATGCCACAGATAGGTTTACGTTTATCAACATTATTAATTATTTGATGTATTGAGTCATATATAGCCATATTAATCGTCATTTGTGGTCTAAATCCCTTTTGTTCGTCAGATAGAATAATATTTTTGTCAATAAATGAATATAATTCCTTATATATGTATTTTTCGAAAATTTTTGAAATTACTGGTATCAGCGAAATAGGACGGTAATTTTCTATTAATTCTTTATCTTTGTCTTTTTTAAGCAACGGCTTTACTATTGATGTTTTTAACGCATCAGGGTAAATGCCTGCACCAATACTTAAATTGATAATATGGCTTAGGTGAGTACAGATTTCATACGATACATATTTCAATACCTTTGTACAAATTCCATCATATCCCACGCTATTTGTATTGTTTAACGACATTATAATCTTTTGTATGTCTAAAGGTACGCTCGGTGCCATAAACATAGATTTACAATTGGAGTTTATTTTACAAAATTTAGGGGAGTAGGTGCTATCTAATTTTGGTTGAATATTGTCTATAAAGTAGTTGTTAAAAGTCTCTGCGATTCTCTTGGGACCTGTCAGAACCTCATTTTTTATACGAATTTTATTAATATTATGCTTGGGCAAGTTATGCTTTGTGCGGTTAATGATTTGCCAAGTAGTTTTAGATTTGTTTTTAGATGTTAGTATTTTATTATTGTTCTGTGCTTTTTGTGTTAAAAGTATAATTTTCTTATGTAAACGGGAATATTTATGAAATTTGAATTTATTAATGTTATTTTTATTTAGTCTAAATTGCCACAAAAGTTTTCGCTTCTTGCGACTGCATAATTTTATTCCTCTAGACAACCACTTAGGTCTTTTTATTATTTCTGTTTTTATTAATCTTGTAGGGAAACATAAATCGTAGATTAATTTGAATAATTCATAGAATTTATTATATGCCACATTTGGATCATCAGTCTCGTAGATTTCAGAGAATGAGAGACCTTTTAAATAGCTTTTAAACTTTACAAGATTTTCTACACTATAATCTCTTTTTGTCGTGAGCCAATATTTGATGGAATATCTTCTCTGTACTGGACAATGAAATAGCTGTGCCGTATGATCGGATAATGCCAATTCGATAACGTCAGTCTTACATGACTTACCAAAATTATGCGCAAAGTTATCTATACATGACATGCTGGACAAACGAGTTGGTTGATTTAATGCTAGCTTCATATTGTATCTCATTAATAAACACTCAAACGCGATAGTGTGACTATTTTTTTTAAGCATGTCTATGTTGAAGTCGCCACAAATTACAATGTTCTTACTGTGCCATGAGCGAGATATTTCACGCAAAAGTATTTCGAGCTTATCCATGCAACAATTTAGATTATTGACGTTTGGCACTCTGTAAATACATACAACAATTATCTTGTAGTCCGTAAGCTCTATTGCACAACATTCAAATATGCCTGGAGATGACAAGTTTGTTATTTTAGGCAATTCCTTCCATTGAATACCGTTTTTCACTAGAATACAAGCCCCTCCTCGCTTTTGCTCTTTTCTACAGAAACAACTAGCTAAACAGTAATTCGGTATATACAATTGATTTTGGAATCCATCTTTCATAAAATGTTCCGTAATACAAACAATATCTACATTCACGTTTTTTTCAGACAACTCGTCCAAACATACTACCAGATTATTCGATTTATTCAATAAGCCGGCAATATTTTGATGCATAATTTTTACGTATTTATTGGAGAAAAAACAGTTCATTTTTTTGTCCACTAACACCGGAGGAAAGTTTAGGTACATAAATTTCATATTCATCAATAATTTCTTTTATCATTACATTTAAATTAAAAAATATATTAGTCATACCATGATTGTTCACCAAGCCAGTCATTTCCCAAAACATTTTATAATCATAGGACAAACAAAAATTTGAATCGAACAACCACGCGTAATTATAGGTATTTGCATCCAAATATAACAGACTATTAAATGTTTCTATCCTTCCGTTATACACATTTGAATAGTCATTAAGTCTAAAAGTGGGAGAACATATCACAATATTTGTATGCTGTACTTTTAAAAGTGTTTCCCGCATAGTAATTATCAAGTCCACATAATTGTTTGTTTGCATAAAGTCCTCTTCGCCGATGAAAATCACACAATAGTCATTTAAAGTGAATTTTTTTAATTTATGCTCTATGTTGTTGAGGAGACTTATTATTCCGCATTTGGGCGCCAAATAGTGGCAAATACGATCATTAGAAAAGGTATCTTCAGCGATCGTCAATATTTTATTCCTATTGTTACCACTGATTATACATACCTATTTTGCGGTTTTTAGTGCAGGTTTTTCGAGTTTCCATAGTTTCTTGAAGGTTGGGTGTGAGTTTTGTTGGTGTGTCATGACCAGTGTAAAGTTTTTTTATTAAATTAGGACAGAGTTGATTTGTAGGTGCTATTACCGGTTTTTCTACACTATTTACAATGGGTGTTTGTGTTTGACCTTGCGTGCTATGGTCTTGGCGTTTCTTAACAAGTTTTTTTACAGATGTCTTCACTTTTGCTGGGCTGTTTGTTACTTTTTTAAATAGTTCGTTTTCCTTAGTCAGTCTTTGTTTAATTTCTTTGAGATCACTGATTTCTAGTAGCAATGACTCAATTTCTGTATGGGCACTTTGTAGCTCCAGTTTAAGCACGTTTACTTGTTCCTTCCACTTTTGTATTTCTTCACTTTCATCGTCGGACATTTCCGGCATGCTACTTACGGTATCGTTTAAACCCGGCGTCAATTCGCTGTTATTTAACGTCGTATCCGAATGTGTACGAGCACGACGAAAAGTAATATTCTCTAGGAAGTTCATTGTTATTTTGCTTATATATCTATATAATATTTTATTTTAGAATATAATCCAATTTAATAATCCAAAAAGTGCTATTGTTGGTGTTATAGCTGAGGATCGAACCATCGACCTCGGTCACGTCAGGCGCAGCCGTATATATTAATAAAAAAAGATTTTAGGTAAAATTTGAGTGGTCAAATTGGAGCTTTTTGTGATATAAACTGGATAACAGACATTCGATGTTTTATGAAAAAACATCGATACATCGAGTATATCAATAGCTTTTCAAAACATCGAATCGATTAGATGTATCGCATTGTAAACATCGATGTATATCGAATATCCCTAGCGAGGAGTCCTGGGACGCGGTGGTATCCTTCTACGAGACGACTGCTTCGCAGAAGGAGGCTGCGGAAAGGGAGTGGGAGATCTTGTGCACTCACTCGGCCCGCAGCATACGCACGCACCGGGCGTCGGCGGAGGGCGGACAACGCCGTCTTCCAGCCTCCCTGAATGGGTCCAGGGGCGACGAGTTTCGCAATTTCGAAATTGTGGTGTAAAATATAATGTACAATCAGAATGATACTTAACTGAAAATGTGAAATTGACCGTCTGGATAGGTACCTAAGCGCCAATTTTTTAATTTAAACAAATTAAATCTCATTTTCAAAAACTACACTCAATCGATTCCACCTCTACTGCGGGGTATACCATCCAGCTATACCGAGCCCGGAGTGGCAAGAGTCGTTTGAGCGGCAGCGGCGAAACTGGGGGCGCTATAGATACATAAACTGCCGAGGAGCAGAGAGTCACCCGGCTCGTTAGTGATAGTTAAAGAATGCACAAATCCAGTATCCTGGCCTAACCATAGACGGTATTGCTTCGAAGAGCATTTCCTGCGCCTGGTCCCCCGCATTGGTAAGCCAATTAGTGCTTTGCATAGACTAGTGAAACACATAATATATTACTAGCATACCTACAGATGCCTCATCCCATACAAATAAACTGTGCCGACGTAACTAGCGTTTTTCGTCTGATTAAGATTATTATTTTTATATGCAGTTCATCCGGGTTCGGTTTCGTTCCACGGCTATAGATGGTGTTAGCAGCGACTTGCAAGTAAAAGAGTTTTCTCGCGACTACTTTTTTCTTTAATTACAGTGATGATTTGGTTTATAGTATTTTTTTTTGCACGTTCTTACAGTTTAATTATACTGAAATGTGTACGTACAAAAAATGTGTGTGAAGCAAAAGAAGTATGTAAGGATCGTAGCAGGTGGCGTTCTGTAGTTTCTGCCTACCCCCATGGGAAAAAGGCGTGAGTTTATGTATGTATGTATGTGTACGTACACAATACAAATTTAAACAATTGAGCGGAATGCCACAGAAATTTAAAACCGCGCCATCTATTGGCATTAATTTTGAATAATCCGTTCAAGTAATCTTTAAAATGATTTATTCCAAAATGTTTGTGCTTAAAGAGTTGATTAAACAATATAATACGTTTTTATGTTCAATTCCAGTATTAATTTTACACACAATTCATTAACAGATCGGTGCATGTTGCGCCATCTGGTGCGATTTTTATTTTATTCTACTTTCTAAGCGCTAGGACCCCGTGCTAGTGCCCATTCTCGGAGGACCTCGAGAAGAAGTTCGGATGTAGTGCGATCGATGGCAATTCATGGAGCCCCTGTTTGGTCAAACCGACAAAAATCAACAGCATGCAGTTGAAAATGGCTATTCGAAACGCACGTGGCTGGCTAAAAAGAGGAGAGAGCATATCCTACAAGCTCACTCAGGTACCAATCGGGCACGGTTGCTATGGTAAACACCTACCTGAATAGGATTCATCGAGACCACAGCAAATTGCCACCATTGTTGAGGTGACCTAGATTCTGCACAGCACATTTTTGAGGAGTGGCCTCTGAGCGGCGGGTCTTGATCGCCAGGACCGTGTGAGACCTGTCTCTGCCAGTACTAGTGAGGGATATGCTGGCGGAGACAGAAAACTGGATGGAAATGGCCTCCTTCTATGAGACCGTGATGATGAGGAGACCCAAGTGCGATCTTGAGTGGGCCGATCCCACTCGGAGGCATCGTCGAGCAACCGCATCGGCGCCTAACACGCCGAAACAACGCAATCATTTATTTTAAGGTCTCCGCGGTTTTGGTCGCTCTCCGTCCACCGAGTAAACTCAGGAAAGACGGTGGCACAGTGATCACGTGCTACATTCCCAGTTTTTTTCCTCAAAAGACCAGGCGCCTTTCGAAGGTCCCTCCGATAGCAAAAAAAAAATGTGGAATGCCCAGCAAACGACTGTAGGTATTGTCTAGGTATTCCTCTCGTTTGCCATTATTATAATAGAGCGCCATTACCACGTGTAATAAATTTTCGAGGCTGTTTTATTAATGGCCGAGTTTCTTGCACTTCTACTTTTTAGGGTTCCGTACCCAAAGGGTAAAAACGGGACCCTATTACTAAGACTCCACTGTCCGTGTGGCTGTATCTCATGAACCGTGATAGCTAGACAGTTGACATTTTTAAAAACAGAATAAAATAAATATATAAGTGGGCTCCCATACAACAAACGTGATTTTATTGGCGTTTTTTGCGATAATGGTACGGAACCCTTTGTGCCCATAGACTACTATTGTGGTAAGCCCAGACTACTATTATGGTAAGCCCAGACTACTATTATGGTAAGCCCAGACTAGACTACTATTATGGTAGGCCCAGACTAGACTACTATTAAGGCAAGCCTATAGACTACTATTATGGCAAGCTTATAGACTACTATTATGGCAAGCTTATAGACTACTATTATGGCAAGCTTATA
Organism: Orthosia gothica; assembly: GCA_949775005.1. NCBI lineage: Eukaryota > Metazoa > Arthropoda > Insecta > Lepidoptera > Noctuidae > Orthosia > Orthosia gothica. The sequence goes on from OX459066.1 coordinate 9,330,318, forward strand.
GACTACTATTATGGCAAGCCTATAAACTACTATTATGGCAAGCACATAGACTACTATTATGTCGAGCACTTATACAACTATTAAGGGAAGCCAAGGTAAGGCTGTATCATAATAATTTTATCCATTTCATAGGCCCCTCACAATATAAAGGATCATTGAGAGCTGTCTAAACCCCTGGAGGAGTGGTCTAGAGGATTTTAGCGTGGAACGAGTGATCCCTGTTCTGTAGGTAACCATTAAGACATACTCAAAACGGTTTCTTTATAATTATTACTTTATATTTGTAATACTTATTTCGTGGAACAGATCTACTGATCGAAACCACGCCCAAATATGTCAACAATCAGCCCCTTATGAAATTTCTGCTCTGCTGCATACTTACGTCTTATGGTTTTGTTTATCTACGGTTAACGCATCCAGTTTTCCATAAGTCTAGTTTCTAAACTTAAACCCATTATCAGGCGTCCTATTTTTCAGTCGTCACCTACTCAATCAGCTGTTTCGTTAAAAATAGTCTTCACTCTCTCGAGCACCTAACTGCAGGTACTGCAACTTCTCTTCACCCAGCAACATTATACCTATCAGGCATTGCCATGTAAAATTCACTGCTGTGATTGCATCAGCGAGAGTATTGGTGGCCCAGTGGTAACGGCCGCGACTTACAAGTTGTAGGTCGCGGGTTCGAACCCAAACAGGCACTTTACTATGTATAAATTATTATCATCACCACTGCTCTTAAAATAGGGAAGGAAAACATCGCAAGGAAACCGGCATGTCCTAGAACAAACAATCCGAAGACATGTGACATTCACCAACCAGCACTGAGCCCGCCCAGTGGATTACGGGCTATTACCTCTCACTGTGAGGAGGCCTGTATCCCAGCAATGGGCAGATTAAAAGGCTGATGATGATGAATACAGATTGCATCAAACTTCATGTAACGGAGTTTAGTTCAATAAGTTTGCGCAGGTACGGTCAACCACGCGCTCCTGCAACTTCCTGGTGAACGAGAAATTGATTTTAAAGCTACTGGTGTTTTGGCCCATATAGGTTAGTAGTTGAGTACTAGTCGCAGTATTTGACGTACGTACTTACATTCTTAGTAAAAATAAATAATGTAAGGGTGTAAAATAAAATAACAAGGAACTTAATACGTAAAAAAACTAAACAAAAATCTACATACAGGGTGCTATGAATCACAACTCACGGTATTTCGTTTTGTACAGATTTAATTCGACAGACTGTTAAATAGGTAGGTACTTATTAATGCTTTACATTTATTTATTGGCCGTTGCTATTAATTCGGTACCGTTTGTTCACACAAAATGACAAACATAGAACTGCATCAAGAGAGGGTATTATTGAAATATTTTAACTGGTGTCCATTATCCATCGATCTATCCAATCTTACGTATATACAGAACTTTAGCACTAAATACCGTCACATTAGTTATTCAACCTGTCCTACGCCCCAATATAAAAAATAATTTTAAGTTTCCTAAATTAAAATCCGCAGATTATTGGATCATTACAATTTTAACCATCTCTTCTTCACAAGGTCTTATGATAACGACCTGGCAGTCAACCGTCTCGCACAGCGCAATGTTTGACACACAAGCTATACACAGGAATGGCACAAGAGTCAACTCTTTAGTTAGTGAAACAGAAGATCAGAAAACAATGCCGGGTCCAGTGATATAGCTCGCTTCACAGAATCTACTTAGTACTGCTCTAATGAAAGCAACAGACCATGTGTGCAAGAGAATCAATTCCTAATAATAACTTATAGGTGCACCAATTAATTAATTCTAACGGCTATGAATAAATTCACATTTAATCCGCAAACGCTAATCTCAGCTTCGGATATTACAAGAATATATATATCCAACAAGGAAGGAATACATCGATTCAAGGTTCCATTGGGATACAACAGCTTATCTTTACAGAAAGAAAAGTTACCTTTTCACTAAAGTATTTTATTTTACACCTCCCGATGTCTTTACATATACTTTAGGTTTTTTTATAAATAAAAAAAAACCTGATTACAAGCTGCTTAGTATAAAAACTTTACCAACAATAACGATTATGCAATTTCGAAAAAGAATTAAAATGTACAGGGAACTTATCTGTTGTCTTCAAACAGCCTAAACTTTTAGTCTACAACCTGCAATGTACGAATTTTGAATGCATAAAAAAATATCTCTCCTATAGGGCCTTACCTTACATTCTTACATTAATTTTCGTATATCATATCGTCTTTGACAATCTGATGTTAAAAGAATATTGATAAGTCCACTAACATACAAATGAATGGTACCCTATCTAGCCCTTGAAGGCAACACTTGCTAGAGAGTGGTCGTCGCGAAAAACTACATTTAAAACATGGAATTTAGGCAATCTTAAGCCACTCGATTATGTGTTCAAACGAGCAAACAAAGAGAGCAAGGAAAGGCCGAGTGAGCACGAATTCACATTATAAAATCAACTATTTCTTCTACAAAATGCATCGTCAGTCTTGCCTGAAGATATTCATAGTCAGGAGACATTCACAGTCAGTCTTCATTGATTTAGCACGTCACGGAACGAGAGGGGCAGAACACTGCACGCCATGGAATGCACCACAGAGCCTGTGGCTATTAGAACAGCTGGCAAGTGTTACACATGAAGGGGTCACGTGCGTGTCGCCGGCACGTCGCGTGCCTGTAGAGGACTAATCAATCACACACCACATTCAAGAATTTTCTTTATTTCTATTTTTTTGCGCATTTTCTCGATTTTTTATGTATTCATTAATTTAGCATTAAAATATGGTAATAACTTCAAGTTTGCGTCCTTCTCTTTTTTCGGGTTATATACCGTTATAAACTTTTAAATCCACCACGGGAATTTTAATGACACCGATGTTGATCAACAAACCTTCGGCGGCTCGAGGAGCGCAACGTAACTAACGTTTAGTAGACGTTGTAAGCGAAAAGAGAACAAACAAAACAAAAACAAACGTGAAGTTCCGGCCGGTCGCACGCGGCGGCCTGCCGACGACGCACTCCGCTCGGGGGCACACTATTACACTTAAGTATAAATAAATTAATGCATCAGCGACCCAGGCACGGGGTAATTCATTACTTATCGTATCTGTGTGAAATAATCGTGCGTTGTACAAATTGTACATGTAATGCTGGTAGGCCAACAACTCGTTGTAGTCAAAACTCTAACGCCGGGATCCAATTGTGACAAAGTGAACAAGGCGATGAGTTTTCAGTACAACGACTAGAGACCCCACACGATTGGCAATTGACACATATCTCTAGAATGTTATCCTTACAACAATGAGACCGCATCATCGGTACGGTTTGCAGACCACGAGACCAATGCCATTTCGTCATGAGATGCCCCCGGGCGCGGAGTGGACGGCGACAAGCCAGCACCACGTCACACCATAATATTTTATGTTAAATTATACATAGTATTATGTTTTACATTTATGTAAGAGCTGTTGATTGTAAAAAAATTATATGTATGTATATCCCTATAAATGCTGAGTTGGTTTATTTGTCGAGAGCTGTGTTTGCCTTGACTGCGATTACACACTCCTCACCGCAAGACTTCAGCACGGTGCACTGAAACAAGACAATTGTACAAGTTAATCATCAGAAACACAAGACACAAAGTTGCAAGTCACAATTGGGATATTTAATTAAATCATTCTGTAGTTTCTGCCTACCCCCATGGCAAAAGGCGACATTCGTTCGATCAGCAGTCTATATCTCTTGACAAAATCTTGAGCTACAGTACATTTGTATGATATTGATAATGTACACACCGATAATCACAATCAGCTTTCGAAACAACACCGGTTACATTAATAAAATAATTTTCAAAATTCGGCACGTGACGAAAAAACTGACCTACACACTAGCTTGTACCAACGCCCATAATATGCCTGCCTTATCATACAGGAAAAGGATACTTAGTATTTTAAGGAAAAATCTAATTCCACATACAATAGGAATAATCAAACATCGATTAGGTATAGCAAGATATGAAACTGACTACATATTTGAGCCATGAACATGAAGAATGTATTCAACCTGCCTAGCCTTTTTAACCGACTTCGCAAAAAGAAGGAGGTTTTCAATTCGACTGTATTTTTTTTTTTTTATGTTTGTTACCTCAGAACTTTTATTGGGTGAACCGATTTTGATGATTCTTTTTTTATCTAAACGCTGATGCTTGTCATGTGGTCCCATTTAATTGTCATCAAGATCTGATGAAAATCTTCGGAGATATACAACAGAACTCTTCAATAAATGACGGCAAATCACTCGGGATAGCTGCAATCGCATTTCTGTTTATAGTTTTCACCATTTCATAACATAACATCACACTGGTAAATTGTAAAGGGGTACGCAAGTGTAAAAAGTTAACCTTGGTATCTATATTCTTAGTCCACCGGTTTTGTTTAAGTTTCATGTTATTGGGTTAATCTATTCGGGCTTCACTTTGGGCATTATTGGAACCTAGCCTATAGAACTGGTCCATTATGTACCAGAACTAAAAAGTGAAAAATAAAAAAACTTTTTACAAAAAATACAACCGACCTCCAAAAAAAACACTACAAAGTGAAAAATAACTTCAATTTCGGAAGTCGGTGTCAAAAAAACAAGAAAGGAAACAGGAACACCGACTTCCGAAATTGAAGTTATTTTTCACTTTGTAGTGTTTTTTTTGGAAGTCGGTTGTATTTTTTCTCAACTAAACTGGGACCATTTTTCTTAAAAGAAGAACGGATAAGTAAATAAAACACTAAACTGCAAATAGAATTCGAAATCATATCTTTATCATGAGAGGTAAGGAAATGGTTATCGATTCTTTGCGATTGTAAAGGAGTTAGTGTCAGTAGGCTCTGACTTTAGCACTTAGTATTCAAACTGCTCTGAATAATTGATTACGGTGATCGATACGAATGCGAAGACGTGAGTCATGTATATAGTTTGTAGAGCTACAGGCATTTAGCAGTTGCAGTAAAATATTTTTGAAGAAAAATCTTCGGGTAGTTGACAAAAAATATATAATTTAGTCCGTCAGTTAGATAACCTAAAAATATTGGACACGTATTTTATCTTTTGCCACGTAAACAAAACATGACGACAATATAGTGAGTTGAAATATCCTAAGACGTCACGGTGTGCTACAATTTATACTGACAAAGTGACGTCACAAGCCCCCACTCCTGAACTTTGATGCGCTTTATCTTTGTCAATTTTTATACATTTGTTATAGCAAAAAATACGTGTCCAATATTATTTGATAATCTCTCTGACTTAGTAAATAAAATTATAATTTTTCTACCAAAGGAACATCCCTATTAGTAACCTATGGAAGACTACTTTTACGTATTAAGAGCAAAATTCAGGAGGATTCTGCACTTGATCTACTTTAGAGGATGTTTCTCCTCTAAAGTAACTTCATATTTTGCCGACATTGGATGCGACACTGTTCTATGGTCCCTATACAATTGTACATACATATTTACTTTGGAATATATAAACACCGTTTGTTTTCAGAATGTTACAATACAATCTGAATACATACTGTCTTGTAAAAGGTGCAATAAAGGACAAACATGAGTAAACTAACTCAAAATACCTATCTCGAAACAATTTCCTACCCATATGGGGTGAACGGAAATTCATCCGGCATTTCCACCAAGCTTTAATATGAGTAGGAAGCAACTTGGCTGCTCTCCAACCACGTTGACTACACGTGGTTGCGAGGCTAAAGATCATAACAGAATAAAATAGTGGTGTCTTTTCAATGAATCTAACTTTCTAACCTAGCTTTTGACCACTGTAATAATGATTGTAGGCTCGCTTTTGACCACTGTCACCTGATGGTAAGCGATTGTGTGGTCGACGTTGAAGAACGCTTGCCTAGAATCCCCAGGTTGTAGGGGGAAACACAGACTCCGGCAGCGAATTCGACTCCTTAGCTGTACGCACTATGAAAATATTCCCATTTATAGTTATTTTCAGTTCGAAACGAATGCGAGAATAAAACTTGCGCTTTACTATAGGTAAATAAATATAATGTACTCAAGACCCAACTGTCCATATGGCTGACAATGAATGCTAGCCCAGGGTATGGGGCAGAGATTTCATGTACGAGTGGATTTAGCACCAACAAGTTATAGAAACATGTCAGAGACTCTATACTCGATAAAACGATATTTTGCAGGTGTAACCTATGTTTAACAACCAATTACGAAACTTTTCGATTATCGAGTGACCATTTTGGAACACAACATTGCTTCACAACGCATCTGAGGCATAAGTCTACTGTTTGATACAACCCTGGCAACTATAAGTTAAGAGGCAATGAGTTACTTCTAAACAAGCGCGCTGTATTGTATCAATAAAAAATAAACAAATTGAAACAGAAGAATTTTAAAAAGGTAAACAATTTCTAAAATGTTTAGAGCAGCTTGTAATACACTAAATCAATCCCGTAATATTACAGATTATCTATTATGTGTAAACACAACAAACCGAGTCTTCAAGTACATACTATAGATTATGTTACGTTTTAGTATTATGATCTCAGAAATCACTAATATTTATGTATTTACCAATCGGCTCGCGCCACGTGTTGCATTGTCCGGAGTCATTAACATACAGGCGTCATGCTGGTTCTAATGCCGGCTGTATACTCTCGCGCGAGTGCCCTCGGGGTTTCAGTACTGATTTGAATCATGAAGTATTGTGTTTAAAAACTCAATGTACAGCGTTTCCTCGGGCTCTGGCGCGAGGGTGTACACCCAGCATAAGAGTACTCGGCGTAAAAAGAGATATAATTAAGCTGTCTTTTTGAGGACTAGGAATTACAAGTCGAGCTTGAGTTCGGCCTTAGTAAATATAAGACCTAAAGGTGTGCAATCTACAACCTATTTATCATGTCCCTTGAAGGCTGTAGGTAGTGATTTTAGATAAAAATAAAAAATGGTTTGTTAGATTACCAGAATACTGTATTATCAATTTCTTATCTGTTGAACTGAATCCGGATTAAGATTTGGGAAGTTAGCAGTCATGAACTAATAACGCGAAATGACGTGTTCAGGCGCCGTAATAAATGTAGTATGTCAAATAAAATGCGGAATAGCCCATCAAAGGCATGTTTCTAAGCTATTATTGCGGATGGTCGAGTAGGTTTAACATGTACCTAGATGCTATTTGTTTAGGTTAGTCTGTTCTATGTAGAAAACAAAAAGGATGTTTACAAACAATAGAAAATTAATAAGGATAAAATGCTTGCTTTTGCGAATTGACTAAAGCTGAAAAACGGAAACCACAAAGCGTCTCAAAGGTCAAGTATCAGATGTCAAGCCACTTCAGAGGCGGTGAAAATTTCAAGCATACTTGCAAAATTGCGACTTTCCCTTATACGTAACGTTCGAACTTTGAATCAATTTATAATTAGACATGGAGGATCAAATCTGAAGCCTCGCAACAAATCGAAAGAATGAGAGTTTATGAGTAAATTCCTATCAATGACTTGTATTTGTTTGATCAACATATTACGTATTCAGTTAAACAAATGTTGCAAAACGAAATCAAAAAGGTCGAATTATTTTGTTCTTTGAATACTTCTTGCCAATCAAGTTTCCTTGTCAAATTCAAGTAGGGACTTACATTGGTTCCGAATTACCGACCCAAATCAGCGTAAGAAATAATAAGGTTTAAGTATGAAGTCCTGTTTCACCTCCTCCAGATAAGTTCCAGTTAAGATATAAGTCAATTTTTCAAATAATTTATCTGCAAGGTCATGTTTGTGCCGTTTGATTATTTGTTTTGAGGTGATGGAACAGGCCTTGAAATACTAGAAGAATGACGCAGCACTACTCACCAAAAGCTCTTTGCCGCTATCGAAGTCAGCACGCAGCTGGGTGCCGAGGTCACCGTCGGGGTACTTGAGGTCCTCACGGAGGTCACCGTTGTCAGCCATGAGAGTCAGGTAGCCGTCGTCAGAGATATCGGTGAGCTGGTAGTCCTCGCGCTTCACGTGCGGCACGTCCATGTTGTGAGTGGATGGGCAGATATCCTCGTATCTGGTGATAAGGAGTGGTTCATGAAATTCAGTTTGTAATTTGCAGGGGGTATGTTACCTACTGCAGAACATTCACGGTATAACTTTTTATGGCTTCAACAGGTATTAGAATAGAATAAAGGGGCACACAACGTGATGCAAAATCAAAGTTACCATTAATGTGTGAGGACTGTTCCGAACAAAGTTGGTAAGTTTGGACTTAATTCTTGATAGTAAACTCGACCTATACATAATATGTTTTGCATCAGAGCAGGACACCCACAAAATTGTTTTGGTATTTTATAACGTTTAAAATTAGACAATGTGGAACACTTAATAATAGCTAAGTTTTAGAGGCCCAAATCGACAAAAAAAATTAACTCAGAGTTACTTAGCAATTAACTCTGAGTTAATTTTTTACACAAGGTTTAATTGACAATATTATATGACAATTGACAACCTGTCAGTTAAACCACGTGTTAGCAACTAACTCTTACCCTCTTACTAATAAACGCAGAATAAAGTTATACTATGTATAAACCTATGAAAATGTATGGGTATACCTTCGTTATACCTGGTATAACTTTATGCCGTGTTTATTAGTAAGACGGTTAGAGTCAAGTTGTTCATGCAAAGTGGGCTTTAGTACATATTAGTTAGGTTACTAGCCTCAATCCAGGACTTCTAAGATCTAACTAAGCAATCGTTTTGTTTATATGTAATTATAGACCAGTCTTTTCGCGATAGCGGTACATTTTTGGCCTCGCTAGGGACAGCGGGACTGTCCCGCCCAAAACGGGACGTATGGTCACCTTACCTATACAGCAGTCTCTAAAAGTTAGACAAGTCACAAAAAATGTGTATACCTAAATTTAATCTTAGATATTGCTACAGAATCTGTGATTCAACAACTCATAATCCTAATGAAAACAGTGATTCAGCACCAAAATTAAACTTGGCGCAAAATGGCTTCAATGTGTAACGATTTATGGACTAAGTAGGTACTTATGTGTGGTTCATTAGATTCTGGCACTATTACCAATTTAGGAGCTAGACTTTTATAAGGACACAAGTATACCTAAGATCATGTTGTATCAGCAAGTAGGTACTTGGCATTGGTAACTAAGAAAAATAATACTGAAACATTTAATCTGAAATGTCATCTATTAATAAGTATTATCAAGTGTAAGGTCAATAGATTCAGCTGTTCAAATACGAATACTTCTTTGAGATAGCTGAAGAAATCAATAGTGTCCGACAAAAATAGTCGCCCAGAGGAAAACACGTAAAATTTTAATGAAACAATAACTGCGATATCTGAGAAGCTAACATTAGATATTAAAAGCATAATTGGAAAGGTTTATTAAATAAACTGATGTTATTTTCTTTCCTTTATGTACGTACACGATAAAACATGAAAATAAAGTATGAAAAAGCTTGTGGAAAACGGAAAAATCTCGTCTTTATAATGTAAACAAATTGTTTCAGTCAAAAGTTCATAAAGAAAAATGTAAGCTCGTGGTTTTACGCAACAAGGTGGCTCATAGAATTACTGCAAGGGCGGTTACGCACTATCACCGATCCGACTCAGTGATTTGAGTTCCGTATTATGACGGGTAAGGTTCGGATGCAGTGCGTAACCGCCCTAAGGCCTCTGTTGCTTTATAAGGGGGATATCCATTTCAATAACGGATTTTCGCAATATTGCAGAGTTTTTTTTTTTCTGGTAAGAATTTGTTAATGTCCCCTGCAGTGGGACAGTAACAGTTGTTTCCATTTTTTGGCAAGTTCGTCACCACTCCTAAACCACATAAGTACCATTATTGGCACACGTGGTTTCTGTTGTCACGTGACCAACCATACCACGTGTTAATAACTGCTTTCTCTTCAAAAGATCATAGTCATTTTAACATAGTCGAAAACGGTTTATTTTTTACCGTTACCAATGTAATAAGTGCTATTATTGCGATTAAATCTTCCACGAGACGTACTAATTATGTGCGTGCGTAGGAGATAACTTCTTTTCATACTTATCAATAACCTGTGCTATATAACACACTACAGAGGCAAAGGCAATTAATTTAGCTAGGTAAGGATGAATTGATACAATATTTTAAACATGAATACCTATAATTTGCCCTTTGCTGTGACAAAAGCCTCCTGTAAGTGCGAACCGGCCATAAACGACCACGCAGGCCCAGTGCGGGTTATGGTAGATGTCACATATCTTCGAATTTTAGTTCTAGGATATTCTCTCACAATGTTTTCCTTTGTCGTTTTGACAGCATCGGAAATAAAATAAATAGCACAAAATAATACGTCTGTCTGGGTTCGACCCACGACCTATAAGTCAGGGCCGTAACCACTGCTCTTTTTCCAATAATGCTACATTAATTCTTGTTTTTTAATAATATTGTGGCCTTGGACGGTGATCTCAAAGCACAGTCGTGAAATGAGACGCATAGTCGGGCCTGGTATGATGTCCGAGTAACCTCAGCACGAACTAGGTATGGGACCGAGTTCGCGACTCTATGGGCTCGGCTGACGGTTTTGACAGTACTTATCAATGTAAGCATTATTGATAAGACCTTACCTACTTGATAGTGGTTTCTGGTCAAGTGTAACACGATAATAGCAAGATTGCGACTGCTTTGTTAATGAAATAAATATTTTTTGGAGAATTTGATGATTGTTCTGAAGAACTGTTCTAGACAATGTTGCTTATTGTATACAACTCTCCCGAGATTTAGTAGGTACATATTATTTGCAATTAAGCACCTTAATTGCGTTACTTTAAAGAAAGCGTGTACGTGTGCTTTGCTTGAATTCATGACTTCATATGTTTAAAATTTCGTCTACTCGACAGCGTCTTAAAACACGCTATGGATTCTATTGAGCTATCAAAATGAACGCATACATGATATGATCTTTGCAATCAAGTTACACAATAGGTAAAGTGATGGTGTCTTTTGTCTTTATCAGTGCCTTGAGAAAAAAGTGCTCAAAGGTCTATATTAAGCTGAAAACACGAGGTAAATATTGAAATAGGTACTTACTTCTTGCCGTTAAAAATATCAATTCCAACCATGTGAACTTTAGCGTGGCCGTGCTTTCCAGTTTTAGAAGTGGACATCTCGACGATTTTGCAGGGGCGTCCCTTGAGCATGACGAAACCGTTCTTGCGCAGGGCGGAGCATTGCATGGGGAAGGTGGCGGAGGCACCGGAGTCCCCGGTCTCGAAGTGAGTATCCTCGATGTCTGCCATTGTGTGTGTCGAGTTTTAAATACGGTCAGGAGTGATCTGGTAATAAAAATAAAGGCTTCATTAATTATTTTAACTCCTTTCACTTTTGAAATTCCTGTTGAGAGTAAATACGTGACTAACACATTTAACTAGATAATAAACTCCGAACGTGTTTTATCATCAACTCCTAGTTCAAAGATCACACAGATCAATTTAATTACAGCAGAAAACGAACCAACCTATCAAATCTTAAACTGGGACTTAACTCAAAAATCTCAAAATCGAATCACAAGACACGAAAATCTGTTCTAAATTAGAACAAGACACTGAACTTGACAATCTTAACGGTTCTGGACCCAATAACAGTTTATGTACAAATGCTGTTAACCAATAGAACCTTGGCATCAAATCTCAACATGATTCACAACGTGACGAAAAAAAATTCGCACATGGGTTGTTGACCTGCATGTCAATGAACTCTTAGAAAAGTGAAACCTTCAATTTGCAAAAGAATATGGCAGTTTCGCCAATACTGTGAAGACAGTGATTAATTTGATACAGGTTAATAAATAAAAATGATGAAATTTTATAGTGATAACAGCTGATTTGGACAAACATTGATGTTTAAAGTGCTTGTTGCCAGCAGAAAGATTCATATTAGGCTATCCAGTGCTTGTCTACAGGATTCTCAGCTAAATAGCATGGTTATATTGAAGTTTTTCGCGCGCACTTGCGTGCTAGCAATAATTACTTAATAACAGTGTTATGTACATTTGTGGCCCTGTACGGTGATCCCAGATCACAGTTGTGAAATGAGACGCATAGTCGGGCCTGGTGTATAATGTCCGAGTAACCTCAGCACGAACTCGGTATGGGACCGAGTTCGCGACTCTATGGGCTCGGGTTGTGATGACTCATTGACCTACTTGTAAAGAAGATTGAATTACTAACAGCTGACTAGTGCATATAATAATAAAAAAACATTTTCATAATAGGCTGACAAGATGACATTCTCCAATTTTTTATAGTTAAAAGTTTACATGAGAACTTTATTTTAACAATTATTGGCGAAAGATAATGAACTTAAATAATTATTTAAAAAAGTTAAAACAAAAATTTTTGGTATGAGACAAACCATATCAAGAAAACATGGTAGGTATCTAGCTGTTAAAGAAGAAATTTAGCTTCAAATGAACTAAATATGTAAATACAACAGTGTTTTGTCTTATTTACATAAATATTCAAGGAATTGAGAATTTAATTAATTCCAACGATGTCAAATACTCTTACATTTTTCGTGAATTAAGTATAAAAAACAGTTCCTAAAATTGTTGTTAGAAATCAGTTCCATTTTACAACAGCATGTTGATAACAAGGGATTTTCTCAAAGAGAGAGAGAAGAACAAATGTGGATAAAAAGATTGATAATACAGATGAATAAACTTTATCCTACCCAAGATGTATATTGTTGGTTCATTAAAGGTGATTCAAGTTCAGTTTGAAAGTCAATTACGATTGACAATTACATATATGAAATGATTAGATTAAAACATGAAAGAAGAAATTTCATTACCAGATTGCGACGAAGCCCAAAAGGAGGCTTATTCTCAATGTGATTTTCGCTTGTTATCTAGATGATTATTTAATGAGACGTTTTGCTGGACAAAGAACACTCCCAAGCTGTAAGGGTTTTATTCCGAGACTACATAAACATATAATCCTAAATTTGAAACCAAAAACAAGCTAAAAGGAGAATATTAGAGATATAAAAGAATAAAGCGAGTACACAATAATAAGTTTTGCAAAAACAACTTGTTTGCTATCTATAGAAATTTTACATCACTGGAATTTAAAAAAAAGCATTTCTTCAAAGCAAAGGTTGAGACATCACATTATCACAATGAAACATAGTTGCAGACATTCACTTATCTGTCTTTCTATAGTTATAGGCAGTTCTAGTAAAGATATGCGAAAGGAGTCAGTGAATCAATCACAAACAAGATCTGTTTCACTAAGAACAGGATTTCAAAAAACCACACACATTTCAACACAAGACACCAAATTTGTTATGAGCTTGAGTCCTGAAATTAACAATTACACTCCAAAAAGAATGGCTTACGCTAATTTGAAGCAACTTTATAACTGCAGTATCAGCTCAAATATGTCAAGTCATACATATAGGTAGCACACAGCTATAAATATAACCTATACACAACACATCCACTATACTATAGGGTGGAAAGAGTCTAGACTGTTATAGGTATGTTTTTGAAAATTTTGACACGACCTAACCCCACCTCAGCGGTGCGACGAAAAACCTTTGTGGGAGGATTTACTTGACATCAACCATACGGTGACGAATAATGACGATAACATAAAGGTATGGTGCAAAAACAAAAGTTACTGAATGAAATCAATCCTGACGCACGATGATGATGACGACACGGAGTGTATGGTGTGGTTCCCGAACATGTGGTTCACAAGAGACATCTTGACCATGTCGTATTCAGGACCAACACACAAAATAATCAAGCCACAAACCGTTTTAACACCTCTACAACAAATTAAACACGTAACAACGTAAAAGAATGTGAACTTGATCTGATTTGCGAATCCGGAGACAACGAAAAAAAAATATAGCGATTTGACAAACGTGCCGGCGCCGCGGCACATTACATTTTCATAAATTACACAAAATCCACAACGCGGTATCGCCGTATATGCACAAATTTATATTCACCATAGAAAATACTTACGAAAACAATAATTACAACTATTTAGAAGGGATTCACGATAAAACTAAGATATTTATCGACACTCACATGTGACCGACGGGTTCTTCAACCGAAAGGTCAATTTGCGCCTGCGTAGCACCTATAACACTCACTTCCTGTCGCGGGGTTCACAAAATGGCCGAAACGCCGCCGCTTATTGGCGGTAATTATGAACTCATGGGTTATGATGGAATTTATAAATTGAAAGTTTGTATTTGCTAATAATTTACAAGATATAAAAATATTATTTTAATTTAGGATACGTTTAGAGTAGTTAATTATTCAAATATCTTAAAATCAAGGTTAAAAGATAGTAAACGTTTAAACTGTTTTACCGAGATAAACATCCTATGACATCTATATTCTAATAGGTGGCGCTGTTTGCAACTTATCAATACAGATAAAATATTTTTTATTTATTGACCGGTGAATGGCGTTTAGTCATTTTAGTAACTTACTATTTATTTTATTTTTATTTCATATATCATAAAACTTTCAGAGAAGGTAGATTTTTAAAAAAATATTATCATTTATTTATTTTCCTAATAATATTAAAAAAAAAATCGACATTATATAGACATTAAAATGATTGATATTATAGCTCTGGTAAAGAATACTTAGGGTACAACGTGGTAAATTACATGATGCTAGCGTTGCATTAATTTATGTATATATTTATTAGAAAATATTTAAAAGATATCAAGAAATCGTAGCATCGATAATAAATTCGTCACCAAAATGATGACAAGACATCATTCGCATCACCGTTTCTTTTTTAAACATTAACCCAAAGTTACCGATAGATGACGCTACTTACCCATGGCCCAAAAAATACTATCTCACACTCAGATCAAATAAAAAGTCAAAAACATATCTTTTGAAAAATGCATATTATTTACACATTTTATCAGAGTGTCAAATAGAAAACTTCACAAAGTAGAGTGTTTAGGATAGCCAAGGGGTAGCTCAAAGCTAACTAACGTCACTTCACTTACTGCAAATGATTGTAATTCGTGGCTCTTAAGGCAGATGTCGCTATTGGGTACAGTGGACCAAGTCGATTCACCAGACTACTATTTTCACTTTAGAGGCTGTCTTATGATTGCTAAGACATTATGATTTCTCTTTCTTAAGCAGTCATCCATCATGAATGCATGACACCGTCATCTTCGTATTCGTTGTCTAAATATTCATTGGTGAAGGTTTGGCCCGTCTTGGAAAGCTTTCTTCTAAGCCACTCTGCCTTCGGTTCTTCTCAGGGCATTGGCCATTTTGAGTCCTGCAGCCGGCAAAGGGCAAAGTGTCTGGCAATCTATCTTAATGATAACTAATACCTTAAGGCAGACATCTTCTTTGTTGACTTGCCTTCTTCAGATGAAGTAGCTGTCGTTCGCTTATCATGGATGATGGAGGCTCAGATCTAATTATTTGATCTGAGGATGGCGGATGAATTGTTTTCTTAGCATTTTGATGGCAATCTAAATGGAGCCGACCATGGGCGTATTTAAGGAGGTTTCAGGGGATCCGGGCCCCCACCTTAGCATACGATATATCTACCTACCTATAAATTATATGTACTGTAAGGACTCACCACTTGAGAAGGCAACCTACTTGCCTATTAAAACACTGGCAATATTTATTACTTGAAAGATGTATGAATTTCGAACAGAGAATAGCTGTAGATGTTTTTTGTTAAGTTTGAATGTGTCAGAATTGGATTGAAGCCGCCCAAAGACGGGCGTATTGTAATATCTTACTAAATATATAAAATATAAAGTTATTTCCATGTTTAACTGCTGCTCACCCTGTCTACCTCCCTTACAGTACACAGGACACTGCGCCGTGCAATTCCCCCTGCCCGTCGTATGCGTAGTATGTATATGGCAGAATCATTGGGAGCACATAAAGAAAAACTAAAAAGAACTAAAAAGACGTAAACAAGAAAAATATCATGCTGTGCAGTCGGAGGATACATATTCTCGAGCAGGCTGACCCAAACCAGATTTTTTCTTGTTCACGTCTTTTTAGTTCGCTTCTTAAGTAGTCGGGATTTTTGATTTTTTGAATTTTTGAAATCGCCTCTTAAAACCCTATAGTTTTGATACCCCACAAGATGGGATATGAAGAAAAACAAAATTGGGCCCCACCATATGGCGCCCAAGAGCCGCCATTTTCCTGTTTTTAATGTAGCCAGTGACACTCCCACGATTACGACGAATCGATTGACGTACGAATCATCAAAATCGGCCAACGCGTTTGGCCTCTGGAACGCCACATAGGAACAAACATACATACCTACATACATAGACTGAAAAACATATTACCCATCTTCGGCAGTCGGGTAAAAAACCATCCACCGCACTAGAAAGTCTAGATCAGTGCCAGCACCAATTTTTTCCTACTATAAAAAAGCTTCGTTCGCTCAGAGAATGCTTCCTCTGACTGGTGCGATCTCGCTGCGGATGTTCCTCAGGGTGGCGTCCTTTCTCTTCTTCTTTTCTCGGTTTTTATAAACGCTATCACGAAGTTCTTAGCTTCACACTTTCATCTCTATGCAGACGACCTGCAGCTTTTTCGCCACTTTCAAATCGAAGAGCTCACTGAAACTATCATCAATGTCATAGATATAATAAACAAGGTCAATGTCAATGGGCTAAAAGTCTTGGACTCCTAGCGAACCCATCAAAATCACAAGCTCTTATTATTGGTGGCAGATACTTCATCAATCTGTTGAGTAGCCAGTCTCTCCCCCTGTTTTCTACGATGCCGACGCCATAAATTTTTCCAAAAAAGTTAAAAACTTAGGGATTTTCCTTCTATCTTGGAATGTTCACATTGCAGAAGTAAGCAGGAGGGTGTTTTGCTCGTTTCGGTCTCTGAAGCATCTCCAAAAGTTACTCAGTCTCTCCTTCTTCCTCTTCTTGACTGCTTTCTTGATGCGACTGAGGAACTTCTTGATAAGCTCGAACGTCTGCAGAATTTATGCATTCGTTTCATATTTGGCCTCCGAAAATACGACCAGGTGTCCGAATTACGGAAGCAGTTGAAATGGCTGCCTATTCGATAGCGCCGAGATGCTCACACTCTTTCATTACTCTTTTCTGTACTTCATAATCCTAAGTCTCCTTTATATCTTCGAGAACGCTTTGAGTATCTTGTTCCGAGAGGAAAAACTTGTCGTCTGTCATCATCTCTTCTCCTTCGTTTTCCTTCCCACTCTTCAAGTCGTTACGATGGATCTTTTACTGTTCGCGCTGTGCGCCTCTGGAAATACACTTCCACACTCTATACGGGATAGGAGGTACGAGGTTTTCAAGAGAAGAATTAAGGAATATTTCCTATCAACATCATCATCTTCCTGCCCTTATCCCATGTTACTTGGGTCGGCGCAACACGTTTTCTTCTTCCATACCATCCTGTCCCCCGTCACTCCATCACTGACGCCCTTTTCTTTCATATCACTCCTCACACAGTCCATCCATCTTTTCTTTGGCCGTCCCCTCCCTCTCCATCCATTCACATCTATATTCATAACTCTTTTAGTAACATGCGTTTCATCCTTCCTCATCACATGACCATACCAGGACAAACGGTTTCCTTTTAACTTTTCTGTTACTGGCGCCACTTTCAAACTACCTCTAATATACTCATTTCTCACTTTATCCATTCTCGTCACTCCGCACATCCATCTCAACATTCTTATTTCTGCTACATGCAATCTCTTTTCATCCATCTTTTTCACAGCCCAACATTCTGATCCATACAGTACGACAGGTCTAATCACGGACTTGTAAGTATTTCCTATCAACATGAATCATTAATTTATGTATTTACAATTGTAATATTTTAGTTTTGTATTATGTTTATGCATTGTGTGTTGCACACACGTGTATTTGTTTAGTTTATTTAGTGAGTAGAGTTTTTAATAAGCTTTTGTTGTGCACATTGATGTACTATCCTCAAATGCATATTTGTCTAAGCAACTGAGGTTTTCTGTTAGAGAACCCAACTATGGGTTAAGCTCGCCTTTGTACATAAACTGTTCTATTGTATTTGTAAGTTTTTATGTTTTGTGTACAATAAAGAATAAGAATAATAGTTTAATAATATGGCATTCGATTGGCATAAAAACAATACCTAAAATGCAATGGTACCTACCGCCCGGACTATATTGGACTCATTGAAAGCGTGACAGACAGTTTACAGAACGCAATGAAAGAAGAAAACGTGAAAGGAAGATAATATATCTACTAATGAGACCCTTATTAGATGCGTTCTTACTAATATCAGTAGAAACTGACACCTTGAAAGAAAGTAAAAAAGTCAAATACATATTTATTTCAACTAGGCCATTAAGGTTGCCCAGGTTGGTTGTGGTTGTAGTCGGTCAATCTTCCATACAAACGTAGTCTGACGATTACTCCACTGTTTGACGGTGTACGTTCAAAATAAAAAAATATATCAATCTGTCTCATCATTATCTAGAACTCTAAGGAAAAAAAAGAAAATGAAAGTTATGAGCGTCGAAAGTGCCGTATTTCAACACTAATTTTAACGCATCTTTGGGCGCAAATAAATATCATAAAAATAAGGAAAATTGCAAAACAGTCACCATACAAGGATAGGTTAGAAGTTCAACAATGCAAATAATTTTATTTTGAACAGATACCTTTAGCCGTTTTTTCATGATATCCATATTCCCAAAGGTCTGTTTATAAAATTTCGTGCGCTCATTTTCGTCCTAAATCATCGTACATTTCTTTATATATATTTCATTTATTTGCAAATGTGTGTATTCGTACGTGAACTAGCTTCTTACTGCTCATCACAGTATCCATCGCTTTCGCTCGTGTTGTCAGATGAAATAGCATGCATTTTAACCCCGCGCACAAAATAGTTCGTGCCGTCGACTAGGGCAAAGACAAAAAGACAAAAGACACTTTTGAACGTCAACAATTACAATTTACAAGTAATAACAATTGATTCTACCGTGCATTCGGAAAAGTAGCTTGTTATGGAGAAGAACGGACAAGAAACTCCATACTTAATCTTTAAAAAAAAGACTAGCGAAAAGTACCTTATTATGTCAATGTTTCCAAAGCTACAAAAATACGTCAAGTTTTAGCTTAATAGGATGCCAGGAAGTGCTTGAAAAATGGACACACATACACGCAAGGTAATAATTTAAAGCTTGTAAAAATTGATTATAAATTTAAAAAAAACTTTTTTTGCAAAAAAATACTACCGACTTCGACGTCTTTTTGCGATATGGACACCGACTTCCAAAAATAAAGTTATTTTTCACTTTGTAGCTTTTTAAGTTTTTTTATTTTGCCCTTTTTAGTTGTACTTTCCTAAAATAGGCAAGTTGTTTAGTAAGGTACCTATAACGCCAGAATAGATTACCCGAATAACATGAAACTTGAACATAGCCGGTGAAATGAGAGTTCTGCGTACCCTTTTATAGTGTACTGGCGTGATGTTATGTTATGAAATGGTATAAACAATAAACAGACATACGATTGCAGCAATCCCGAATGATTTGCCGTTATTTATTGTAGAGTTCTGTTGTATATCTCCGAAGTTCTTCATCAGATCTTCGCCAAATTGAAATAGGACCAATTTTTAAAATCTGTCCACAATTGACGGAGATATCGGTGAACATACATTAAAAAAAAAAACACAAGAAGTTGAACATAGAACCTCCTCCTTTTTGGTAAGTCGGTTAAAAACGGGCGAAAATATACTGAATGGGCAACTATTATACTAGTAACAATTTATCCGGTTTGAGTTATACCTTTTAGGAGGTTTTTGTGAGCTGCGGTAATAGTATTGTTACTTAATTTAATTGTATTTGGGATTCTTTTTTCTATTTTAGCTTAATATTCTTTTGGAAATAGCTGAACAACCATCGAGGCGACATCGCTGTGCAGCGCGGGAGTTCGGGTGTATCTATTCGTGTTTTCAACGAATTCGTCCAAGAGCGAGCGAAGCGAACTCGGGATCTCCCACCATTTTTATTCACCCACTGTTTGTCTTTGCTTAGAATTTCAGTAAGCCATATTCAGTATTTTTTACAACTTTTATTTGAATTTATTTTCGCTCGCTTAAATACTATCCTCATTAAAGGACGTATGCATTGTCAGAGCCTGATTTACCCACAGGCTAATCAGTACCGCTTATTACACTAGTTCAATTAATTTACCGCGTTCTAGCTCAGTTAGCCTCAGTCTGAGTCACACAGAAAAGTATTTAATCTTATTCCAAGATAGTCATAGCTGGAGACAGTGAAAGGCAGCGCAATCCAGACCTACCAGCATAGTTTTTTGAAACAAGCACTACTATAAGCTCTTCGAGCCTGCCGCCACGTCTTGTCTGTCAATAGTAAACCTTATCTATTACAAATAAAATGCAAAATATAGATGTAGCATCAGTAATTCAGGATGCATTCATTTAGATGAAAAAACCGGCCAAGTGCGAGTCGGACTCGCGCACGAAGGGTTCCGTACTTGGTAAATTGCGGTTAACGATTTATGACGTATTAAAAAAAAACTACTTACTAGATCTCGTTCAAACCAATTTTCGCTGGTAGTTTACATAGTAATGTACGTTATATTTTTTTTTTAGTTTTATCATTCTCTTATTTTAGAAGTTACAGGGGGGGGGACACACATTTTACCACTTTGGCAGAGTCTCTTGCGCAAACTATTCAGTTTAGAAAAAAATGATATTAGAAACCTCAATATCATTTTTGAAGACCTATCCATAGATACCCCACACGTATGGGTCTGATGAAAAAAAATATTTTTAGTTTTAGTTTCAAGTATGGGAACCCCCAAAATTTATTGTTTTATTTTTATTTTTGTGTGAAAATCTTAATGCGGTTCACAGAATACATCTACTTACCAAGTTTCAACAGCATAGTTCTTATAGTTTCGGAATAAAGTGGCTGTGACATACGGACGGACGGACAGACAGACAGACAGACAGACAGACAGACATGACGAATCTATAAGGGTTCCGTTTTTTGCCATTTGGCTACGGAACCCTAAAAAGAACTTTTTGCAAAAAAAAAAAAAACATACTTCTAAAGGAAAACACTACAAAACAAAAATAACTTTCTTTTCCGAAGTCGGTTTTTTTGTTACCAATTATTTTTCATTTTTCGACACAGACTTCGGAAAAGGAAATTTATTTTTTGTAGTGTTTTCCTTTGGAAATTAGCCCAAACACGATTAGGTAACATTGTTTTATTTCTACGTTCCAGTGCCTACCTTCCGGCTTCATCATCAGATCAGTTCGATGGTTCCATTTTCATAAGTGCTAATTATTTATAAGTATTTGCTTCATCATAGTCGGTTAACCATTCGAGATATCTTATACCCGTGACCCACTTATCACTAAGGAGTTCCAGTGACCCTCTATGGTCTTCTCCATCAGTTCCACTTCACTAAATGATACTTTCTGAGTGCAAATGCTTACATTGTTGATGAAAATACCAAAATCGTATGCCTATAATATTTGAGGAGTTCCTTCGATTTCTCCAGGATCCTATCATCAGATCCCGATCTGATGATCATGGGACCACCTGGAAAGTATGCCGTTTCAAACAAATGAAGATATTTCCAAATCGGTCCAGGTGTCTTTGAGTAATAGAGTAATACTTAAAAAAAGATACCGACGATTTGAGAACCACCTCCTTTTTTTTTGAGTCGGTAAATAAAAATAAAAATTAACTTATCCGAGGTAAGGTGCTAAAAATTTTGAGCTCGTATCGCCCGCTATTGCACCCGTGGCTCACTCTTTT
Source organism: Orthosia gothica (assembly GCA_949775005.1). Taxonomy (NCBI): domain Eukaryota; kingdom Metazoa; phylum Arthropoda; class Insecta; order Lepidoptera; family Noctuidae; genus Orthosia; species Orthosia gothica. Next base: position 9,352,222 of record OX459066.1, read on the forward strand.
ACATGTTGACTCGCCTTCATTGGTCTTCGCATCTTAGAAGCCAGGAGCCCCCCTGGAAAATAGCTCTAGATACGCCAAGGTCCACCAGATAACTGATCGTAATTGATGGAGACAGATAGTAGACAGCATGAAAGGGAATCAAGATCCTCAGCAGTGAAGATAAAGAAGAAGTAGGTAAAAATGTGTGCACAGTGAAAACAAGTAAAATTTCACAATTTAAAAAACCCCCGACGCATTTATCTTGCGAAAACACCCCGATTCAAACAGTAAAATGCACATAACTTTGGAACGGCTGAACCGATTTTATTCAAAAATAGCTAAGACCAGTCTCGTCAAAATCACCTGTCAAACAAAAAAAAAAACTAAATCAAAATCGGTTCATCCGTTTAAGCGCCATGATGCCACAGACAGACACACAGATACACAAATACAGATACACAGCAACACACGTGAAACTTATAACACCCCTTCTTTTTCCGGCGGGGGTTAAAAAAAACTCAGGGTGAACCACGAGTTTTTCTGACGCCTCTATTTGGTCATACTAGCTAGACCGAAGCGAACACACATGGCGGTTAGCTAAATTTGGGAGTGGTTTGACACTAATTAAAATGTAGTGTTTCTCGTATGTTAAACATGTAGAAGCAAACATTCCATGGCCGTATCTTTCCTATTTTGTTGTATTTTTTATATAAAAATAAATTTATTGTACAAAACCGTTGAGGTACCTCGACGTCTTAGAAGTTATAGTTGCCGGCACGTAAGTTGGCAGGAGTCGTTAGATGCGCACCAGTCGTTTTTTAGGTCTCTTTGGTTACCAAGCGGGACGCGGGGAAATTTTAACAGCGTTCCGAGCGCGCGATTGGTTGGTCAGTTGACACAAGGATCGACTGACCAATCGTGTCGCGTCCACTATCCGTTCGCTGAACGGTTGGTCAGATCGCGCACTATGCGTGAACTTACCCCCACTCGGTCAAAACCTTTCTAAGTTAGATGCCGGGGACTATTATAAAGTAAACAAGTAAAATTTCAAAATTTTAAAAACCCCCGACACATTTATCTTGCGAAAACACCCCAATTCAAACAGTAAAACGCCCATAACTTTTGAACGGCAGAACCGATTTTATTCAAACATAGCTAAGAACACTCTCGTAAAAATCACCTTTCAAACAAAAAAAAACTAAATCAAAAGCGGGTCATCCGTTTAGGCGCTATGATGCCACAGACAGTCACACAGATACACAGCAACACACGTGAAACTTATAACACCCCTTCTTTTTCCGGCGGGGATTAAAAAAAACTCAGGGCGAACCACGAGTTTTTCTGACGCCTCTATTTGGTCATAGTATGACCAAATAGAGGCTGAACCAATTTTATTCAAACATAGCTAAGAACGCTCTCGTCAAAATCACCTTAAAATCGGTTCATCCGTTTAAGCGCCATGATGCCACAGACAGACACACAGATACACAGATACACAGCAACACACGTGAAACTTATAACACCCTAACACCCCTCTTTTTCCGGCGGGGGTTAAAAACAACTGAAATTTCGGAAGTTGGTGGCAAAAAACGAAGAAACAAAAAACGGGAACACAGACTGCCGAAATTGAAGTTATTTTTCAAAAAGTGTTTTTATTTGGAAGTCGGTTGTATTTTTTTTTGTAAAATCATTTTTTTTATAAATATTTACTGAATGACCCATAAAACTCAACAGTAACTTAATCGGTCATACATCCCCTTCAGCCTCTGGTCAATAAAAACCATGTGAAATGAAATCACTCTTCTCAACAACTTTTTATAAACACCATCAATCAACCGGCACACTCCTCTGCCATCCGAAAACAATTACCACAATGTCATAAAGAAAGAAAGAAAGAATGACTTCGCAAAACACATAATCTTCCTATAATACTGCTGTAATTATATCTATCTTTTGTGAGTACTACCCCTAATGTTAGGGGTTTTAGGGTTCCGTAGCCAAATGTTAAAAATGGAGCCCATAATTTCGTTCCGTTCGTTTAGTCTAGACGTTTCAATGTCATTATAATCGGCGATTTAATAATCTATGTGTTACTCTAAAATCCATGTACCCATTGCCGTTGAGACCATGGGTGGTTGGGGCACTGAGGCCAAGAGCCTCATTAGTGAGATAGGGCACAAGGTCCGTGACAAAATGGGTGACTCCCGCTCCGGCTCGTTCTTGGTGCAAAGGTTAGCCATTGCCATCCAACGTGGCAATGCAGCAAGCGTAATGTGCACCTTTGCCCCGGGAACAGTTAGGGTTGGGTTATTTGACTAGTTATAAGACAGATTTTTGACGTGTCGTTGTGAGTTTGACATCTAATTTTAATGTATGTATTATTTGTGTGACAATTCTATAAAAGCCTTAACTAAAACCAAGTATTTACCGGTAAAACCTAAGATTTACCAAGTCTTACTGGTAATAGTCCGAAATGGTAATCAATCAGACCTTATTGTTCTCATCATTTCTTATTAAAGTGTCTCATAGACATTAAATTTGTTCAACACTTACCAGTCTCTGAGATAAATTAATCCTAAGATTTACCGTGTGAATCTTAGGATTTACCTCACAGAAAATGTGAAATCCGTGTGTGCTGGTAAAAACCCGGCATTAGCATCTATCATAGATAATTTCGTACCTTTACAAGTAACACTTGGTAAATCTTAGGTTTTACCAGTAAGTCCGGCTCCGGATCCGGTGGTTAATCTGTGTGTGCCAAATAAACTAGTTTTCTTTCTTCTTTCTTTCTTCAAATCCTGAGTTTTACCGTACTTATTCTTTTTTCTTATTATTTATTGTACACAAAACATTAAAAAAAACATTCAAATACAATAGGACAGTTTATGTGCAAAGGCGATCTTAAACCATAATGGGTTCTCAAACAGCAAACCTCAGTTGCGTAGAGAAATTTGCATATGAGGACAATAAATTATAAAGCTAAATGATTTTATTTCTGTAAGTTGGTTTGTACAAACACTTTTACATGCCGACCATATTTTTAAAACTGGATGAGGTCGGCTTTTCCTATCTGACTACTCTGAGAAGAAAGGCCGAAACTAGCCTAGAGGTCACAGTCTCTTTTAAAGTCCAGACAAAATCTTGTTTAGATCATGTGAAGACCATGTAGATTGGTTTCTGAAATGGTCTTTTGAGGAAAGAACCAGCTAGATTGAGAGGACCTGTCCAGTCAATGCACGCATTTGTCAATAACCGTGCAGCTCAACTCAGAATTTAAGGAGCTCAACGATTCGACGAACAATACCAAAGAAAGGAAATGTGAAGTGCATAACAAAATCTTAAAAAAAACACTTAATAATTTAAAATTCTGACTCACTAAATAAATTAAAAAATATTTGTACACACAATGCATTAACCGCATTATACATATATTATACTTGTATATAACTATAATATTACATTTATAAATGGATAACTTCGGGCGTTTACAGTAAAATAATAAAAAAAATGTGTCTGTATCTCTTTTTTTATTTAGTATCTGGTGCACTCATTAAGTCCTAGAGTTACAATCGAATTAATAACTTGTTTTTCATATTTTTTTTGCGAAAATTGTTAACATGCAATCTTATGTAAGTATATATGCAGTTGATAAAATCAGTATTGGGTATGCGTAATTAGAAGACAATCACGGCACACACGACAGCAAATAGCATACGATCATCATCTGCCTAGCCTTTTCCCAACTATGTTGGGGTCGGCTTCCAGTCTTACCGGATTCAGTTGAGTACCAGTGTTTTACATGGAGCAACTGCCTATCTGACCTCCACAACCCAGTAACTGGGTAACACGGTACCCCGTGGCAAGATTGGTGTCAGATCTCAAGCTTCTGACTACTCGTAACGACTGTCAAAGATCTTCAAATGACAGCCGGGACCAACGGCTTAACGTGCTTTTCCGAGGCACGGAGGAAACTCGGTACGTTGCAATGGTCACCCATCCACAGACCGACCTCGTCAAGCGTTGCTTTACCTTGAAGATAGCAAATAGAATACGATAAAGAAGGGAAAATCACAACAAAGTAATTCAAAACTCAACAAAACAAACATAATTCTGACTACGGAACCTCATACCCCGCTCGGTCCGATACGCACTTGACGGTTTTTTTTCCACGTTTCTACCCCTCGCCACAAGTCGTGATTTATTGAAGAAAGCTTTTAAACCCTTGCGGTGTCCATTGTATCTTGTGTTACCATTATACTCTGCATTACTGGTCGCGATTTGCTCTATTAATTTGATGTTTTTCGTATTTGAGTAATAGCTTATTTACTTTATGGTGGTTTATGTAGTTTTGGTGGTAACGGCTTTAAGGGTTGTTTGAATGGCATAAGTTAAAAAAAAAAAAAAAAACTGTTTTTGTGACAAAAATATTTGAACGAATATTTGAATCGTAATTTAAACCAGTGGCTAGCTCGTGGCTAGCCGCACGGGTCGATCTTCAAGGTTAAGCAACGCTTGACGAGGTCGGTACGTGGATGGGTAACCATTTCAACATAGCGAGTTTCCTCCGTGCCTCGGAAAGCACGTTAAGCCGTCCCGGCTGTCAGTTGAAGATCTTTGACAGTCGTTACGAATAAGCTTGAGATCTGATACCAGTCTTGCCAAGGGGTTACCCAGTTACTGGGTTGTGGAGATCAGATAGGCAGTCGCTCCATGTAAAACACTGGTACTTAGCTGAATCCGGTAAGACTGGAAGCCGACCCCAACAACAATTGGGAAAAGTCTAGGCAGATGATGAATTTAAACCAGTGAGCAGCATTTACTTATGGTTTATCATAATTTATTTTTAACTTGGTCGTCTTACTTGAATCTTTGTTATCTGCCACAGATTCACAAAGATTTAATTTTTTTAGTAATACTTAAGATAAGCTAAAGAACCATAGCATCGGAAACATCCTTTACAGTTCCGTAGATATCCTTCTAAGCATCGTAGACAGCTCCCGTAGCATTTTAAACATCCTTCCATCCGTTTATTAATAAAACTGGGCTCAAAATTAACAACCGGAAGACCCAGGAGATGCGTACAGGTGTGAGGAATTCTTCACCGATGTTAATCGGCACAGAGGTTGTGGAACGCGTCCAAAAACGTACATCGGGAGCGTCGTGTCAGAGACTGGAGGAACTGAAGAGGATATCACTTAACCAATCGCCAAAGCGCGAGCAACCTTCGCACAGCTGAGATCTGTGTGGCAATCGCGGATACTGACCCGAAGTGTTAAACTCAAAATCTTCGGGTCCAATGTCAAATCCGTGCTGCTCTACGGGTGCGAAACGTGGAAGGTAACAAAGGACATCTCGCGCCAAATCCAGGTCTTCGTCAACCGATGTCTTCGTCGCATCCTCGGAATTTACTGACCCAAGATCATCTCTAATGTAAAGCTGTTGGAGAGATGCCACGAGACCCCGATCGACCGCCAGAACAAGCGGCGTAAATGGAGTTGGATTGGTCACACGCTCCGGAGGGATTCCGATCACATTCCTAAACAGGCCTTGGATTGGAATCCTCAAGGAAAAAGGAAGCGAGCACCTGCAAACCTGAAGACGCACCATATTGGCTGAAGCGACGAGGATCGGAATGACGTGGAGCGAAGTGAAGCGCGAAGTTCAAGACCGGTCTCGATGGAGGACTACTGTGGAAGCCCCCTGCCCCAACTGGGGGTCATAGGATCTTAAGTCAAGTAAGTAATCCGTTTAATAATTTGTAGTTGTACTTAGTGACATCTTTTTTTGTGATATTTGCAGCCGTAGGTGTCCTTCGTAGCAACACCGCCGCGTAACCTCTTTCGTAGCATCGTAGCCCGTAGGCATCAGGCGCGTAGCACAGGTGCTACGCCAGCGACTACGAGGGTGCGAGTTTATATCGATTCTATACTGTATTCCTTGACCCTTTAGTTTGAATTTTCTGTATTGAGATTTTGTAACAGTCATGACATTAAATTAGACACATATACAGGGTGGAATTTTGTAATGCCACCTAAAGGGAAAGTGCTCTTAATACAGTAGATAGAAAATTTTACTCAAAGAAAACATTGCTTTATTTTTGAAAAGAAAGAAAACTGCATTCAAAGATTTTCGAAAATTCGCTTGCCACACCCGGGAATCGAACCGACTAAAATCTTTAAAAATTACACCCTGTACTTTTATTGCATCGATCGTTAGGGTCAATTATAAGGATGAAATCTCTCTAACAAACTTGATAAATTAAATGAAAGGAAACCATGAAATCTCAAATTATTTTAATTATTTACAAAAAATGGTAAAGTAACTAATTAGTTGCTCGAAATGGGCTCCATTTTCTTGGAAGAATTTATTCTTCAAACGAATTCTAGTCTTATCTAAATAGTAATTCGTAATTTTAATGGATAAATGACGTCAATGATAATTATTAATTACTCACATAAGAATATAGATGGGTCTTTGAGTAAAAGTGCTTTAACTTGACCCATTGAATTTATAAGTCCAGGTATCATGGTTTTCCTTTCATTTAATTTATCAAGTTTGTTACAGAGATTTCATCCTTATAATTGACCCTAACGATCGATGCAATAAAAGTACAGGGTGTAATTTTTAAAGATTTTAGTCGGTTCGATTCCCGGGTGTGGCAAGTGAATTTTCGAAAATATTTGAATGCCGTTTTCTTTCTTTTCAAAAATAAAGGAATGTTCTAAAATTTTCTATCTACAGTATTAAGAGTACTTTCCCTTCAGGTAGCATTACAAAATTCCAACCTGTAAATAGGTTTATTACTAACTAGCTGTTCCCCGCGGCTTCGCTCCCGTGGGCCACCTCACAGAACCCGTTTTTGGGATTAAAAAATAGCCTATGTTACTCAGGAATAATGTAGCTTTCTATTGGTGAAAGAATTTTTTAAATCGGTCCAGTAGTTTCGGAGCCTATTCGGTACAAACAAAGAAACTGGTACAACTTGGTATAGACAAAGATCTTAAAGTTGACGGCACTCTCAGGCCTTGCATGCTTCGTACGTAGCACCGGAGGCATTCGTCGTAGCTACAGTTACATAGGGGAATTACCTACACCACAGCCTTATATTTACCCGACAGTCTATATATGTTTGTATGTTTGTTCCTATGTGGCGTTCTAGAGACCAAACGCGTTAGCCGATTTTGATGATTCTTACGTCAATCGATTCGTCTTAACTTTGCGAGTGTTACTGGCTACAATGAAAAATAAAAAACCGGCCAAGTGCGAGTCGGACTCGCGCACGAAGGGTTCCGTACCATTATCGCAAAAAACGGCAAAAATATCACGTGTTTTGTATGGGAGGCCCCCTTAAATATTTATTTTATTCTGTTTTTAGTATTTGTTGTTATAGCGGCAGCTGAAATACATCATCTGTGAAAATTTCAACTGTCTAGCTATTACGGTTCATGAGATACAGCCTGGTGACAGACAGACAGACAGACAGACAGACAGACGGACCGCGGAGTCTCAGTAATAGGGTCCCGTTTTTACCCTTTGGGTACGGAACCCTAAAAAATGGCGGATTTTGGGCTCCATATTGTGGCGGCGCAATTTTTTTTCTTTCAAACGCTTCGTGTGGGGTATCAAAATAAATGGTATTATGAGGTGATTTCAAAAATATATAATACTTATATTTTTCAAAGTAACTACACACAACTACAACTTTTTGGTTCGCTTCTTAAGCAGTCGGGTTTTTTTGTTTTTTTGGTTAGATTTTACTTATTTATTTTATTTAGTCAATCAACAGCACATAAAAATATGTGCAGAATATGTGTATTACTGTTTTCGTATTATATCTGATTTTATAACTGAAAATCTTACCATCATTTTGGGTTTTTAACGACAGAAACATTTATTAAAGAAGTCCATCCATCCATCCGTCCATTTTTAACCGACTTACCAAAAAGGAGGAGATTCTATGTTCGACTTCATGTTTGTTTTTTTTTTTTTTGTGTATGTTCACCGATATCTCCGTCAATTGAGAACCGATTTTGAAAATTCTTTTTTTATTTGAGAGAGTATGTTTTGAAATTGGTCCCAGTTTAATTTGGTGAAGGTCTGATGAAGAACTTCGGAGATATACAACAGAACTCTTCAATAAATAACGGCAAAACTCTCGGGCTTGCTGCAATCGCATGTCTGTTTATTGTTTATACCATTTCATAACATAACATCACGCCAGTACGCTCTAAAGGGGTACGCAGATCTCTCATTTCACCGGTTATGTTCAAGTTTCATGTTATTCGGGTAATCTATTCTGGAGTTATCGGGACCTTAGCAAACAACTTGCTATTAGGTAAGTAAAACTAAAAAGGCAAAAATAAAAAACTTTTTTGCAAAAAAATACTACCGACTTCCAAATGAAAAACTACAAAGTGAAAAATAACTTAACTTTTGGAAGTTGGTGTCCATATCGCAAAAAAATTGTACCTACAAAAGACACCGACTTCCAAAAGTTAAATTATTTTTCACTTTGTAGTTTCTCATTTGGAAGTCGGTAGTATTTTTTTGCAAAAAAGTTTTTTTAAACCTAAAGGGTCAAAGGGTGATAAATAAAACCATTGAATTTAAAATAATTTTCTTCTCTCCAATGACCTAATACCTAAGTTACGAATCCGAAGACCAAAAAAAAAAGAAAAAAGAAAACAAAACAATAAAACACAAAATCTATAAATCAGACCAAACCAATAAAAAGCTGCGGGTGTCAAAGCAGCATAGTTTCCATCCACCAGACAGGATACAGAGACACTGAATATGTATGGTTCAACATAAACGACGATAAAAGCGTACGAAACCTAGCAAAATAAATTCCGAGACTAAATGAAGCTAGAGCGGACAATAGACCGGGACTTTCTACGGGCCATTACTTGCCCCGCGCGATTACGCCAAAACGCCAATTCAAATGAAATCATTTACCATATTATTTTCATTTGGTAACACCACCCCTCCTTACTCCATTTGGGCGACTAAATCCGCGGATAGCGGATGGCGGCTCGCGGCTCGAGCAATTTTTTAAATGTACCGCTCGAAATAAATTATGTAGTGAACTGGGAAGGCGCTGCGGACAAACAAGAAATAAAACGGATGAGCGCGACTCTCAGCCAGAGCGAGACAGCAACAGTCGCTCCTCCCCGTCACCCCCCCCTCCTCCCGACGCCGTTCAACTTGAAGACGGCCCCGAGAACTAAGCTCCCGTTTTATTGTCACTTACACCTCGGCTAAGATTTGTTTACCCCTTAAATCTAGTCCCTCGCAATCTTAACAACTATTCCTTCTTCCATAAGACTCAAAGTCCCCTGACGTTCTCTCCGCCATCCGCAGACTTAAGATTGCGCAAGAGTATACAAGACAAGTAAATTTTGAATCAGAGCTGTGATTAAAGAATCAGACGCAGAAACGATTGCTTATAAAGTATTAAGATGCTTATTTCGGATCGTCCGAGAATATTTGATAATAATATTGTCGTCTTATTGTTTCTTGAAAAACTTTGTACGTCTAAATGTCTCAGTAGGTTAACTATACTCTTGGCGCTGTAGCATGGTGCGGATGACAGTTTCAATAAAAAAAATACGCATATACGTATACGCATTTTTTAATCGACTTTCCAAAACAGAGGAGGTTATCAATTCAACTGCATTTTTTTTATGTTTGTTACCTCAGAACTTTTTACTGGGTGGACGGATTTCAATGATTCTTTTTTTATTTGAAAGCTGGTGCTTGTCATGTGGTCCCATTTAAATTTCATCAAGATCTGATGAAGAACTTTGGAGATATACATCGGAAATCTTCAATAAATTACTGCAAATCACTCGGGATAGCTGCAATCGCATGTCTGTTTATTGTTTTTACCATTACATAACATAACATCACACTAGTACGCTCTAAAGAGGGTACGCAGGTGTGAACAGTCAACCCTGGTATACTCTCATTCCACCGGTTTTGTTTAAGTTTCATGTTATTGGGATAATCAATTCTGGCTTCACTTTGGACATTATAGGTACCTAACCTATAGAACTGGTCCATTATGTACCACAACTAAAAAGTGAAAAATAAAAAAACTTTTTACAAAAAAAAATACAACCGACTTCCAAATAAAAACACAACAAAGTGAAAAATAAATTCAATTTCGGAAGTCGGTGTCAAAAAACGAAGAAACGAAAACACGAACACCGAATTCCGAAATTGAATTTATTTTTCACTTTGTAGTGTTTTTTTGTAGTTTAACGTCATACAGGCAACTATGGTATATGGTATAACTATGGTATGACGTGCAACTACAAAAAATGCGTATACGTATATGCGTAAAAATGTTATTGAAACTGTCACCCGCTCCATGCTACAGCGCAAAGAGTGTAGTTATGTTATTTATTGTATGAAAGAAACTCAGGTTTACTTGTTCGTATCAGAGATGAAAATAACTTTATTTGCTTGTTAATGAGTAAATTAGATGTTATACCAATTACAGGAAAACAGGCTCTACTTCGAGTTTTCGAAGACAACTCGCCAGTGTAGGTTTTCAGGAAGTTCTAAATGAATGATCATGTTTAGGGAATAAGTTGGGAGTTTACTTGCCATAGGCATACGACCTCCTACCGAATTCTGCCATTTTTCCCTGTAGGTATGCTGAGAAACATGGAACTATTAAGTACTCCGGGGCTTAGAAAGACTTGCGATCCCAAAGTTGCTACCTCGTATCTACCCTTTATTTTTGAGTGACTTTTGATATTGACTTTTAATATATTTACTTTGACTGGCGGGCAATGTCTATTGCAGGAAGCGGAAAATATACCAAGCCTAGTTAGCTGCATTTTTTTATTATATTTTTATTAAAAAAAAAAAAACTTCGCCCGACACTAGGAATTTCTCAAACATATAAACTCACATGCAGAAACACCCAAAGTCGAAACAACCATCTGTAGGTTGCGGGAACATCGAACCCGCGACACGCAGCGCTGCAGTCAATTGCTCAACCACTGCGCCAACCGTGCGCCCAATTTAACATCACCGTAGTTTTAACTATTTGTCTGTTAATTCTTCTTGTCTGGGTTATATATTTGTGGGGTTACATAAACGGTTAAATAAATAAATAATAAAAAACTAAAATAATGCTGGTGAAATGGGCAGGGTATGGCAAGTGTAGACTCCTCATCTATTCGAGGTTATTTGCGAGTAACTGTGAACAGATTCTTAATTCCAATTATCTAGGTTATAGAGAATTTTGCTAATCTGTTGCTTTGATGCTACATCACAACTTCAGCCTATTAATGTTCCCACTGCTGGGACACAGGCCTCCTCTATGTGAGAGGGAATGGGCCGTAATCTACCACGCGGGCCCAGTGCGGGTTGGTGGATGTCACATGTCTTCGATTTTTGGTTTTAGGACATGCCGGTTTCCTCACGATGTTTTCCTTCACCGTTTTGAGAGCAGTGGTGAAGAAATATTTTACACAAAGTAAAGCGCTTGCCTGGGATCGATCCCACGACCTACAACTTGTAAGTCGCGGCCGATACCTCTGGGCCACCACTGCTCGTGCTTTGATGCTAATGCTAAACTATTCAGAGATTTTTATAAATAAGACTGATTTATCAAACAACTATACTCTATTTCAAAATTTAAAAAGCTCCCGACACATTACCTTGCGAAAACACCCCGATTCAAACAGTAAAACGCCCCTAACTTTTGAATGTCTGAACCGATTTTATTCAAACATAGCTAAACACACTCTCGATTAAGTCACCTTTTAAAACAAAAAAAAAACTAATTCAAAATCGGTTGACCCGTTTGGACGCTATGATGCCACAGACAGACACACAGATACACAGCAACACACGTGAAACTTATAACACCCCTCTTTTTCCGGCGGGGGTTAAAAACACCCCGATAGAAACAGTAAAACTCCTATAACTTTTGAACGGCTGAACCGATTTTATTCAAACATAGCTAAAAACACTCTCGACAAAATCATCTTTCAAACAAAAAAACTAAATCAAAATCGGTTCATCCGTTTAGGCGCTATGATGCTACAGACAGACACACAGAGAACAACACACGTGAAACTTACAACACCCCTCTTTTTCCGGCGGAGGTTAAAAATACACATCCTGAAACTCTCAAGAAACCAATAGTAAGAGCCAGTAACCGAGCTCCAACCGATCCGTGAGTTTAGTAAAGGGGTCACGGACGGCATTAGAAGTTAGTTTGGCCACAGATAACACAATGACAACTAATTGGATAGCTTAGCTGTGCTCGGAATTCGCCCAACTATAGTTAACTAACTACCCTGATAGAAAAATTACTGGCTTTATTCCTGAAGAAACTTTCCAACTGGTTGAGTGGAAAACTCGTTGTGTTAGATAATTTGAAGATCCGCTTTGGTGAAATTGGTTGTGGATTCGTTAACGATGTTAAGACTTAGTTTTATTATTTAAATAATTAGGTACATTGGAAGATAGTCTATGATGAACTACAGAAAGAAGAATTAAGTCCAAATCACGTCGTTTAGTCCGAATAACAAAAAAAAGCCGTACGTGTTAATTTGACGGCCACCGCCACATGTTTCAACTCACATTTTCTTCTAAAATTGTATGCATATTAATATTGCATTGCATATTTATTAATTGTATGTATTGTAATTGTATTGTTTAATTGTACGCTTATTTCTCGTGTCTCCTGTGCGGGTCACAAATAAATATTTTTCTTTCTTTCTTTTAAAATGATTCTTTCAGTGTATATCTTTCAAACAGGACAAGATGGATTTTGTATCATAATATCTACCAGTTAGGGGATTAAATCTAGGTTAAGGTAAGAAATACTAAAGAAGGCTGATGTTGCTGCAAATTGGAGACAATGAAGCTCTGCCCTGAATATTTACATTATTTCAAATATTGATAAGTTTCTTTTTAATTTGTTTTGTTGATAGGCTTGCGCTTGACCACCATATCACCTGATGGTAAGCGATGATGTGGTCGACGATGTAGCCCGCTTACCTAGAAGAAAACTCCCAGGTGGTAGCTATCAGGAAATACAGACTCCGGCAGGGAATTCCACTCCTTTGCTGCACGCATAATAAAAGTATTCCCAAAACGTTTGGTGCGTATGGTTGGGATGTCCACCATGTACCGATGACGCATCGCCGTACGTCTTGTAGTCCGATGATGGAACGGGCTAGGAGGAATTCATCATCATATGCCTAGCCTTTTCCCAACTATATTGGGGTCGGCTTCTTGGGCTTGGAGGAATTAGAATGCAATTCCAACGCACAAAACTAAAACTTTCGAAAATATGATTAACAAAAGTATGAAAACAAAATCATGGTAACCATATATAAAAAACATTGCTGAAAAACGCAACGAAATTCCACATGAAAAATCAACGAAACTAATATCATGAACGATTGAGTGAACAAGATTGAAGTGATTAGCTTCACCGCGTCCCGCGCCGTAATACCGGTCACTCACTTAATTCGGCTCGTTTTAAAGCAATCTTTTTCAGCAGCCGAGCATGCCGTTAAAAGTATTTCCAAACGTATAAATAATTTACGAAACGAGGACATAAAGTTTGCGGAGCGACCCCCGCTCGCATGCAAATCGAGTTGGAAGAAAGAAGTGTCCGCGACCGCGGCGCCATCTCTTTCCTGCGTTGAATATCCGAACGCGCGGGAGAGAGAAAGAGTCGATGAGTATTGGATGAGTGTTTGAGCGGGAGCGAGAGAGAGGGATTTGGTAGTTGCGTTCGGTTAAGTGAATCAGTGCCCGCGTTCGCTATTAAATCAGCGCGCGGGAGCGGGGAGGCGCGCGTGCTAAAATGCTCTTTATGGCGGGTGGGGTTTTGTTTGCCGAGGGCGGTTTCAGAGCGATTACTCGCAGACCTCGCAGTACTCAGTAGTCAGTAGTGGCTGCGGCTCAGTAGTGTGGTGTCAGTCGTTACGCGGCTCGGCTCGCGAGTGCTCGTACGTGTATCCGAACGGGATGACAGTGACAGCGCGGTGACCGCGCTTTTTCGCACGCGGAGTTCGGCGGGAAAACTTCCCGCCCACAATAAGACAACATATTTTCGGACGCTAATAAGGTAATTAATGTTTTCCGATTTGTTTTTGGGTAGTTTGAAAGTTTGTTTTCGGTTTTCTAAACTTTTTTTTGTCCGACAGATTTTCATTTTTACTTAGATTACATTTATGTTTTTATAATTCAGAATTTAAATGGTGCAAGGTTACAAATTGACGAATATTTTTTTTTTTAAATTTTCAGGCCTATCGCTAGATCTAACTAACAGCTAAACTCAATAAATTAAAAGTATAAACGAACTAAATATAAAAGTAATATAATTAAAAATATTTATTTTATAATAATATTATTGTTTAATTGTATGCTTATTTCTCGTGTCTCCTGTGCGGGTCACAAATAAATATTTTTCTTTTTCTAAAATACGAACGGATTAATTATTTAAATAAGTCACTAGGTATTGCTTATTTATTAAATATTTTGTTAAAACACGGACCACTTTTCAGCGATGGCACGCTGAAACTGACGAGTGAAAGTACTAACTTAAATAAGTTTACGCTAAATTTCTACGAAAGAACATAATTATTCTTATACTTAGCTGATTAATACAATATTTCTTACGTTTGATCCTGTTCTTAATTTATCCCTTATCATAAACCGAGGAAAAGCCTGATCAAAGGCTAGGCCGTTATTATTAACAGTCATTTAATTAACAATTCCTTTATTATATATCACTTCCAATAATTTATTTAGTACCTAGATTTCCGTATCTACCTGAAGATCGGTCTGTCCGTATTATTATAGAACCGTAGTTCATATAGCGAAGCAGATAAAAGTCTCTCAGGGTGAAGAAATTCTCTATACGTCGCTATTTAAAAAAAAAATGCAATCATAGTTGTTTCGTTTTTGTGCAAATAATTTTGTATGATTGCTGCGAAGTCTTCACTATTCATTTCTGTTAAACTAAATGTTAAAAATAAACTTATAGAAATAATCAACCAAATTATAAGTTTTTAAGCTGACATGGTCACAATCAGTAGAATTAATATATGTTTCGGGATACTTACCATGTATATTTTGATTTTAGTTACGAGCTCGATATTTCGGCACCGTTACAAGCGCCATGATCACGAGAACTGATCTCCAAAACAAATATTAATTATAATCAAACAAAAGTTCAAAGTCCACATATAAAACCATCACAACACATAAAAGGAGCAAATACTCGTAACTTATCTCAATCAAAGACTTTATCGATCAACCGACTCAGCCTATCGCAGTTCATTGCTGGATATAGACCTCTCTTAAACCCACAGTGTGTCCAAGCCATAATCATCCAGTATGTGCCTTTTTAAGGTCGTCGGTCCATCTAGCCGGGGGGAAAGCCAAGCTTGCTGAATTCGTCGGCTCCACGAGCAAATATGATCAGCCCAATGACGTTACAGCTAATTCTACAAGCTGTATCGTTCTGGGTAGTTTGAATTCGGTTATTTTCCTCCAAAGCTGACTACCAGTGTTTTACATGGAGCGACTGCGTTTCAATATTAACAAAAAAATGAATAATATATGTACAGTCAAGGATTAAAAGTGCAGTCATACTCTCCCAAAACTCAAATGGCTAGTTTTTGTAGAAGAAGTTAAACTAACCACAACTGATTTAATATGTTGTATAGAAATTAAAGTATTGATTATACCTACAAACCGTGTAAAGTTGAAATTTATTTCCTAAAAACAAATTGCCCCTTCTGTTTTGGTAGATTGTGACTGCACTTTTGACCGCTAACTGTCCTTAAATAAATCAATATAATCCGTCACCGCACATACAAAGGCAAAATTAAAACTCAGTCAGAGTTTTATTTGTCACCTGCTTCTTATATTAGGTTACCTTACCTATAAAATTGGCGTTTTTCCGTACTGGTCACTTCGATCTCAGATATCTCCTTTTTGGTTTGGAATTCCAATTTTAAATGTATTCAACTATTTACAATTTCATATGTAATGACCTAATATATACAAAATCGAGTCGATTTTCAACGTCATTATCTAACTAAGGCATAACAGTCGTGAATGTTCCATAACAGTTTAGAAATATTTTTATATATTTTTATATAGTTCATAGAGACATAGTTCTAGTTATTTATCACCAGTTTCTTACTCCAACTGTTCTTAAATCTTGATCTACGCTGTCAAACCACAGCTTCGGCCGAATTAACAAGGTATTCGAGTACCAAGAGGCTGACAGTATAAACGGATGCAACTAAATTCCGATATCTTACATGGACCGACTGTCTATCTGACCTTTACACTACAGGCCAAAAAAATCGACCCACCATTTAACCAATGCAAGCATATAATACCGTCAGCATATAAACCGTCGAATCCGACTCGGCTGGGCGGCGTTCGGGAAGTTGCGTGGTATCTTCTCGTCCAATTTACCGCAGTGTCTCAAGACAAAAGTCTATGACCAGTGTGTGTTGCCAGTGATCACCTATGGGACCGAGACGTGGTCGCTCACAATGGGCCTTATCAGAAAGCTTAAAGTCACCCAAAGGGCAATGGAGAGGGCTATGCTCGGAATTTCCTTGCGTGATCACGTCAGAAATGATGATATCCGCAGGAGAACCAAAGTTACCGACATAGCCCGAAGAATTGCCAAACTTAAGTGGCAGTGGGCAGGGTACATTGCTTGCAGAACGGATGGCCGATGGGGCCGAAAAGTTCTGGAATGGCGACCGCGAACTGGAAGACGATACGTTGGAAGGCCTCCCACTAGGTGCACCGATGACCTGGTTAAGGTTGCGGGAAGGCGCTGGATGCGAGACGCACGGGATCGGTCAATGTGGCGACGCCTGGGGGAGGCCTATGTCCAGCAGTGGACGTCTTTCGGCTGAGATGATGAAGCATATAATAATATCTTAAACTAATAAATATAATAAATTAGCACATCCAACGTCACACTGCAAGACGCGCGTTTCAACCGGTTGCTAGCTGACAACTACAAAGCTTCATATACTTAGGAGTAATTGATATTGATACTACCGGCCTGTCAACGCTTACACTATAGGCCAAAAAAAGTAAAATTAAAAAAACTCAATAAACCCCCGACACAGTTATCTTCCGAAAGCACCCCGATTCAAACAGTTAAACGCCCATAACTTCTGAACGGCTGAACCGATTTTATTCAAACATAGCTAAGAACACTCTCAACAAAATCAACTTCCAAACAAAAAAAAACTAAATCAAAATCGGTTCATCTGTTTAGGCGCTATGATGCCACAGACAGACACAGATACTCAACAACACACGTGAAACTTATAACACCCCTCTTTTTCCGGCGGGGGTTAAAAACGACCCACCACTAAAGCATCATCATCATCATCAGCCTTTTATTGTTCCCACTGCTGGGACACAGGCCTCTCTGTGAGAGAAGAAATGGACCTTAAACCGCCTTAAAACGCGGGCCCCATGCGGGTTGTTGCATGTCTTGAAATGTTTGGTTTGGTTTCCTCACGATGTTTTCTTTCACCGTTTTTAGAGCAGTGGTGATCAAATAATTTACCCAAAGTAAAGCGCCTATCTGGGTTCGAACCCTCGTAAGTCGGGGCCGTTACCGCTAAAATCAAAATCAAAATCAATAATTTTTATTACACATAGGCCTACATGGGCAATTATAAAACGTCGACAATATGCACGGTTCGGGTTGGTCAATTCCTATGGAGAAGAACCGGCAAGAAACTCCATGGTTACTCTTTTACAAAAAATTGTTTGGTTTTACAATATTTCCATGTTACAGCAGTACTTAGATGGGGGGACAACGCAGGCCCGGTAATAAGTCGTAAGAAACTAAAACAAAAAATGATTATATAATAAATAAACAAAAGATTAAAAAAAGTAAAACGGGATAAAATGTTAACAAATGTTAACAATCTAGAAATCTAGAAGGCCTACAATGTTCACACATTTACAAAACAATCGGTAAAATAATCTATACAAAGTATAACAAGACTAAATTTAACATGTGGCACAAATGTTGTACTAAACCAACACGTGCATATAATAGTATCTTTACCTAATAAATATAATCAATTGGCACATCCGACGTCACAGCAAGCTGCAAGACGCGCGTCTCAATCAGTTTGCTCCTAACACAATAAAGGCCAATAACGTTCTCCTCGAGCAATAAGCTCAATTACTAGCAAATAAGAGCATTGTATTGATATGCAATTGTGGACGGCGCCCGGAGCAATTATTGTGGCGCTAGGAGCTATATAGCTTATGTAGAAATTACTGATTGAATCGTTTAGCAATTGGTTTTGAGAATACCGCTGGTTCTAGAAGATAGAATAAGTTCTAAGGCAAAGAGGAGAAGGAAAAGGCCTCATTGCCACATCGATGTTAATGGGAAACGTGCCCAGAACGCTGGCAGCATTGCCACGTTGAATGGCAATGCTGATTCTCTGGCTGAAGAAAAGGCCAGCCCTCTGGTCACGCGAACAGTCGACTAACCGTTTACTTATGTCTCGAAACACTCGATGCGCACTCGGACCCCATGGATCTAATGTCTCAACCCAAAACGGCTCAAACATATAACTGCCAATAAGGTTGTTGGTGCGCCGTTTGAGGTTTTCTGCACCAGCAGCAGCCGTCCCAGCACAGCCCGCCGTGCTAAGAAGATGGGATAATGCAAGGGTATCGACACATGTTGCATCCCACACCAAAGGATTCCCAACTTCCAAGGCATTATGGTCCGGTCTCTTCTCTTCTTTTCTGTTTTAAGGTGATTCTAGCAGATGATGTGAAAGAAATAGGAGTAAATGATAGCTTGGCGGTTGAGAGGAGAGAATTAAACAAGAAAACGTAACACGCGTGGACCCTAAGTGACATAAAAAAAGGCTAGGAAGATGATGAATTCTAACAAATTAAATGCAGTACAATCATTTAAAAGGTTCTTGTCATTATAATAAGTACTGTAATTCACACATATAAGCAATTTCAATACAATACTCAGCCAGAAATGGTTAAAAAAATAATATTTGGCTGTATTTAAATCCGCGTAGCAAATTGCTACGAAACGCCTACGAAAGTGCTACGAAAAGTAAAATATTGTTATTGAAGCTACATTTCTTCGGATGGTAGATTGTTGTTGAATTAAGTATTTTATCTATGTTTGCAATATTTGTAAGTATGTGAGAACCATGTTCCTATTTCAATTGTGAATTTACCTGTTAGTGCTTTTAATACTATATACCTATACGTAGTATAGTATGTAGTGCTATTCTGGGTGCATCGTCCTCACGTATATGATTTCATGTATATATGTAAATATTGTAAATCACTTTTTTTAAGTGTATGTGTGGAGTTTCTTGTCCTTTCTTCTCCATAACAATCTACTTTTCCGAAAAGATGGCAGAATCAATTATTATTATTTGAAAATTTTATTTTTTGTCGTTCAAAAGTGCCGCTTTATGGCCTAATTGAAATAAATAATTTTGACATTGAGTTAAAAAATTCTTCGTCGAGATAGGCATTAAAATAACATAAACATTATCATCCACAGTCTGAGTTCGCCCACTGCTGGGCATCTCTTTTCCTGTGCTAATCCCCACGATCCTATGCCTTCTTTTACCCAAGCTCCACCCACGATATCACCAATGTATTCTGTCCATCTCTCTTTTGGACGACCAACATTCCTTCAGCCTTTATTTTGAAGACTCATATAAGTTTAGTTTTTGATGGGAATTAATGAAAAAACATACTCAAGTAATTCCTTCAAACCTTCGTGCTCTGAATTATTAATAACTCCAGCTTTACGCTGTTATTAGTTGGGATAGATTAAGTTTCCTTCATTGTCACCGAAGGACGGTTAAGACACGAAAAGCTGGTCTTTAATTATTTAATGGTTTTAATTCATTACATACAGCATATCTTAGTAATATGTTAGAAATATTAGATAGAAGTTATATTAATTAGTTCATGTTGCATAAATAATGTAAATGTTTGTATGGTCGGATGGTAAAATATAGCTTTGATATCATAAAAACTATTGTATATTACCCATATTTGCAAAATAAAATTCTATTCTATTCTATTCTATTCTATTCTATTCTATTCTATTCTATTCTATTCTATTCTATTCTATTCTATTCTATTCTATTCTATTCTATTCTATTCTATTCTATTCTATTCTATTCTATTCTATTCTATTCTATTCTATTCTATTCTATTCTATTCTATTCTATTCTATTCTATTCTATTCTATTCTATTCTATTCTATTCTATTCTATTCTATTCTATTCTATTCTATTCTATTCTATTCTATTCTATTCTATTCTATTCTATTCTATTCTATTCTATTCTATTCTATTCTATTCTATTCTATTCTATTCTATTCTATTCTATTCTATTCTATTCTTTTCTTTTCTATTCAGTAAACAGTAATGGAAATTATACCTTAATAACATAAAAATAAACCGGCCAAGTGCGAGACGGACTCGCGCAAGAAGGATTCCGTACCATTATCGCATAAAAAACGGCAAAAAAAACACGTTTGTTTTATGGGAGCCCCACTTAAATATTTTTATATTCTGTTTTTAGTATTTGTTGTTATGGCGGCAAGGCTAGCTATCACGGTTCATGAGATACAGCTTGGCGACAGACGGACAAACTAACAGAGAGACGGACCGCGGAGTCTTAGTAATGGGGTCCCGTTTTTACCCTTTGGGCACGGAACCCTCAAAACACTTCCATAACAGATGACATGAACAGAAACATATAAAATATGACATCGAAAGCAAAGTCGACCTCTCGGTACTTAGAAATGAGAAAATCAGTGGTAATGAAAAAGATTTAAGCGGTATACTTACTGGTACGCATTCCCTGCATTATTTGCTGATCTATTTACATATTTTATATGTACTAATAATAATATTTTCTTCAAAAATATCGGTTAGAGTGTGTTAAAAACCAAAACTGCAACTCGTTCTCATCTTACGCGAAGTAGGCAAGACGCTCTTTTGTTCCGAACACAGGATGATACTTTTCATTTATTGCTAACAAGTAAAATTTAAATTGCCAAAACCACCGATAACATTTCAATTTCATACTTTTTAAAACATTTAATTTATCTAGTAGTAGACACGCTTCCATCAAAAACCTAAAACAATGTAATTATGACACGATATCTTGCAAAAAAAAAACCCGATTCAAACAGTAAAACGCACATAGCTTTTGATCGACTAAATCGATTTTCATTAAACATAGCTAAGAACACTCCCGATAAAGACCCTTTCAAACAAAAAAAAACTAAATCAAAATCGGTTCATCCGTGTAGGAGGTATGATGCCACAGACAGATACACAAACACACAGGTATAATACTCACAACGGATCTTTGTGTCTCTGAATTGGCTGCAAGACCTTGCGCAGTAACTATTTTTGTGTCAATGTTGAAGGTGAAGATAGCATGGTATAAATGTCTCTTTCACTCGCTTTCGTTTGTCGCATCGTCCTATCTCGCTTACTCTATGCAGTATACTCGATAACAAACTGTTTCTTGTGCAATGGTTGGCAGAGCCAACTACAGAGACACAAAGATCCGTTGTGACTATTATACACACTTTTAACGCCCCTCTTTTTAAGTCGGGGGTTAAAAATACACTATAATATTTATACCCGCATAATTATATCAGTTAGCGCACATCTCTGGTCCATAACACAGATAATATAATACTAGCATACAGATGCCTTATCCCATACAAAGAAACCGTGCCGACGTAACTAGCGTTTTTCATCTGATTAATCTTGTTATTTTTGTAAGTACATCAATCGCGTTCGATCCCGTTTCACGACAATAGAGGGTGTTAGCAACGACGTGCAAGTAAAAGGATTTACTAGGTTTGTGAATATTGTTTTGTTTAAATACAGTGAAGGTTCGTTTTATAGTATTTTTTTGCAAGTCTTTACAGTTTTTTTGCACCAGAATGTGTTACAATGCAAATTTTAACAATCGAGTGGAATGCCTCAGAAATTTAAAAATGCGCCATCTATTGGCATCAATTTTAAATGATCCGTTCAAATAATCTTTGAAACAGAAATGTGAATTAAGAGCCCAATATTCCATAATTTTGTACTTAGGAGAGTTGTTTAAACAAGAACATACCATTTTTTGTTCAATTCCAGAAAATGTTAATTTTACACACAATTCTATAGAATTGTGTGCACATGTCGCGCCATCTAGTGAGATTTATTTGAAACAAATTTTCTTTCTTAGCAATGAGACCCCGTGTCCATAATGAGCAGTTATTGAATTAAGAGCTCGTCTGCCGACCGATCGCTGTATCAAAATCCATTTGCATCAGTTAGCCATCATTAGTTTCCAGTCAATTTTCAGATTTACTCCAACAGTTAGTCTGATAGGATAACAGAATTTAGTTCAGTTTTAGAGCCATTTGGCCGAACTTAGTTGGACTTTGGTTGTTTTAACTTTGTGTTTTGAATTTGTGGAATACCTGTGTTTCTGTGTCAAAGTTGGTGCTGAAATGTGATGTTCTAATAATAGCATAATTTATGAACTAATTCCTGCTAGCACGTTCCGTCATCGGACTACAAGACGTACGGCAATGCATCATCGTACATAAAACGCGCGTACAGAAAAGTAGTGGAATTCGCTGCCGGAGTCTGTATTGCCTGATAGCTACAACCTGGGAGTCTTTAAGTCAAGAGTGATTAGGTTTCTTCTAGGGAAACGTGCTTCATCATCGCTTACCATCAGGTGAGATAGTGGTCAAGCACAAGCTTATAAAAAAATAACATAAAGGGATCTGCTGCAATGAAGTTTTGGTTAAAAGATTTTCAGAATCAAAAAGTTGTCAGAAAAGTAGGCAATGAAAGGTATCACATAGAAAATATTGACTTTAGTTGTAAGAGTCAAAAACTAACCGAAGTAGCTTTAAGAAGAAATTGTTTTTCTCATCAAGCCGATCTCATAAATTCAACCTTTGATCTCAATAACAAATAATCCATACTAATATTATAAATGTGAAAGTAACTCTGTCTGTCTGTCTGTCTGTCTGTTACCTTTTCACGCTTAAACCGCTGCACCGATTTAGATGAAAGTTGGTATGAAGATAGTTTGAGACCTGGGAAAGGACATAGGCTATATAGGTAGGGTAGGGTAGGGTAGTGTAGGGTAGGGTAGTGTAGGGTAGTGTAGGGTCGGGTAGGGTAGGGTAGGGTAGGGTAGATAAATGTTTGGTCTTTTTATGGCAAAACAAAGTTTGCCGGGTCAGCTAGTACATAATAATTCAAAAACATTCCACCATCTTGATTTTCTCTTTTTCGGCATCCGCTGCATATTGATTAGGGCAAAGTTTTTTAAATGCTCACTTCTCTGCTCTATTACTTTTCGCAAAGGTCGATAACCGAAAAAATAAAGAAAAAGAAGAACCCGTACAAATTGCCAGCAATTGCAATAAGCTGCGTTTATTCGATATAGCGGTATCGACGCCAATTGAGTGGCGTGGTCGCGTCCTCCCGATAATTGTTCGTAATTGCTCGGCCAAAGGGTACTACAGACTCACTTATTCTTTGTAATACGGTTTTCTTAGGAGGTTGGAGGTTACAGGATATTGCTATACTGCTATAGGTACTATGGTTTTAATAACATCTATGCACTAAACAACCGCTCAAACCGCTCCTGTACGGACCAGATCAACACTCTCCGTATCATACTGGAACAGGCATCAGAATGGCAGAGGGAGATTTATCTAACCTTCGTAGACTTCGAAAAGGCCTTTGATACGCTGAAGTGGTCTAGTATCTGGTCCCGCCTACTGGAAATTGGAGTGCCGCCGAAAATAGTCCGTCTGTTGCAGAGTATTTATAAGAAATACTCCTGTAAGGTTACTCATAACGGCCTCATATCGGATGACGTAACAGTGCACGCGGGTGTCCGCCAAGGCTGCCTCCTGTCACCGCTCCTCTTCCTGGTCGTTCTTGATGGAATTATGTTTCGCATCTACGATAACAGGCGCCGCGGCATAGAGTGGGGATTATCCAACGTCTTGGAAGACTTGGATTACGCTGATGACCTATGCCTGCTGAGTCATACCCACGCCGATATGCAAGCAAAGCTAAAAGATCTACGCCAGGAAGCGGCAAAAACGGGGCTCAAAATAAACATCCGGAAGACCCAGGAAATGAGAACTGGTGTGAAGAACCACTCACCGTTGCTGATTGGCACAGAGGCAGTGGAACGCGTCCACCAATTTACATACCTCGGGAGTGTCGTGTCGGAGACTGGGGGAAGTGAAGAGGACATCGTTTCACGGATCGCCAAAGCCCGAGCAACCTTCGCGCAGCTGAGACCTGTTTGGCAATCGCGGAAACTGACCCGAAGGATTAAACTCAAAATTTTCGGGTCCAATGTCAAATCCGTGCTGCTCTACGGGTGCGAAACGTGGAAGGTCACAAAGGACATCTCACGCCAAATACAAGTCTTCGTCAACCGCTGTCTTCGTCGTATTCTCGGAGTTTACTGGCCCGAGACCATCTCCAATGTAGAGCTGTTGGAGAAATGCCACGAGAGCCCGATCGACCGCCAGATCAAGCGTCGCAAGTGGAGATGGATTGGCCACACGCTCCGAAGGGGTCCCGATCACATACCCAAACAAGCTTTGGACTGGAATCCCCAGGGGAAACGAAAGCGTGGCCGTCCCCGTCAAACCTGGCGTCACACAGTGTTGGCAGAAGCGACGAGCATCGGAATGACATGGAGCGAGGTGAAGCGTGAAGCTCAAGACCGATCGCGATGGAGGACATCTGTGGACGCCCTCTGCCCCATCTAGGGGTTAAAGGACATTAAGTCAAGTAAGTCATGCACTAAACAACACAGAGGAAGTAGTCCTGTACGCTGGTCAGACCAAATCGGAACATTAAAGCCTCAGAAGCCGCGTTTGTGGCTGAAAGTAGGAACAAATGGAGAACCCAATGATGGAACCCGTTCCATCATGTCGAGCTGTCGATACTGTATACATTTGTATCTTGCGCACACTCAAAATAACCTAACCCTATGAGCTTATGGTCACCTCCCAGACTAGACATGGCTACAGTCTAAGCCAAATTTCTCTAACAAATTTTTAGGGTACCGTACCCAAAGGGTAAAAACGGGACCCTATTACTGAGACTCAGCGGTCCATCTGTCTGTCTGTCTGTCTGTCTGTCACCATGCAGGCTGTATCTCATGAACCGTTACAGCTAGAGAGTTGAAATTTTCACAGAAGATATATTTCTGTTGCCGCTATAACAACAAATACTAAAAACAGAATAAAATAAATATTTAAATGGGGCTCCCGTACAACAAACGTGTTTTTTTTGCCGTTTTTTGCGATAATGGTACGGAACCCTTCGTGCGCGAGTCCGACTCGCACTTGGCCAGTTAAAAAAAAAAAAACACATTCTTTCTCCGTTAATCACCTCAATATTGACTAGATCCCTCTCTGAAATCTTTTACCAAGTGAACTTAAAACAGCCACAACTCAGAAGTTACAATATCAACCAAATAAAAGCATAAAATTGAATCAAAAATATGTAGGCGCGGGTGTGTATTGTCGCTTAAACAGATTAAAGACCAGATAGCGTCGGTTACGCAAATGATGACTGACAGGTGGCCGTAGGGTTGTGCTCATCATGAATTAACGGTTTATTACAACGTTTTGGGGGTTAAATTTTTTAAAAAGAATTTATAAAAAGCAATGTAACTGATCCTTTAAAATGTGTTAAAACTTTCATATATGATATTTATTAAATAAAATCGTGATATCATAATTTTGTCCTTAGCCCAATTTACTAAATATTTTATAGGTCTTCCTCATCTCAGTAGTAGTACTCTTCATCACTCCGGCAGAGCATCTGCCCCCTGGAAACGAACTACAGTGGCGAATCTGGAAATCCCTAAACCAATTGTGGACCCAGGTTGGCCGCTGTAAAAACAACCTGGCCAAATGGAGTATCATAGACTTATCCAAAACACAGTGCAAATGTGGGGCTCTTTCTCAAGATATGGCCACCTCCTGGTCTGCCCTTCATGCCCTACCATCTGCACCTTACGGGATTTGAACCTAGCAAATGACAGAGCTGTCCATGTAGCCACTTACTGGTTGGACAAAATCTGAATGGTTTGAGTTTATCGACACGAAAGAAGAAGAAGATCTCAGTACTTACTCCTAACGTCATCTGTAATTTTTCCATCAATAATTTCTTTGGTTTTTCTATACTCCACCTTCCGTTTACCATGGATACCATCCATGGTAAAAAGCAGTCGTGGTAGTCGAAGATGCCTATGCTTTATGTCAGCAGTGGACTTCTCTGTACCAAAAATTTCAGCGGTGATCGGTCGGAATGTATTTGATCTAATCTAGACTATAATATTATAAAGAGGTAAAGTTTGTGAGGTTGTAGGGGGTAATCTCTGGATCTTTTGAGCTGATTTAGACGTAATTTAGCATGGATATAGTTTGTTTTCCCTTGGGATGATAAAACACTTTTTAGGCGGGCGAAGCCGCGGTCAGAAGCTAGTAATAAATTAATTTATTATCTCATTACCAGATAATACGTAACACAAGTAAAATTACAAAATTTAAAAACCCCCGACACATTTATCTTGCGAAAACACCCCGATTCAAACAGTAAAACGCCCATAACTTTTGAACGGCTGAACCGATTTTATTCAAACATAGCTAAGAACACTCGACAAAATCGCCTTTCAAAAAAAAAAACATTAAATCAAAATCGGTTTATCCCTTTAGGCGCTGTGATGCCACAGACAGACACACAGATACACAGCAACACACGTGAAACTTATAACACCCCTCTTTTTCCGGCGGGGGTTAAAAAAACAATACTCAACACAGATGCCAATAGGAACACCTCCAATAACTTAAAACTTGATAAACCATCATCAGACTACCAGACATACGGTGATGTGACATGGGTACAAGGTGGACATCCCACCCATACGCACAAAACGTTTTGGGAACACTTTCATTATGCGTACAGCTAAGGAGTTGAATTCCCTGCCGGAGTCTGTGATTCCCGACAGCTAAAATCTAGGGGTCTTTAAGTCAAGAGTGAATAGGTTATTTCTAGGCAAGCGTGTTTCACCGTCGACCACATCATCGCTTACCATTAGGTGAGATAGTGGTCAAGCGCGAGCCTACAGACTATAAAAAAGACATAACTGGTGAAATGGTGGTATATTTTAAGTGCACCTTATCTAAAAAAACTGGCCAAGTGCGAGTCGGACTCGTGCACGAAGGGTTCCGTAACCATTATCGCAAAAAACAGCAAAAAAATCATGTTTGTGGTATGGGAGCCCCTCTTAAATATTTATTTTATTCTGTTTTTAGTATTTGTTGTTATAGCGGCAACAGAAATACATCATCTGTGAAAATTTCAACTGTCTAGCTATCACGGTTTATGAGATACAGCCTGGTGAAAGACAGACTGACAGACACACTTTGAGTATTTATGTTAAGTAGTGTTCTAAAACTTTCCATTATCAGATAAAAACACGCGTAAATCAAATAAATCTTAACAAAAACCCTAACAAGTACACAATATCATTACTTTTCCTCCATAGATTGGATTGTCGCTCCCCGATTGAACGGATTGAACCATTGCCCACTATTAATAGTTAATTTAAACTTCACAATTGATCTCCATTACAATCGGTAAAAGTTCGATATCAAATGAACGAGCCAGTAGCACTGTGATTAATATTATTGATTGTTAGTTAGCGCGAAGCGGGTTCGAATCGTAAAATAATTTGTTTCAATTGAATTGAATTTTGTATTCTTTTATGTCGCCTTGTTTTTTTAAATGGTTTGCTGGGTAGTTTAAATATATTGTAGCATGTTCCTAGGGTTTATGTTTTTTTTACTGGTAGATAATTTTTCACAGAGAGGAGGCCTGCGTCCCAGCAGTGGGAACATTAAAAGACTGATGATGATGAAGATGAGTTATTTTTTGGTAGATATATTCAGCTTAGTAAAAAAAGAGAATATATAAAAAAGAACATTAAAAGAAATAAAAAGTCAAAGTCAAATAATTTATTTCAATTAGACCATTGAACGGCACTTTGAGTTAAGGTATTTGCGACAGGTATGACGTTTTTTGACCATGGAAAAAGTGTTCTGAGAAAAATGTAGGAAAATTTTCTAGCTCACTTTTTATTTGTTTATGAGTGTGTCCCAGTGTTACAATAGTGAGAATATACCAGTTTTATTTTACTACACTAAAATACCTATTTTAATAAACCATAACTTATATTTACGCTTTACCGTTGTGATAACCCTGAACGCGGATGAATTTCAGTAAAATTCAATAAAGTGTACTTCAATGCGCATCGCGATTCAAATTCACTAAAATATTTCACTCATTAACATTTTACGTCGAGTTCCGAATTCAAGTAGGTTCGGTAACAGTAAAATTAAGCATTATTTTTTTGTTCCAGTTTAGGAATAAAAACTTAATTAAAAAAATCAAAAAACCCGACTGCTTCAAAAGCGAACTAAAAAGTCGTAAACAAGGAAAAAATCATGCTGTGCAGTCCGAGGATACATATTTGCGGGCTGGCTGACCAAAATCTGGTGTATCCTCCGCCTGCACAGCATGATTTTTTCCTTGTTTACGACTTTTTAGTTCGCTTTTGAAGCAGTCGGGTTTTTTGATTTTTTGAATTAAGTTTTTTTATTTATAACTTTTTAGTTAGTTTTTTTTCGAATTAGATACATTTAAACATATAAGTGTTTTATAATTTTAAAATCACCTCTTAAAACCCTTTATTTTGATACCCCACACGATGGGTTAGGCAGAAAAAAAAAATTTGGGCCCCCACAATATGGCACCTAAAATCCGCCATTTTTCTATTGTCCAATTTTAATGTAGCAAGTGACACTCGCAGGGTTAAGACGAATCGATTGACGTATGAATCATCAAAATCGGCCAATGCGTTTGGTCTTTGGAACGCCATAAAGGAACAAACATACATACATAGACTGATAAACACATTACCCTCCTTCGGCAGTCGGGTAAAAAAAAACACATTACCCTCCTTCGACAGTCGGGTAAAAATTAAGAAGAAATGCGGTTGCAGACATTAGAATGAAATTCGTAAAAAGTCATAATTCGAGGTTTGGCTCATCTATCAAGTCTGTCTGCCCAAGGGGCATTTTATTTAGTCCTGAAATTTTTGTCTTGTGACGTTTACATGTTATCGAAAGATACGATATATAAATTAGACGTTAAAACTTAGAACAGAAAATCTTTGTTTTACCGAATTCCGACTGGAATTAAAGGAAAGAAAATAATTTTCTTGCTGCCTAGATATTACACCATCTCTCATGAATAAATTGATTGAGTTTTACCATCATACGAAAGAAAAACAGCACACAAAACGAAAATAAACATAATGTGCACTCATTCGCTCTTAATTTCCATCAAAATAAACACATTTCAGCAAAGACTAATTAATATATTAACAGCTAAAGGTATACCGATACTTAATTACCCGATTAATTGATTAAATCGTAGTCGATTCCAAATTAAACGGTACAAATAGGATTTCAGAGCAAATTGTGTTTGTACACGATATGGAACTGAACTGAAGGCATGTTTACATTGAAACGATTCGCGTATTGCTTCGGTGCTTTTAAAACGAAAATTCGTTATAGGTTAAATAAAAATGTCTGTCTAGACTATATTTTTATAATAAATGCCTTGTTAGATAATTATGGTAAAAATTTACTGCATTTCTTTGTCAGTAGACTTATAAAAAGTTAGTATTTTCATTACAATTCTTTGGTTAAAGGTTCCCCTAGTAAACGGCACGAACTATTTTGTGCGCGAGGTTCAAATGCATGCTATCTCATCCGACAACTCGTTCGAAAGATATAGATGCTGTGATGAGCAGTAAGAAGCTAGTTCGCGTACGAATTAGCACTTTTGCAAATTTGTATCGAAATGGATGATGATTTAGGACGAAAACGAGCGCGCGTAATTTTATAAACAGACCTTTGGGAGTCTAGATATCACGAAAAAACGACTAAATGTATATTTCCAAAATAAAATTATTTGCATTGTATTACTATCTATCCCTGTATGGAGGCGGTTTTGCAATTTTCCTTCTTCTTATGGTATTTATTTCCGCCCAAAGACGCGTTAAAATTAGTGTTGAATTACGGAATTTTCGACGCTCATAACTATCAATTATTTTTTTTTACTTTTTTGTTCCATACAGGGCTAGATAATGATGAGACAAATTGATATCATTTTTATTTTGAACGTACTTACATCGTCAAAAAGTGGAGTAATCGCCAGACTACGTTTGTATGGAAGAATGATCGACTATAGTGTAACCTTAAGGGTTAACATAATATTGTCTTACTAGTCTATTTTACAAAAACCAACCTTTTTATGGCTTTGCGTAGTTACCATAACTACTTACAAAAAGTATTCAGACCTCTAAACACCTTCAACAATATCAAGGTCCTCTATTATCCGTCTCGTAGACTCAAAATAAGCTCTTAATATAATAAACATGAAAAGGTTTACGAGATAAATCATCAGTTCCCACATTTGGCGGCAACTCACAATGGGCCCGGGGCCCTCTTCCCTCCTCCGGTGTTGTGCGAGTGACGATAATCTCACCTCGACAAGACGGGAATGCGAAATGAAGTGCTTTTGCCATACCAAAGAAAAAAAACAAAAACAACCTTTTGAAATTCGAATGCTAATTCCTCTGGTTTTATTTTTAAATTCTATTCTTTTTAATGATGTAAGTGGCTGGATGTGATTTTGCTTGCGTGAAAAGGGCAAGGACAAAAAAAATGGAAGTGAGATATTTAGATTATCAGGAACCTCAGGATCAGTCTATTATTAAATAATGCGCCGTTTAAATATCTCGACGTGTTATTCTTGTTGGTAATGCGGCAATAGAGGATTCAGGATATAGCTAGTTTACGACGTTCTGACCTAGGCGGCAAATCTGAGATTGTTGAGAATTGGTTTGTTGAACTAATTTTTTTTTTGTAAAAAATGAAAAGATCATTTATAAGTTTCCATACAAAACTATTTTTAGTTTTTTTTTTTTCACTGTAATTACAAAGTAAAATCCAATTGAAAATATATTTTTGAATCCAGTACCGAAAACACCCCGATAGTTTGCCGAACAAATCCGAGCCCGTGTGACGTCACAACGTTCATTTCTACTCATTGTAGCACATAGCTGATACATTGTTTTGACTTTTAACCGATTCAATCTTGTTATTATCGTCAATATATTGATGAATATCGAATTTATTGATCATAAATATCGAACCTTAAAAGTTATCGTGCTTGTTTCGTACCATTATGTTCGAATACTACAAAAAGATCCCAATTATATGTGTTTCGCGCAATAGCCTAGTACCTAGCAATCTACTAAATTTAAGCAATGTTCTAATGTCTAACTAGATTCCAATTATAATGTGTTAATTCTGTTGTTATCTTGTTCTAATTTAGTATTAGATTCGTATTAAATTCTTACTTTGATCATTAAAGACTGATAATAGTAAATTTTTAAGGGAACTTTCGAACAAAGTTGACATTGTTGTATAATTACGTAACTTGAAAATATGATTTTTTGTTTATGGTGATATATTCATTATTTTATACTTAAATGACAGATATAGGCGTAAAACTAACATTTCTGTTTGAATTGTGAGAATCGATCGACGTATTTAAGAGATATCCACTGAAGAATTAGTGTAACGAAAATCTAAGTACCAAGTTAATATTTTTCCGTTTCTGTTCTACAAACTTTTTAGTGTTTGTAAATATATAATATAGACATAAGTGTTCAATATTATTAAGGGATATTGTCAATCTGCCTAGCCTTTAACCCAGTAACTGGGTAACACGGTACCCCTTGGCAAGACTGGTGTCAGATCTCAAGCTTCTGTCTACCCGTAACGACTGTCAAAGATCTTCAAATGACAGCCGGGACCAACGGCTTAATGTGCTTTTCAAGGCACGGAGGAAACACGGTATGTTGAAATGGTCACCCATCCACGGACCGACCTCGTCAAGCGTTGCTTAACCTTGATGATCGAACAGTGCGGCTGTTATTATTTAACCACGAGCTCCTCTATTAAGGGAAATGCTAATAATGGGAATTACCAAAAAAATTATGTGTATCATATTTAGTGGTATCTAATGAAGTTTTTTGTTAACCAAAGTCAAAGTTTCGCGCCAATCGTGTTTGTTTACTTTTTATTTTACACCGATATCACCTACCTATATGTAAAAACGATTACATTATGAAAATTATGTTTCCTAATGTACCTGGTAAACAACATTATCTAACACCGGTCCACTCTCACGTATTATTTATTACGACTACTTTATTTAAGCTCAAAACTTCAAATTCGTCCAGCAGGTGGGTATATTATCGACATTAGCTATTATAAATCCTTTATCACACATGACTAAATAAAATTTGTTGTTTATTAATATTTTTGCACTAATTTTCGGATATTTTTAGTCAATCTACGTGTAGTTGACACTATAGTATCATGATTTCCTTGAACGTTATGACGTCACCAACATGGCGACCAATTGTGGCCCGTTTGTAGTCACGTGATTCTATTCAAAATTTTATCGATTTTTAATTGCTTATATTAAATTTAAAAAAAATATTTAAGAGTTTTTTGAAACGACAATATAATTTAAGTTATGTAAAGTTTTGAAATACATTAAAAAAATCGTCATTTTTTTTTAATTCAACAACCCAATTGTTGCAAACAACGTGATTGGGTAACACATTTGCATGTTTGCGTATGCAATTAGGCATTTATTGCAGAATATACTATTTGTGTTTATTTTTTATTTTCAAAAATGTATATTAGTGTTAACCTACGTGTTATGTGAAACTAACGTAGGCATTTGGATTTCAGAACGTGTCAAATCTTTGCGTAACGAAAACATACTAAAACTATGGTCAAACCCTACTTTATATTCTAGCCAAAGTTTGACAGTTTTCAGGCTAATGTAGAATGGGACAATTATAACTTCAAGTTCAAATTCAAAATACAGAAATCGTTGGTTAGGTTAGGTACCTACTTAGTAAGTAATTCTGGTACACTTTCGTCGGTTTAAATTCTCTATGTATCGTTCGGTTTTCTATAGGAAAACCGAACGATACATATTTTTTTAAAGAGACTCATAAAATGTTGTCTATGTTATTCATTACATAAAAAATAATGCAAAAGTTATGGAAAACTGCTAGGAAAACCCGTACTAATGACAACATTTCCGAATTGGCGTCAATAAAATGAGTCTCGGAAATTTTCAAACCGGCCAAGTGCGAGTCGGACTCACGCACGAAGGGTTCCGTACCATTATCGCAAAACACGGCAAAAAAATCACGTTGGTTGTATGGGAGCCCCACTTAAATATTTATTTTATTCT
Source organism: Orthosia gothica (assembly GCA_949775005.1). Lineage (NCBI taxonomy): Eukaryota > Metazoa > Arthropoda > Insecta > Lepidoptera > Noctuidae > Orthosia > Orthosia gothica. The sequence goes on from OX459066.1 coordinate 9,385,743, forward strand.
GTTTTTGATATTTGTTGTTATAGCGGCAACAAAAATACATCGTCTGTGAAAATTTTAACTGTCTAGCTATCACGGTTTATCAGATACAGCCTGATGAAAGACATACATACAGACAGACAGACGGACAGTGGAGTCAGTCAGTCAGAGTAATAGGGTCCCGTTTTTACCCTTTAAGTACGGAACTCTAAAAAAGGATATCGGGTTTTTTTTTTTTTGTAACCTATAGGCTCGCGCTTGACCACAATCTATTTTATATTTTTTTATTTTATAAATGCAAAATAATGCGAAGGTTATGGTTGCAGCGCGGATGCGGTCGTGGTAGGTGTAATACGGTAATTGCACGACAATATAAATAAGATTAGTGTAGCAGGACCCCACGCGCGCAGACAGGACGAGCCAATACACGCACTGACACGGTGTTCCGACTCAGAGTGTACTGAGGACAAAAATGTAGGAAACAAACATAATTCAAAAAATCAAAAAACCCGACTGCTTCAAAAGCGAACTAAAAAGTCGTAAACAAGGAAAAAATCATGCTGTGCAGTCGGAGGATACATATTCGCGGGCTGGCTGACCAAAATATGGTGTATCCTCCGCCTGCACAGCATGATTTTTTTCTTGATTTTTTGAATTAAGTTTGTTTATTTATAACTTATTAGTTAGTTTTTTTTTCGAATTAGATACATTTAAACATATAAGTGTTGTATATTTTTGAAATCACCTCTTAAAACCCTTTATTTTGAAACCCACACGATGGGTTTGGAAGAAAAAAAAATTCGGGCCCCCACAATATGGCACCCAAAATCCGCCATTTTTTTATTGTCCAATTTTAATGTAGCCTATGACACTCGCAGAGTTAAGACGCATCGATTGACGTATGAATCATCAAAATCGGTCAACGCGTTTGGTCTCTGGAACATACATACATACATACATACTTACATACATACATAGACTGATAAACACATTACCCTCCTTCGGCAGTCGGGTAAAAAACAATACAAAGTGAAAAATTATTTCAAAGACAAAGATATTTTATTTCAACAAGGCCACCAAGCGGCACTTTTGAACGTTACATTACAATTTACAATTAATAAAAATTTAATCTACCGTGCATTCGGAAAGTAGCTTGTTATGGAGAAGAACGCACAAGAAACTCCATACTTACTCTTTTAAAAATAAAATAGTTTTTTTACAATATATAGGTACATAAGTACATACATTAATAAATTCATATATGTGAGGACAATGCACCCAGAATCACTACACACTGTACTACGTACAGGTATAAAGTATTAAAAGTAGTCACACATGTACTGTGTGCACTTATATAATAGGTACTAGAAAAACATTAACATCCGAAGCAGTTAAGTTATGACCAACTGTTAACCCAACGTTATCCCAACTGACGGCGCCCGTTCACGAACATGACGCATGAATCGGCACCACCCAGCTCAACCATCATGAAGGGAACCGAATGATCCAACACACGCGCCACCATCAGCGAGACATTTGACAAGTCAACGAATGACACCATTTCAATTTCAGAAGTCGGTGTTCCTGTTTTCGTTTCTTCATTTTTTGACATCGACTTTGAAGTGAAGTTATTTTTCACTTTGTGGTGTTTTTATTTTGAAGCCCGTTGTATTTTTTTTTAAGTTTTTTATTTTTCACTTTTTAGTTGTGGTACATAATGAACCAGTTCTATAGGTTAGGTATAATGCTCAAAGTGATGCCAGAATAGATTAACCCATTGTCATGAAACTTAAACAAAACTGGTGGAATGAGATACCAGGGTGAACTGTTCACACCTGCGTACCCGAATATATTAAAGAAAACTAAATAATTTGTAGGGTTATAATTAGAAAATTACAAACATGCATTAAAGAAAAAAAAATATAAATTAAAGGAAGAGCTAGACGGTGTTGTAATATTTTTTGTATGTTGGATTATTTGCTCAGCTTAATAAATATTATAAACTGGTAAAATTGTTTGTTATTATCTTTGTAAGGATCTGATAAACCTACTGAGTATTACAAAATAAAATAAAAATTAAATAAATTAAATTCTGTCACCGTAAGAAAGTTACACTGAGTGTCCTATTGGCTTATTTATATGCCGAAATATGCATGATTCTTCAAGGGAAGAAACTTATTGTTATTGTTTTTAATATACTCGTACCCCTCACTAGTTACCAGAAAAATAAATAAAAATTTTCAATTTATTTAAATTAAGAAAAGCGTGACAAACAAAACAATTAAATACATTGAAAATTATTTTGTACTTTTTAGTTTGGTTTTCTATTAAGGCGTGTTTTTTTTTTGTATTTTTGAAACTATTATTTATTTTTTACTTTTCAGTTCAGTCGCTAATCCTATAAGTTCTGGTAAGGATAATGGGACAAACTATTTAAATTTTTGCATTGACATCGGTCCTTGATAAGTGTGCAAAGTTTCTAATTAATCCGAGTCGAAAATCACGTTACATAGATACATATATTCATAGATACATACATACTAAGCTTATAAACCCCCTCTCACAGAGAGGAAGCCTGTGTCCCAGCACTGGGAACATTAATAGGCTGATGATGATGGTGATAAAGGTAATAAAAACGTTTTAAAAAGACTGTTGTAAAACAAAATATTCTACAAAATTCAAGATTTTACCTCAGCGGAGTCGAGTTTCGTGCAAAACTATGAGAGTGTAGGTTTTCCACCATGTTATCCCTTAATGAAAAGGTGTAACCATTAAGTAGATTGGCCGTCTGATGTTTTATAATCCGACCCAGATTATAACAGAAAGTTCATTTAATGTGTTTGAAGTAAGCAGCGGCTTCTACGAATTTTAGTGTTAACGGAATTAGTAAATATAACATTGTTAAAACGATAATGGATTCATGTTTAACTTTGATGGTTTAGTTGTAAATTATGAAAATTTATTAATGTTGAAATATTAATTTGTAGAGATTAAAGTTTCATAGGGTGATTATGAATTTAGAAGCTCATTTAAGATTTTTTTACTTAAGGGCTTACAGCCGCTTTAGTGCTGTAAAACAGTAACTTTCTAAAGCATACTCCTTAGTAACGGCTAGCCTAAAAGATTTGAAAAAATTATAAATTTATTATTGATACATGTACATAATTTTGAACAAAAGGTTTTTTCGTGTGACTAATAGTTTTGCTTTAAACAAATAATTAACAACACGATATTTTTTCGCTACTTTTGGATACTCCTCCAAAACGACTTAAATGTTTAAAAATATTTGTACACTTACTCGCTTTATTTGTATTTTTTTTCATAACTGATATAGCATTTGTACATATAAGAATGTTTTGCAAAAAAAACTGTCCAAAAGGAGGTACAATATTGATATTCTGGTTCCAAGCGGGCGCATGGCGAGTACTGCGTTACCATTGGGAATATATACGCCTTAAAAGAGTTTGTTAAGTAAATAATGGAACAGTTTTTAGGCATGTTAGTGTTATCATTATTCTCTTAGCCTTTTCAAATTAATTTGGTATCGCTGCGACATATTGTCTTCTTCCATACTAGAAAGGCGGTACACCTTCTTCCATTGTTTCATTGGGCATCCCATATTCTTGTAGCCATCTTGTAGACTTCATACTCAAAACTTTCCTCACGGTATTTTTATTCCTTCATATAACATGAATATCACTCAAAAACCGGTTCCCACGCAGATTTTCAACCACATCAGTTCTTTATTCTTTATTTTACAATAAGACATTACATTTAAACAAATTGATAACGACATTCACGTACAAAGGCGAGCTTAACTCCAAATGGGATTTTCTTCCAGCAAACATAAGTGATAGAGATCATAATAGAGGGCAGTAATCCATTGTACATTATATATACCTATATAGTAAGATGAAACTAGTTACCTAATAATACAGTATTCGGGTGAAAATAGAGAATACGACGTTTTCTAAAATTTAAACCTAGCTAGATCGATTTATCGCCCCCGAAACCCCCTTACATACTAAATTTTATGAAAATCGTTGAAGCCGTTTCCGAGATTCAGATTATATATACATACATATATACAATAATTGCTCGTTTTAATCTATTAGATGGAAAACCGGCCAAGTGCGAGTCAGACTCGCGCACGAAGGCTTCCGTACCATTATAGCAAAAAACGGCAAGAAAATCACGTTTGTTGTATGGGAGCCCCACTTAAATATTTATTTTATTCTGTTTTTAGTATTTGTTGTTATAGCGGCAACAGAAATACATCATCTGTGAAAATTTCAACTGCCCAGCTATCACGGTTCATGAGATACAGCCTGGTGACAGACAGACAGACAGACGGACCGCGGAGTCTTAGTAATAGGGTGCCGTTTTTACCCTTTGGGTACGGAACCCTAATAAAAGACCTACCTACTTTTATAAAGACAAATATATATATTTATATATGATGTGCTTTTTTTTCTTTTTTTCATGTTTTATTGAACTGTCCCACTGCTGGACAAACGCGTCCCCCAAATCCTAGAAGGTGTTTTTTTTTTCTTGAGCCACCACAAACTATCCCTTGCAGTAGGCGTCTACGTTTTTCTTAAAAAAAAATTTTTTTGTCCAGAAAAATCCGTGCTGCGCCCACTGTGTGCTGACGTCAGCCGCAGCATCGAATGCGCCCGCGCATCGTTTAGCCGCTTCATTGCTCCATTAATGTCATTTATACCGACGGCTGCTCTACACGTGGGTCTCTAGTTATATTGCAATTGAATTTCATTGCCATTTTCCTCTCGCAAATAAAGTTACATTACTGTGCGGATTATGATTATTAAAAGATTTCATTAATATTGAGTTGTTATGAAAATTGCTTTAGATAATTTCTATTGAAAATCGGACTTCTTTTCGACTTAAGTAAGAGTGAAGTGAAACAAAAAAGTAAAAAAAAAACAAAAAAATTATAAAAAAAAATTTTCAATACGTACCAGTATTATGTCAACATGATTATTTATAATAAGGTAATATTAATATTAAAACGTTATTGACGCATGTTTACTCGTCTCTGTTAAAGTTTTTCTGTCAATTTTATAATCTCACTATTCATACATTGTAGTAGACTAAGTTATTTTTTAAACTTGTCATCAAATTTCTACAACTTTTAAACAGTTTCGTTGTTTTCTTGATAAATATGATTTAACTGTACTATGGCTATGTAAAGAAGTTACGTATAACGTATCCTAATTTACGCACCAGCATTTTCAACGGTTCACATTTACCACCCGTTTCTCAACTCTCGATTATCGTGCTGTTAACGTAATCGACGCATAATCGGCGGTTATCTGCTGTGATTGGCTGTTGAAAATTCATTCAACCAATGACAGAAGATAACGCGTGGTTGACAATTTGCTACATTAATTCTGCGATAATTAAGCGATGAGAAACCCGGCTTTGCGACACGGGAAATAATTTTCTGTAAAATAAACGATTTTCAAAAATGACTGTAACTTTTGAAATGTCTACTGCACCAGTGTACTTGTAGAAAACCAAAAGTACACTCATCAGGTTGCAAATAAAATATTTGTCTCCAAAGACTTGATACGGGTAAATGGAGGGCATAACACATTTTTAACCCCCGCCGGAAAAAGAGGGGTGTTATAAGTTTCACGTGTGTTGTTGTGTATCTGTGTGTCTATGTATCTGTGTATCTGTGTGTCTGTCTGTGGCATCATAGCGCCTAAATGGATCAACTTTTTGTTTGAAAGGTGACTTTGTCGAGAGTGTTCTTAGCTATGTTTAAATAAAATTGGTTCAGCCGTTCAAAAGTTATGGGCGTTTTACTGTTTGAATCGGGGTGTTTTCGCAAGATAAATGTATAGGGGGTTTTTTAAATTTTGAAATTTTACTTGTTGAAAATCTTAATACCGGATGTATTAGTATTTTTATCTTGAGAAACTAAGAGGGCATTCAGATCCCATGACACTAGTGCTTCAGCCCGAACCGGTTCGTACATTTAATCTGTCACCTTTGCATTAGGAAGACGCATCTTCCATCCTGCTGCAGTGCACAGTGGTCGGAATGTTGCACGCTGCACTGCAACCTGTCAATTTATTCGTCCAAATTTATTAAATTTGTATTCCATTCTGCTTACGAAAATGTATTTGTTTTTGTGCGTAATAATTATTAATTACAAACCAAAAATCTGACTATTCCTTCTGATGGGAATCTTCTGCTTCAGCAGAGAGTGTTCAAAAATTCAAACATTATTATCCTTATAGTGAAACTTTTTAGACGGATAAGTAAAAAACTTTGCCGTCTATAAGTTCGTTTGTTTGTCTGTCTGTCTGTCACCAGGCTGTATCATATGAACCGTGTTAGCTAGACCGTTGAAATTTTCACAGATGGTGTATTTCTGTTGCCGCTATAACAAAAAATACTAAAAACAGAATAAAGGTAATATTTAAGTAGGGCTCTCATACAACAAAATTGTTTTTTTACGGTATTTGCGATAATGCACGCACTTGACCGGTTTTTTATTTATTTATTTATCTCATTTTAAGAAAGCTTACAGACAAATAACAATCTTGAATATCATGCGTAAGTAAGGACATTTGCTAATTACAAACTTCCACATGTAAATATCTACATAATTACGCGTTATTTGCGTTGACCAGTTACAGCGATTTGACTAAACAAACAGTAAGGTAAGGTAACTATGTAAACATATTAGGCGTGTCGAGACAACATACTATATACAACATTTTATTATTATGTTATTATTATTTAGGTAAGTCAAGTCGTGCAACCTCAAAATCTTTGTAAACCTCTGATGACGCTTCTGAGAACCTGTAAAATTCATCTCTCGATTAACAGCTTCTTCACGTAAGTTTTCACGGTTAGATTTTTACAGACTCCACCTGCAGCAATGCACAGTGGTCGTAATGTCGCACGCTCGCTGCAAGCTAGCAATTTATTCATCGAAATTAATTGATTTATGGCCAGCACGTCCTGAGCGCTGTCACACTGTGCGCACGAGTTCTTGTCTGCTACGGTTTTATGAAGTTGCTTGTAACTGTCGGAATTGCATTTTTAAGGTAGGTAGAGAGATACTGTGAGGTTCTTCTTCTTGTCGGTTGAGGGTGTGGCCACCTCTGGTGCCGGGGTAATTAAGCTTTCTCTGGTGTCAAGGTTAATTAAGCTGCCTCTGGGAACTCCACGGGCCATTTGGCTATTTCAGACTAAAATTAACTATGCCTCATGATGTTTTCCTTCACCGTTGCCTATGATGCTTAAGATAAATTTAGAAAGTACATGTGAGTTTGAAAAAGTCACATTGTTACTTGCCCGGATTTGAACCCATGACATCAAGCGCGAGAGGCGCTGTCTTAGCCACTGGACCACCTTGACATCAACCTGTGAGGTACGGGATACTAATTCATACGGAAATTATATTTCTTTTCTTTTCAAAGTACTTTACATTTTTAAATCCCGTCTGTCAGCTGCGGGTTCCGTAAGTTTACAAATTTTCCTAATTTAAATATGAATATTGTTTGTTTCGTAATGTGCCATCAACTTATTTATATCTGTGGAGATCGATAGGTTCTACTATTCACGGAGGTCGGATCATTCCGATAATGGTGAAGGATCAGCTTCTTCTTACCTAAGGAGGTACACTGTGATCGAAAATTTTTGGAACTAAGCCTCGGACACGTTAACTTTCTTTTGACAATTTATACATATATTACATATATATTTGAGAGAAACTGGTGAGCGAGTGAAGCGTACTCAAAAAAATAAGAAAAATTATACATAAATAGTCCACTTAACCTACTCTTGAAGCAAGCTAGCTTTATTTAAGCTCCCAGAGCGCGGGACTATTTTGAATTTGCTATACCTGCTACGTAGTTAATCTGGGCCCTGATCAACGACATGTAACTAAGTAAATAGTGGGTATTTTTTTATAAATGTATAATTAAAAAAATATTAGGCCCTACTTATGTACACAAAAGTAACAAATGTTATCAAAGCGATATAGTTAGTACTTAGGTCTCTCAGAGTCTCAGTCAACGGAGACGCCCTCACGTCCCTGCCACCGCAGGAGACGTCCCGAGCGTCGGGAGTCGCAAGACGATTCCCAGCCACCGTAGGCGCGGGCTTGGGACCGATAAGTACCAGGCCCGAATCGACGCTGAGTGTTGTGTTCCATGCGCGCCTCAAAGAGATGTCAGCAAAACTGACGGGGTCCACTAAGGCCGATGCCTGTCTGGGTCGCGGATAAATTTGTAAAAGAGTTACCGTGGCCCTGGGTCATCAAGCAACTGAAGGAACACGGGTGGGTTTTCGTTAGTAAAGGTCTGACACGCCCTCCCGCTTCACCCAGAGCGGGAAAACTCATTGTATGATTATCCAACCAAAAAAAAAAAGCTCGTGCTCCCGTGCCCCCCTCCCTGGATCCGCCTATGATTGCCACATCACTGAACAATATTTTTCGTAGAGTCTATCGACTACAAATAAGATCGCTGACTGTTTATTCTTGCTGAAAATTCTCAATAACAACATTGATAACCCCGAGTTATTGTCAAAATTTTATTTCAATGTGCCATGTAAAACATTTCGGTTTAATCCACCCATACGTGTACCTCATACTTCTTCAAATTATAGGCAGAACAGTTATATTGTGCCCGCAAGCAGAAACTTCAATGATATATGCAAGGAGTATGATTTGGATCCATTAACAAGCAGTGTGAATTCGGTCAGAAGGTGCTTATTAAGCCTCAAAATTTTCAAGTAGCAATAGGTTATATTGTTTGTTTTTGCTTTTTAGTCATATAATTGCAATATAAGTATTTGCTTGTTTTTTTATTTATGATGGGTTTGCTCTTGACTCTAGTCTAGGTCAGAGGTGACAGAGACAGAGTCTACGATGGAGTGAGCTTACCCAGAAGAAGCCTACTTTAATTAAAGAGGTGCGATTCTTTTTTTTGTTTTTGTGCTCGCATCATAAATTATTATTCTAAGTCTATACGTGAGGATTTGTAATTGGCTTTCTGTTGACTATGGTATTCTTTTTATCTATATTTATTAGCTGTAAGTCCTCCATGTACTAAAATAAATAAATAAACAAATACATTATTTTGATCCTAACCTTTTTAAATACGAAATGATGATGGATCACTTTTGTGATAGATCTCACAACACTCACACCACTCACAAGTGAGACCGATTGCGATCATTATTCACAGATCTACTGTAGTTGAAGACAGATTGCTGTCTGTCAAATAACGTTGTGTTATTTATGGGAATTAAATGAATTTGTGTAACATTTCGCCTGCTCTTTTTATTGTAGTAGACAGAAGCTGTGCGACACCGTCTTACGGTAACTAAGTGGCAAAATATCTGAACTAAGCTTTGATTGAAGGATGTTCTCAGTGTTTTTTTAATTATCTTTTAGTAAAGCAAACTCGTCATTTGAAAAAAAACTATTAACATTTTGAAGACAGTAATAAAAAAAATAAAAATCAATGGCAATGCTGTCAGCGATCTAGGTCGCGCGTGTCACGTTTCCCATTGAAATTGATGTGGACGAATTTTTTGATGCACAATGAGCCCTTTTGCCTCTCCCCTTTGCATAGAAGTTTGTTTTTATATAAGTCATACGTTTAGAAATATTCAATTGTATAGGTATATTTTCTGTAAATAAATTCATACAATAATAAAAAAAAGTTTTTGATAAGTATTTGCTGTTTGTTCCAAACTCACATAAGTATATTCAGTACTTAAGCTTGATATATTGGACATCTTTGTATAAAAATTACAAACATCGCGCGCGAAAATGTCTGAAAAGACATTGACAATTGTCGGCCAGTCGCCTAGCACAATTTTATTAATCATGGCGCAGATCACACACATTTATTTATTTATTTATCTCAATTACTCAAAGCACTTACAGTTTTACCCAACACGTGCAGAGAGTCACAACATTTACTATTACAAATATACATACATCCATTAAATTTGTCAGAGAAACAACACAAATAAAAACATAACAATGCCTAAATAATCCAAATATACATTAACAATCATTGAAATTCAATAGTAAAATAAAAATATAATTATTACGAATAATTTAATAACAATAATTTAATACAAATAATTTAATAAGAAACAGTTCAATAATTTCATCATTTATTCCTGTGTTTTTCCTGTTCATGTATTCCTGTTTTTTATTATTATTGATAAGCGATGATGTGGTCGACGATATAGCACGCTTACCTAGAAGAAATCTATTCACTGTTGACTTAAAGACTCCTAGATTGTAGCTATCGGGAAATACAGACTCCGGCAGGGAATTCCACTCCTTAGCTGTACGCATAATAAAAGTATTCCCAAAACGTTTGATACGTATGGGCGGGATGTCCACCATGTAGCAATGACGCCGTACGTCTTGTAGTCCGATGATAGAACGGGCTAGTAGGAATTAGTTCATGCAATTCCATCGAACACTCCCCGAAATGTAACATATAAAAAACCGACAGACTGGCAACTTGGCGGCGATGTTCAAGGCTCTGGAGCCTAGACTCGAACAGTATCTCTCTTGGCCCGTTGTCCTGTTCAATTAAATAAGACCCAGATCATTGCATTCTAGAGCTAGCTTCAAATTAATTACAAGGTAAGGAACCCGCACCACTCCCGCGTGCCATAAGACGCGCCGCGTTATTAGCATTCCGTTTTCACCTGTTCATCTGACACAATTCACACTTGATACACGATCAGCGATCGCTCGGGTTAAGTAACGGCCTATGATCACAAGCGAATGCCGTCACAATCACTTGACAATTGTATACGATTGTAAAGGTGCGCGCACATTATAGAGAACTCGCGTTTGAAAGCCGCGCGGGTTGTTGACAGTTCACGCGTTCAATTATTTTGCGTTTGTATCGTATTTGTATATCTTTTATGGAGGCTGTGAGCTTGCTATTGCATTTCTAGTGTATAAAATTGAAAAAAAAATTTTTTTTAATTTTATTGTTTGTTACTCTAGACGCTTTTACGTGCGCCTCTTTTTACATCGTTCTGACATTTATGTATTTTTTCAACAAGAATGATGTAACCAAATACTTGCAGTAATTTGAACTGTTGGAAAAGAGTGTCCGTGGAGTTTCTTGCAAATTCTTCTCCATTGAGACCTACTGACGCTTGCGAATTTGCAAAAGTCATCTTTTTTATTTTTGTCTGACAAATCGAAAGTACCTCTAAGGTTTATTTGAAATAAACTATTTGATGTTGATTTTTGATTTTGGTTCAAATGTAATAAGACTGTGAGACCCTGATTTTTTATAATTATGCCGAAATCAACATAACAACTGTTCCTACATACATACATAAACTCACGCCTTTTACAATGGGGGTAGGCAGAAACTATATAACGCCACCTGCTACGACCCTTACATACTTATTTTGCTTCACTCGCATTCATACGTCTAGACAACACAACAGCAACAACACACAAAAACAATAACAACAACTGTTCCTCTAAACAAAATATGTATCATGCACATGCAACAAAATAACTTAGCCATGTTAACAGCACGGGTCACAAACGCGCGCTCCATTCCTTTGAACACACACCGCGCGATCACGCGGCACCGCAGTCATACTTACTAGTGTGTGACCACCCTAACTTTAAATTCATTGCGCATACGCCGAAGGATTCGATTCGTCGCCTTATTATTACGCGGCGTCATTTCTATGTTAATGCCGATAGTATTAGATCGCTCTAATTGCAGTTGGGATATTGTCCTGATTGCGAGGCGGTGTTTTTGAGTTGGTACGACTTTCTATCATATTCACGATGCTATGTCAGGAATCTTGAATTAGAATAGTTTGATTGAATTCATAATTTAGAGCAGTGGTGGCCCAGTGGTATCGGCCGCGACTTACAAGTTGTAGGTCGTGGGTTCGAGCCCAGGCAGGCGCTTTACTTTGTGTAAATTATTTATTCACCAGTGCTCTCAAAACGGTGAAGGAAAACATCATGAGGAAACCGGCATGTCCCAGAACCAAAAATTCGAAGACATGTGACATCCACCAACCCGCACTGGGCCCGCGTGGTGGATTACGGCCCATTCCCTCTCACAGAGAGGAGGCCTGTGTCCCAGCAGTGGGAACATTAATAGGCCGATGGTGATGATGATGATTGAATTCAAATGTTGGCTGGAATCTAGCTTTGAATCGAGGTGACAAACACTTAAACATTAGGTGTTTGTGTTTCTTATTGTACGATAATAGGAGGCCATCGGTAGGTGATCAATTTTAGCAGAACTTTTTCACTCCTGGTGAGAGCTACGGGAGTGCTCTGGATAAAAGAAGAACAGGGCCAGTCGATGTGGTAACACTTGGTGGAAGCCCATGTCCAGCAGTGAACCTCTCTCTGAATTAATTAACTAAATAATAACAGCCGCACTGGTCGATCATCAAGGTTAAGCAACGCTTGACGAGGTCGGTCCGTGGATGGGTGACCATTATGTTAACCAGTTAAGCCGTTGGTGTCGGCTTTCATTTGAAGATCTTTGACAGTCGTTACGGGTAGTCAGAAGCCTGAGATCTGACACCAGTCTTGCCAAGAGGTACCGTGTTACCCAGTTACTGGGTTGTGGAGGTTAGGTAGGCAGTCGCTCCATGTAAAACACTGGTACTTAGCTGAATCCGGTAAGACTGGTAGCCGACCCCAATGTCGTTGGGAAAAGTCTAGGCAGATTGATTGATTGATTCCCTTGTACGCCCTTTGGGTTGTAGATATCATTTCCTATCCTAAGTCATTTTACAGTTTGCGCTCTTATTAAATAAATTATTATGTCTGCGTTTTTGCGAGGATGCAAGTTATGGAAAAACTTGTAATGTACAACACTTTTCTAATATATTTGTCTTACCCGTCCTTGTCTGGTTTGTTTCAGCTGGCGAGCGGTGGAGGGGGCGGGCGCGGCCTGTTCTGCTACCACTGCCCGCCGAGCTTGCCGCCGCACCAGCACCGCCTGCCCACCTTGGAGTACCCCTTCACAGCCTCGCACCCCTGTGAGTACCTACTGCTTATAGGATGATTAACTTAATGTTCCCACTCCTGGGACACAGATCTACTCTCTTTGAGAGGGATCGTACCGTAACTACCACGCGGGCCCAGTGCGAGTTGGTGGATGATACATGTCTTCGAATTTTTAGTTTAGGACATGCCGTGCGTCACAATTGGAGAACAGTGGTGATGAAATAAATTACACAAAGTAATGCGTCTGCCTACAACATGGCTTGAACCTACAACCTAGTGCTCGTAAGTCGGGTCTGTGTGTATGATTTACTGGTGAACTTCCAATTATGTAGGAGAGGTGAATAGGAGTGTTGATTTTGCAGCTGGCCTTCGCCCATGTGGTCAGTAAAAACTATAGGTATCTATGTATTTTTGAATTATGTATGTATATAGGTATATATTACATACACTATATGTGTATGTATTTAATTCTTAGGTTAGTTATACTACTTTTCGTCTAGGTTTCTTTTATTTTTTCCTTTTCGCGGGTCTGGTGATAGAATTTTCTTAAGAAATAAGCCTTTGTACTCTATTGCCTTGATGTGTTTTCTGTATGTATTATACTGTATTAACAATGAACATCAATAGTATAATACTATATAATATGATATAATATAAATAATAATATTACAAAGAAGAAAGATTTTTTTGCTTGTTTGTTTCTTTGTACCGAATAGGCTCCGAAACTACTGGACCGATTTAAATAATTCTTTCACCAATAGAAAGCTACATTATTCCTGAGTGACCTAGGCTATTTTCCAATCCCGAAAACGTTTTCGGGATTGGAAAATCGTTGGGCCACCGCCCACGGGAGCGAAGCCGCGGGAAACAGCTATATACCTAGTTAATTATGAAATAAATAAATAACCTCGAAGATACCAGGCATTCTGTCAACTGGATTTAGGAAATTACGTGGGACACTCAGAAAGTTTTGCGAAACTAAAAAAAATTGTTCTATACGTACATATATTTTTATTAAATCTTTTCAAAGTACTTTCCACCAGCCTCTATACAAAGATTCATGCGCCTAAACCAGTTTTCAAAACACTTTTTCCAGTCCGCCGCAGACACCTCGTTTACAGCCTGCTCGAACGCAGCCAGCGCATCTTCGGGCGACGAAAATTGTATCCCTTTGAGCTGATTTTTTATTTTTGGGAATAAAAAGAAGTCACACGGTGCTAGATCAGGGCTGTAAGGAGGGTGACCCAGGAGTTTGACTGGCGTGCTGTCCAGGAAGTCCCTCGTTTTGAGTGCGGTGTGCGCAGGTGCATTGTCGTGGTGGAGCAGTAGCCCGCGGAGCCCTGTGTTTGGTCGCTTGTTGCTTATAACAGAGAAAACTTCTGGCAAACATTTGGTAGTATACCATTCGGCATTAATGCTTCTTTGATCCCGTAAGGGAATTGATACCAAGTGGCCAGTCAAATTAAAAAAGCTAGCGATCAAAATCTTACCCCCGCTTCTAGATCGCTTCACTTTGGTAGGCGTTGGCTCATTTTGAAACACCCAAACAGTCGACTGGCGCTTGGTTTCTGGGTCGTATTGATAAATCCAGGACTCATCACCTGTAACGATGTCGTAAACACGCCGAGACGAGCCTGCTTCAAATTTGTTAAGCATATCACGGCACCATTCCACCCGGGCCTGCTTCTGAGCATCGGTGAGGTTGTGCGGCACCCAGCGTGATACTATCCTCCTCACGCGAAGATGGCTGTGTAGAATCTCGTGAACGCTTCCCGATCCAATCTTCAATATGTGTTGAATCTCCTGATATGTAATTCGCCTATTGTCTTGGATTAAATTTTTCACTGCTAGCACGTTTTCTTCGGTAACAGCCGTCAAAGGGCGACCGCTTCTTTCGTCATCCCCCAAAGTTGGTCGACCGCGCTTGAATTCGTTATACCAACGATACACGGTTGCCTTGGAAGGGCCTTCATCCATGAATGCCATTTGAAGTCTATCGTACGATTCATCCGGTTTCAGGCGACACTTGAAATCGTATAAAATCATAGCTCTAAAATGTTCCCGGCGCAGATCCATATTTCAGTGAGACACAATACTTTGAATTAACTCGCAAAAAATGTGGAGGGAAATTATGAAATTGGAACTTACATATTTTTACTTATAAATAATCATATTTTCGAAAAACATTATAACTGGCCAGTCTCCCATATATAAAAACTTTTTTTCGCAATACTTTCTGAGGGGCCTGGTATTTTGTTATGTCGTATGGTTGTGTGGAGTTAAGAGTGTCTTAAACATTACTGTCCTTTTTTGGGCAGTCGTGTAAAAATAGGCTTCTTAAGCAGTCGAGATTTTTGATTTTTAAATCAACTTTTTTTTATAAGCGATGGGTTCGCGTTTGACCACTTCTTTCTTACCTGAAGGTAAATGAATATCACTCTTGACTTAAAGACTGAAGACGCTAACGCCAACGACCTTGAGGGAATAAAACGCGCCCAAGTTTGACACCAGCGCGACCCAAAATTTAGTAGTTTTTTGTACTTTCCTTATTATCTTATGACTTTAAAAAAAAAAGCTTCAGATGAAAATGTAGGTAGTCAAATTGTCTTTGAGATGGTGTTGATTTCATTAAAATACGCCCAGCGGTAGCGGATTGTCGTTTTTTGTCCGCTTTACTTTACAAATTAATTACACTAGGTTATACGAATAAAACTCAAATTCTGCTTTGATGAAATTATTAAGAAAATGGTGTAATATAGCATATATTTTTTCCAAAAAATTACGCTTAGCCGTTTAGACGTGATTCTTATTTTAAAATCAGCTACTCAAGAGAATCGGCGCCTTAAAGGTTTTAGATAACAGGAAACAAAGACTCATGACACTAATTAGCTGTACGCACAATGAAAGTATTCGCAAAACGCTTTTTGCCTATGGATGGGATGTCCACCATGTACTCAATGTCGCATTGCCGTACGTCTTGTAGTCCGATGATGAAAAGGGCTAGGAATTCTGTTGTGATAATGAAGCTTTCACAACTCAAAGTTTAGTTAATTATTGCATAATTTCTGCCATAAACTAACTAAGAGCAGAACATTAAACCAACTCCCTGTTTACAGTCTATAAATCGACTTAAAATTTAAACTTTCAAGTGGCAGCATAACCGCATAGTCCAGGAGTCGCGTCGATTTCACTTATCGGCACAAACTTATGTAACTGAGTTAGCGAGCGGCTCCCAGCCTAATGGCGTTATTCTAGTTAAGGCTCTTGTCTTGTTACCGTTGCCGATTTACAAATCGGTTATGAAGCTCGATTCGATAGCGGTTATTGATGCTGGCTGGAAAGTGGAGATTCGAAGGATTTTTTTTAAGTTTGGAACTTTGATTTTTAGTCTGCGTTTGGGTTACTTTTGAATGTGGAATTTAATATTATTGTTACTAGCTTCAAATCTTGTCTGTTACCGTTGCCTATTAAAAACTCGGTTATGTAGCTCGATTCGAAAACGGTTATTGATGCTGGCTGGAAAATGGAGATTAGAAAGTTTTTTTTTAAATGTAGAACTTTGATTTTTAAATGGAGATTAGAAAGTTTTTTTTAAATGTAGAACTTTGATTTTTAGTCTGCGCTTGGGTTAAATTTGAATGTGGAATTTATTATTATTGTTACAAGCTTTAAATTACTCTGCTGTCGTATGTGTGTCTGGCAACCAGCAATCCATTTTCCAAGTACTTTCTGGCGCCCGATTGAAATGAAACTTGGTGTACTTAAGTAACTTTGAAAACATTGAAATAATATTATACTATGGAATTGGTCTCATGATAGAGCTGGAAGGTGGCCCTAGCAACTCTTCAACCAGACAAGATAGGTAGCAACATCGTGTTTGGGCTCTTTGGATATGTATTGACAAGTGATAGGTGAGGAGGTTTCGTTTTAAAAAGATTGTTTAAAAAAAGAATTGAATTTCTATTAGTCTGCGCTTGGGTTATGTTTAAATGTGGAATTTATTTTTGAATTTCGAAATCTGTTGTTGTGTGACATCGTGATTCATGAGATTTTTTTGTATCAAGGTAGGTAAAGGCACGAAATACCTAAGCGGTGGCGTCTATTTTGTGGTAAAGATCACGATTTACCAAGACTTAGTTGATTTTCTGAGAACGTTGATATGGGTTTTTTAATATATGTCTGAGAACGTAATTATTGTTTACTTTTTTACATGTAACTTGGTTTTAATATTATTTGGCAACATTTTAGGTAGGTTGGTTAAGGTGCCTAAAACTGCAGCCAGTAAAAGTTTTTTTACTATTTGTTATTTAGACTGGACGTCTTAAATACAGATGAGGTCGGCGTTTCCGATCTGACACTCTGAGAAGAAAGGCCGAAACAAACTCAGAGGTCACAGTCTCTTTTAAAATCCAGACAAAATCTTGGTTAGATCATGTGAAGACCATGTAGATTGATCATCATTCTTTACTTGATTAATCAAGAATCGAATGATGACTATTATTCTTCATGTAATCATTCTATTCTTGATTAATTGATTTAATTGCTACCGAAAATTAAACACTCTCAAGTTTTTGCCGTAGTAATTACAACAAAAAAAGGATTAAAGAAAACTTACTTTAATAATAGCACTTAAGACGAAATTCTCATCGAATCGGCGAACGGGTTACAAAAAACCCTCAAAAGGCAAAAATCAGTTTCTTACCCCAACTGACTCGCGTGTCTAAGGGGTGGTAATGTGCTAATGAATAGAGAAGGCAGGCCGGGGGTGTCGCGGGGTTACCGCGGGGGGCGAAGGCGAGGGGAGGGGGTGGCCGGGCGCAGTGGGCGGTGCTCCCCCGGGATTGGTCGCCGGCGGCGCCATCTATTATTCATAAAATAGTTTTTGAGTCGCGCCGCCGGTCGCTTTAACACGGTTATTTCGACTAACTTAATAAGTATCATGTCACTTTTGATTACTCCCTCAGCGTCACAATTTTTTACTTAGCGCAACACCGATCAAAGGACCCTTAATAGAGTTATGAAGACCGTTATTTTATTAGGGTCCTCGAAAATGACAGTCTGTCCGTTTGTAATTGTGTAAAAGTATTAATTTTTAAAATCTATTAACGTATTGCGGGTAGGTAGATACCCGCTGGTACTTAAGGTGGGGGGTTTAAAGTGGGGGAGGGGGGAGTTTTAAAGCGCTGAGGATAAAAAAGCTAGAGGATAAAAAACCGGCTTTAAACGAATCTATTAAAAATGTATAAGGCAATTTCCAGCGGGTTGTCGGAGCGGGCTCGCATTAGCGCGCAATCACACCGACTCGGCGCGGCGTTACGCTGCGGTGGACGATCACCTTTATTAATTCTTCGTTGTATGAGAATGTGTTTAATTAGCTGAAGAGCTGAAAGGTTTATGTTTTTACTGCGTAAACTTTTTGCATGAATAGTTTTGAGAATATATGACTTAATTAATATGACTATTAATGAATATGATAATTATTATGACTTAATTGTCAAAGTCAAAGACCAATAATTTATTTTTATTAGGCTATTAAACTTACACTATTTGATGTCAAAAAAATTAAGTATAAAATGGATTTTCTACCTAAGTACAGTAGTAGTATTTTCTTACTGTCCCTCAGCAAACTTCGTGTTTCGTTAGTCGTCGGATTACCATCAGTTGCCCTTTGCACTTGGTACAGAACGGACGCTTTCAATCAACTAGGTAGTATATAGAGTTGTTAAAACTCTTTTAATGTAATATATTTTATTTATAAAATAGAAGAAAAGCTACTGATTTTACCAATATTTTACGCAGAAATCAAAACAATACCACAATAAAGTACTTTAGTTCTAAATTCAAATTATTGTACACGATAAATCTAATAATTGATGGACATGGAAATTAGCATTCGTTTGTATTCGGAAATGCGATGATTGCCGAGGGACATAAATAAAATAGTTTTACTGTACATTGTAGGTATATATCTGAAATAAACAAATTATAAAAAAAAAAAAAAAACAGTTGCCTGTCCTAGAAATGGTACCTAGGACCTTTTGCTCAACAGTCGCACTTTCAACCTCTGAATCTATGACGTAGCAGACTTCCTACTACTGGGTACATATTTGAATATCGAATATTAAAATACCTAAGGATAAAATGCCATTGTTCAAAACATCGAAAATTAAAATAATATAACATTTTATACTTAGGTATAACAATTTTCGATATTTCAATACAATCCTTATTTTTAACCCCCGCCGGAAAAAGAGGGGAGTTATAAGTTTCACGTGTGTTGCTGTCTATCTGTGTGTCTGTCTGTGGCATCGTAGCACCTAAAAGGATGAAACGATTTTGATTTAGTTTTTTTTTGTTTGAAAGGTGGTTTTGTCGAGAGTGTATAGCTATGTTGGAATAAAATCGGTTCTGCCGTTCAAAAGTTATGGGCGTTTTACTGTTTGAATCGGGGTGTTTGCGCAAGATAAATGAGTCGGGGGTTTTTTAAATTTTGAAATTTTACTTGTATTCGATATTTTGAACAGTGGCATTTTATACGTAGGTAATTTAATATTCGATATTCAAATATGTACCCGTTATAAGTTTCGATGTTCAAATATGTACCCCTTCTACTGTCTTGTTGCCTGCATAGTTATAAACGTGTAGAAACTACAGCAAAACCAAATGAAATATGAGAGATCTGGTTAGCGAAGTATAATAAGATAATTTCAAGTCAGGTACGAGTGTATTTCATTTCATATGAAAGCCACTTAATTCCTCGTTTCGTGGAGCTATTTAGTTAGTGTTTCATAACTATTTAAGATGTAAATTGTGTAATGTATACGTCGTCTGTTATAATATTAGTTTTAAAACTTTGGCGTCAGGGTGGGCAGGTATGAAAAGATAATTTGCCATTTGCATGATACAAACTTTTCTGAATGTAATTTGAATTTATTTTTATGGAAATAAACTTTAAAAAAAACCGGCCAAGTGCGAGTCCGACTCGCGCACGAAGTGTTCCGTACCATTATCGCAAAAAACGCCAGAAATATACATCATCAGTGAAAACAACTCAACTTCAACTGCCTAGCTATCACGGCTCATGATATACAACCTGGTGACAGACGGACAGACAGACAGACAGACAGACAGACGGACCGCGGAGTCTTAGTAATAGGGTCCCGTTTTTACCTTTTGGGTACGGAACCCTAAAAATACTGAAAGATGAATTTATAACATCTTTAATTGTTGTCCTCCATAGAGACATGAAATCTATTTATTTTATGTTAATTCAAATCTAACATTTATTAGACGCGATACACAAGATAATAAAATCTAGATTTTAATTCCAAAGCTTATATTTTTTTTACTGGAGAGGGAGGGGACGGTCAAATAAAAGATGGACTGTGTGAGGAGTGATATGAAAGAAGAGGGAGTCAGTGATAGCGTGACGGGGGACAGGACGGTATGGAAGAAGAAAACGTGTTGCGCCGACCCCGAGTATCATGGGATAAGGGCTGGCAGATGATGATGAAGCTTTTACTTTTTTACGAAGTTACGTAGTGCATTCTGATAATTCAATCCTCCAGGCATTAAGAGCGGACTCTAGTCAACAGGAATTTGAAAAAAAGAGTATTGGTAATAGGTTACCTCACCCCGTAATGTACGAAAGGGACAACTGCAGCTCAGGCTGATTTTACCTACAAAAACTTTGACTAAAAGACGTTTCGTATTCTGCTGTTTTCTTCAAGAAAACTGGTCTGATCTAAAAAATTCTTATATCAAAATTTATAGGAAAAGTATATCTATGCTCCTATCATTTCCTTTTTTGTTAAAAACTTATAAATTTTGTCTGAAAGTCTTCTGAACATGGCGGTAAAAACGGGCATTTTTTCCGGATTTTTGGATTGTCATATTTCTTTTTGTGATTATGTTTTTGAAAAAAGGAAATGATACAGGCACGTATTAATTAGACCTAGATTTTATATTATTAAAAAATCATTGCTCTAGAGGCATTATCCACGAAGAAAACAGCAGAATGTGTTTGTATGGAGAAAGTCTCACTACTCCCTCTTAAGTCCGCCATTGTACCTTTGTACATGAAGTCTAAATAAATAAATAATCCTGCTTCATATCCAATTTTAGTGCAATTCTGATTCCTTCATGATATAAGTTGACGTATCGCTTACCATCAGGTGAGATAGTGGTCAAGCGCAAGCCTATAGAAAAAAAAAAAACGTATCTACCTACACAAAAATATTTTGTAAGGTTTTCCTGATACTTCGGGATTGTTGAGGTACTTTATCGGAGGGTGAACCCTGGGCGACCGAGCTCTGCTTCGCCCCCGAAGCCCCTGCATACTAAATTTCATGAAAATCGTTGAAGCCGTTTACGATATTCAGATTTTATATATACACAAGAATTGCTCGAGTTAGTTAGAGAAAGGGGTTCAATTAATATGACACTGATAAGCGAAAGTTGGTTCATATGGACCCAATGTTATCCGATTCGACCGATTTGCACTTGAAATTTTGTTGGAAAATACTCGTACGGTTATCGGCTACCGACACGGTAGAATATAATTTATTGTACATCAAAATAGTTAGATAGTTTGATGTAAAATTTGTCATTTTTTCGAAGTGAAATTCAAATGCACAATTATTATAATCGTATTTTGGATTGTAGGATATTTTAATTCCATTGTCATTTAAATGTGACATTCTAAAGTGATTATTTTGTTATTATTCTGCTAATTTATTCTTCTGATATCTTGACAAATGTTTTTTTTTTTGTAATTTTTTATGTGACATTCTAGAATTATTATTTTGATATGATTTATTAATTTGACATATTTTTTTATATATTAATATATATTCATCTGACATTCTAGAATGGTAATTTAGACTTGCAATATTTTATTGACATTGACACACATATTTTATTATTATTGCATTTGATAATCTAGAATAATTATTTTGAACTGTATTATATATCAATATTTGCATGCCATTGCCCAAGGCAAAGGTTATTTTGATTTGAATTGTAAGATTTTAATTTGTTGTAATTCTGTTATTAATATTTGCATGCCATTATTTAAAGCAAACATGACGCTCTGTATCTTTTTTTTAACATCTCTTACATATTGTAAACTTTTTGTATTTACTATACTCATGTTTGAGCAAATAAAGATTGAATTTGAATTTACAATCACACTATATTTATTTAATACTAGCTGACCCCCGCGGCTTCGCTCCCTTCAAAATTATAGCCTATGTTACTCGGGAATAATGTAGCTTTCCATGGGTGAAAGATTTTATTTAAATCGGTCCAGTAGTTTCGGAGCTATTCGGTACAAACAAAAAAATCATTCCTCTTTATATTATTGGTATAGATTATAAAGGCGAAAGTTTGTGAGTGTGTGAGTTTGTTACTTCTTCACGCTCAAACAGCTGGATCTGGATGAAATTTGGCACAGAGATAGATTATACCGGGCATATGTCTCCACGGGATAATTTACGCCACTCACGCGGGCGATGCCGCTGTAGAAGCTAGTAAAGTATATATTACCAATATATCATAAAAGTAGCAAAAAAGTTAATTGTATTTTCCCCAGAAAAATACGTCAAATCAATCTGCCTAGCCTTTTCCCAACCACATTAGGGTCGGCTTCCAGTCTTACCGGATTCAGCTAAGTACCAGTGTTTTACATGGAGCGACTGCCTATCTGACCTCCACAAACCAGTAACTAGGTAACACCATACCCCTTGGCAAGACTGGTGTCAGATCTCAGGCTTCTGACTACCCGTAACGACTGTCAAAGATCTTCAAATGACAGCCGGGACCAACGGCTTAACGTGCTTTCCGAGGCACGGAGGAAACTCGGAATGTTGAAAAGGTCACCCATCCACGGTCTGACCTCGTCAAGCGTTGCTTAACCTCGATCGACCCGTGCGGCTGTTATTATTTAGCCACGAGCTCCTCTTCCCCAGAAAAATACATAAAACTTATAAATATCGAATTATGATTAGCACGGTTTTGCATTAAACGTGAAAGCTAGTTAATCCAGCCGGTTTCGTCCAACTTTTTCCGCTGCACTCAAGCTCAGACCGGACCCACTTCCGCCGGACGTGAAACACTTTTTAATTTCCGCTGCGGAGGGATTTTTCTACACCGAAGTTGATGGCCGCTCAATTATTCACATTCAATTAATGAAAATATTTATAATCTGTGCCGGAGGGTGCTGTCTTGTTGGTAATTGTGTATTTTAATTACCTATGGCATAATTAAATGATGATTCTTAAAGAAAACGTTTAGTGAAAACGTAGAAACATTTTACTTTGATAAATATTTCGAACAGGAGCTCATGGCTAAATAATAAAAAAATCGCACGGGTCGATCTTCAAGGTTAAGCAACGCTTGACGAGGTCGGTCCGTGGATGGGTGACCATTTCAACATACCGAGTTTCCTCCGTGCCTCGGAAAGCACGTTAAGCCGTTGGTCCCGGCTGTCATTTAAAAATCTTTGACAGTCGTTACGGGTAGTCAGAAGCCTGAGATCTGACACCAGTCTTGCCAAGAGGTATCGTGTTACCCATTGCAGTTACTGGGTTGTGGAGGTCAGATAGGCAGTCGCTCCATGTAAAACACTGGTACTCAGCTGAATCCGGTAAGACTGGAAGCCGACCCCAACATAATTGGGAAAAGGCTAGGCTGATGATGAGATGATGATGATAAAATATTTCGAACAGGCCAAAATCATCTTTATTTGCTTGAGTCCAACCTAATATTTTGAAGAGATTTGTTTGTTTATATGTTTGTAAATGTTTATCACTGAAACCGAATGCTACACTGTCGTTTTTGTTTCATAAAATATTATCCGAAAAAAATACGATTCTGGACTGATTGTCACTGAGAGCAAAGCCGTGGGAAAAACTAGTTATGATTAAGTAGACCTTTTGTATAGTTTTTAGGCTCGCGCTTGACCACTATACACCTGATGGTAAGCGATGATGTGGTCGACGGTGAAGCACGCTGGCCTAGAAGTAACCTATTCACTCTTGACTTAAAGACCCCTATATTGTAGCTATCGGGAAACGCAGACTCCAGCAGGGAATTCCACTCCTTTGCTGTACGCATAATAAAAGTTTTCTCAAAACGTTTAGTGCGTATGGGTGGGATGTCGACCATGTACCGATGGCGTTTCACCTTACGTCTGGTAGTCCGATGATGAAACGGGCTAGGTGGAATTATATCGTGCAATTCC
The DNA here is from genome assembly GCA_949775005.1 of Orthosia gothica. NCBI lineage: Eukaryota > Metazoa > Arthropoda > Insecta > Lepidoptera > Noctuidae > Orthosia > Orthosia gothica. The sequence continues at coordinate 9,409,991 of OX459066.1, forward strand.
ATCACACCGATAAAAATCCGACTAGCTGGCAACTTGGCGGCAATGTTCAAGGCTCTGGAGCTTTGACTTGACCAATACCTCATTGCCGATGAGTCTCTTGGCCCGCTTTTCGATCGAATCCAGTGCATGAAGCTGGTATTTGGTCCCAGAGATAAGAACAGTACCCCATGCATTGACTTACATACAATAAAAAATATATATATCGACATAAACTCATGCCTTCTTACCATAGGGGTAGGCAGAGACTACAGAACGCCACCTGCTACGATCCTTACATACTTCGTTTGCTTCACACACATTCATACATCTAGTCAGACACACACGCCTGTTGGTACTTTGCACTTGGCCTTTCTGAAGAACATCACCTATAAGGTCTATGTATGTCTTTCTAGGGCGTCCCCTCCCGGCGTTTCCATTCACGTCTGCCTTGTAAATACATTTCGTTAGTCGCCTTTCATTCAACCTCTCAACATGGCCAAACCATCTTAACCATTCATGCATTGACTTGAGTCATTAAAAGCAATCTTCAAAGAGACCACAGCTTTCATAACAGTGTTAAGATTAACAATCTACTCAATTACTTTAGTTCAGTTCATCAAATAAAAAGATAACTCACAAAACAAACACAATTTGTAAAATAAATATAAAGCCGAGCACACATAGTGCGACCAAAGTGTATAACAGAATTAATTTACTGAATGAGTCGCAACGATACAAATTGGACCAATTAATACACGCTATTTGGCTCATAGTTGTTTATTAAATTTTAAAGTAGCTACTAGTCATCTGTACCAAGAATGGGATTATTCGAATAACGGAATAAACAACCATACAAATAATAGATAATAGAAAAATAGATGCAATGGTAGCGCAGTAATTACAAATTGTAGGTACATACATACATACATAAACTCACGCCTTTTTCCCATGGGGGTAGGTAGAAACTACAGAACGCCACCTGCTACGATCCTTACATACTTCTTTTGCTTCACACACATTCATACATCTAGTCATACACACACGCCGGTTATGGGTACTGCGCACTTGGCCTTTCTGAAGAACATTGTAGGTAGTAGGTCCGAAAAAGTACGGGCGTATTACTTTGTGTTATTTATTTGTTATTATTTCCTTATTTTTATCGATTTGGGAATACTTTCATTGTATGTGCATAAGCAGTGAAATTCCCGTACGGAGTCTGTATTTCCTGATAACTCTGACCAAGTTTAGACCAAGAGTGAATAGGCACGAAGTGACGAAAGAAAATTTGGTTCAAATAAATATCAATAGATGGCGCGTTATGCATCGATTTGTTAATTCTCCTAAACACAATATTATGGAATATTAGGCTTTTGGGAGTAGTGGTGGCCCAGTGGTATCGGCCGCGACTTACAAGTTGTAGGTCGTGGGTTCGAGCCCAGGCAGGCGCTTTACTTTGTGTAAATTATTTCTTCACCACTGCTCTCAAAAAGGTGAAGGAAAACATCGTGAGGAAACCGGCATGTCCTAGAACTAGAAATTCGAAGACTTGTGACATCCACCAACCTGCACTGGGCCCGCGTGGTGGATTACGGCCCATTCCCTCTCACAGAGAGGAGGCCTGTGTCCCAGCAGTGGGAACATTAATAGGCTGATGATGTGATTAGGCTTTTAATTCACATTTCAAACATTATTTGTACGGATGATTTAAAATTGATACCAATAGATGGCACGGTTTTGAATTTCTAAGGCATGCCACTAGATTTTTTAAAGTTTTATTGTAACACATTTTGGTACAATGAAACAGTAAAAACGTGCAAAAAATACTATAAAAACAAAACATCACTGTACTTAAAGAAATAATTAGTCACGAACCGCGTAAACTCTTTTAGATGCAAGTCGCTGCTAACACCATCTACTCGTATAGCCATGGAACAAACTCGTTCGATGTACTTTTAGTAAATAGTTCGTACAGTCCGTTGAAAAACGCTAGAACGGCACAGTTTCTTTGTATGGGATGAGGCATCTGCATGCTAGTATTTTATTATCTGTGGAATAGATAACTATTAGGTAAGCATGCTCTAATATTGTCAATCGCTTAATTTTTAGGGTTCCAAATCCAAAGGGTAAAAACGGGACCCTAGCAATAGGGTCATCTAAAAGACTCCGCGGTCCATCTGTCTGTCTGTCACCAGGCTGTATCTCATGAGCCGTGATAGCTAGACAGTTGAAATTTGTACAGATGATGTATTTCTGTTGCCGCTATAACTAAAAACGGAATTAAATAAATATTTAAGTGGGGCTCCAATACAACAAACGTGATTTTTTTGCTGTTTTTTGCGATAATGGTACGGAACCCTTCGTGCGCGAGTCCGACTCGCACTTGGCCGGTTTTTTTATCATCGGCTCGCGAAGCAAGCCGGCTGCTAGTACGTATTCGGCCTAAGAAAGAGTAAAAAGACTGAAAACCGAATAATCCATGTTGTTTGTTCAAAACAAAACCGTCACAAACGTGTGTGACATCACAAATTCGCGACTATAAGCGAATAACAAATTGAATTGGCTGAGTGAATCGCTACGGCACAAATTGGACCAATTAATTCGGTCCATTAGGTCGGAGCCTTGCTTTGAAGTTGTGCGACATAAGTTTGCACCAGCTTTTTATTATGAACGAATTGATTTCCGTGGTCGGTGCAGGTTGAGTGGAATGAAAAATATTTAATTTTGTTTGATTTTAAACTTTGTTGATTTTTTTATAGGCACCGAGTCTCATCGCAAATTATTGCCAATAATATTATAGAATGATGGCTTATATTGGTAACTCACGAAGTTATTTTCACGTAACGTGCGTAGGTCGTGGGTTCGAAGCCAGGCAGGCGCTTATTTTTTTTTATTATTTCGTCATCACCACTGCTCTCAAAACGGTGAATTTATTTATTTATTAATGTCTAAAACAGTTACATGTTGAAGTTTAAATAAAACTATGAATTCAATAATAAATTGGCAAACATATAACTCGCACAATGTCCTTTCTTTGGTATGTTCGTCGAATCGTTGAGCTGCACTGTTATTGACAAATGCGTGCACTGACTATATAGACAGGTCCACTCAATCTGTATGGTTCTTTCCCCGAAAGACCATTAAAGACACCAATCTACATGATCTTCAATTTCTCTAACGAAGATTATGTCTGGACTTTAAAAGATACTGTGACCTCTGAGTTTGTTTTGGCCTTCTTTCTCAGAGTAGTCAGATAGGAAACGCCGTATTTTTTTTAATTTGATCGAAATGTAAAATTATTTGTACAAATTTCAATCAGGATTGAGGTTATAAGCTGGCTCATCACAAAATAGAAACTGTGTTCACATTTTGAAAAAACCGGCAAAGTGTGAGCCGGACTCGCGCACTGGGGTACAAAGGGTTCCGTACAAACCTCAGCTTAAAGAAAGAAACATATTTATATGTGACCCGCACAGGAGACACGAGAATTAAGCATACAATTAAACAATAATAAAATAAAAACCCCGTGCGAGACCAAAAAGGCTCCTATCTCAGCATGTGCAGCGATATCCAAAAAAGGTAATAACGCTGCGCTGAAAGGTATTATACATAAATATCAATTTAATACCTCTACGCGTTCATGAGGAAAGGGGTAGCAAGTTTAAAATTATTAAAAATATTTTTATTATATGATGTAACTAAAATTTACGGTTTTCGCATTTTTTCCTTTATCTGTGCTATAAGACGTTGTTTCGAACCAAATTTCAAGATTCTGAGTTCCCGGGAAGTACCCTGTAGGTTTTGATTCTCTTGCGATTGTCGAAAATTTGCGGCATAAACGGCTGTATCTTTTGATTGCGTTGGCTTAGAAGTTTGATTTTTTCACAGCTTTAAAGGACAGTAGACCCGAGTATTTTAAGCTTGATACAGACAGACGGACGGAAGGACGGACAACAAAGTGATCCTATAAGGGTTTCATTTTTTCCTTTCGAGGTACGGAACCCTAAAAATAAGAAAAAGAAAAAAACAACAAGAAGAATTATCAATAACTGTTATGGGAATAAATGATAAAAAAAAGAAACAATCAATCTTATTCAAACAATAAAATACACAAACAAAAACCCGGTAGCTTTTAATAAACTGCACGCGTAATTACTCCAAATACACAAAGACTATTATCACGGACAAATAAAACTTAAGTCATCGCCAGTAATACGGCTATTAGGGACAATATTCTCATCCCTTAATGTTAGCAACGACATTACCCTAAGAATAATATAAATTTTGGGGTGGCCCTTGCGATTGTCACCCGATATATTGCGTCACTATAGGGAGACCATGGATTGAGGATGTTTTGTAGGATTTAATTAGCAAGGAAAAAAATCTAAGAAATTGGGCAAAATTAAGCATTGAAATGTATGGAAGCTAATACGAGTTTTTTTTAGGGTTTCGTATCCGAAGGGTAAAAACGGGACCCTATTACTAAGACTCCGCGGTCCATCTGTCTGTCTGTCTGTCTGTCACCAAGCTGTATCTCATGAACCGTGATAGCTAGACAGTTGAAATTTTCACAGATGATGTATTTCTGTTGCCGCTATAACAACAAATACTAAAAACAGAATAAAATAAATATTTAATTGGGGCTCCCATACAACAACCGTGATTTTTTTGCCCTTATTTGCGATAATGGTACCCTTCGTGCACAAGTCCGACTCGCACTTGGCCGGTTTTATATTTTTTTGTTTTTTTTTTATGGTGCCTGTCATCCCATTCAATATGGGTTTGGCCTTGAACAAAAGTTTCAACTATTTAAAAAAATCTTGTTCACCAAAAATACACTGTAACTTAGAGCACATAGAAAATTCATATGCCTACGAAATCTGTAGACGTGCTACGAAGTTCGTAGCGCTCGCGTAGCACGGCAGTTTTCGACTTGCAAAATTTTCTTGACATATCAAAATTGAGAAGAATATTTGTCTAGGTTAAAAATAAAATGGTGATACTATTTTTTTATTTTATTTTGTAGGGTTCCGTAGCCAAATGGCAAAAAACTGAACCCTTATGGATTCGTCAAGTCGATCTGTCTGTCTGTCTGTCTGTCCGTCCGTATGTCACAGCCACTTTTTTCGAAACTATAAGAACTATGTTGTTGAAACTTGGTAAGTAGATGTATTCTGTGAACCGCATTAAGATTTTCACACAAAAATAGCCAAAATTAATAAATTTTGAGGGGACCCCATACTTAGAACGGAAACGCAATTTTTTTTTGTCATCATACCTATACGTGTGGAGTATCTATGGATAGGTTTTCAAAAATGATAGTGAGGTTTCTAATTTTTTTTTTCTAATCTGAATAGTTTGCGCGAGAGACACTTCCAAAGTGGTAAAATGTGCCGCCCCCCCCCCTGTAACTTCTAAAATAATAGAATGATAAAACTAAAAAAAATATATGGTGTACATTACCATGTAAACTTCGAAAATTGGTTTGAACGAGATCTAGAAAGTAGTTTTTTTTTAATACGTCATAAATCGTAAACCGTAATTTACCAAGAACGAAACCCTTCGTGCGCGAGTCCGACTCGCACTTGGCTGGTTTTTATATAATCATATTTAAAATGTTAAAAGTATGTTATAAATTGAATAAATGGTGATACCTTCTGGCGATCGTGTATATTAGTATTCATTCACATTTAGGATTACTTTAAGTTTATGACCAAAATTTTAAAACTATTGCAAAGTTGTTTAAAAAAAAGTGGATTACTTGATTGTATATTATTCAAATTAATACACAGCAAATTTATCCGCTATTCTGCGTAAATCATAGTCACCCCACAATGTCTCCACCTCATCAATTCCCGCGGACATGCGTTCAGATAGCTATAATAAACGCGGGGGAGGCGATTTGGCACTCTGACGTAATGGCGGGCACTTCCTGGTACCACGCGCGATTGTCTAGGCAAATGTCGGGGAAGCTGAGACAGTGCATTGGGGGGGCTTGGGGGCTTTTAATCGTTGGGACAAGTTAAATTGCTTTAGCGAAGGAAATAATGAATTAAGTTGCTTGATAAAATCAACCAGTTCTGAGAAATATTTGGCTTTTTAATTTACTAGCTGTCCCACGCGGCTTCGCTCCCGTCAAAATTATAGCCTATGTTACTCGGGAATAATGCAGCTTTCCATAGGTGAAAGAATTTTTGAAATAGTTCCAGTAGTTTGGGAGCCTGTTCGGTACAAACAAACAAAAAAATCTTTCCTCTTTATAATATTGGTCTAGACTAGTTTATGCCAGCGGCTTCGTCCGGGTGAAAATTGTTTTCTTATCCTAAAGGATCATTACGCCGGGATAAAAAGTAGCCTTTGTGCTATTCCAGGCTATAGTTTATCTCTGTGCCAAACGTAACACGGGATAAAACGGGACCCTATTACTAAGACTCCACTGACCGTCTGTCTGTCTGTCACCAGGCTGTATCTCATGAACCGTGATAGATAGACAGTTAAAATTTTCACAGATGATGTATTTCTGTTGCCGCTAGAACATAGAAACAGTATAAAATAAATATTTAAGTGGTTATACAGCAAACGTGTTTCTTTTGCCGTTTTTGGCTATAATGGTACGGAACCCTTCGTGCAATAGTACGACTTGCACTTGGCCGGTTTTTAATATTAGAAAGATCTATCATTGTGGAAAAGTCTGGTTCGTGTTAAAGGTATGACATGATGCAATGTGTGCTTCTTATTCAGTCAGCATACAAGATACTATACTAGGTATCATCCTGTAAAATCTATTCTATTTAAATATCTAGTAAGCTTAGCACTGTATAGTCTTTGACATGTCTAGTAAACACCTCTGCCAGATTCAAATATTAGTTTTCTTATGGAATCAAACCGCCACTGGCATGACATCAAGCATTCCTTTACATGCTATTTACCATAATTCTTAATTCTTTATTGTATGCCAAAACAATACATTTACACAAAGTGAAAACAATATTTATTTATTATATGCTTTATTATTGTACACCTTAAAATAACATTATAAAAAGAAACTTAAAATTAATACAAATACAATGGGCGGCCTTATCACATTCCGCGATCTCTTCCAGGCAACCTGGTACGGACAGTAATTGTCTGGACTTGAAGTGGGTTTGTCATTTGTGTGACATTAACATTGTGAAAATACTACATTATAATAGATACACAGATAAATACATATACTATGTAATATATACATAAATACATACATACTAAATATAATGGCAATAAAAAAAGAATGATGAATGACTCTATTGATAATCACAAATCAACACGCTAAGACGAAGACAGTGACAGGTAATGTTCCTTTACGAGTCTTTTGAACACAGGCAATGATTGAGCACGTTTGATTGGATCTGGCAATGCATTCCACAGACGACTAGCCTGAACAGTAACGGATTTATCCAAAAAAGTCGTGCAATGTGTTGGAATTTAAAGTCGTAATTTGTCTGTAATCATCATGTACAAAAGCGAGCTTAACTTCAAAATGGAATTTTCTACCAGCAAACCTTCGAGTGATAGATATCATAATAATAATCTTATAATTTTCTTTTTAATAATGGTCTTATTTATTAATTTATATATTTGTCTCACAGATACGAGTTACTCGTACCACCCGGCGATACACGATGACACGTTCGTGCGTCGGAAACAGCGGCGCAACCGCACCACCTTCACGCTGCAACAGGTACATTGTACTCGAACACTTCATTATTTAATAAATATCTAATGTAACATGACTAAAAAATATTGTTAATCCGTCAGTTAGATTTAAAAAAAATATTGGACACGTATTTTTACTCTTGTCACAAAATGATGACGATACAATGCGTTAAAATATCGCATTACGTCATATTTTGGTACATTTTTAACACAGAAGTTACGTCACAAGCCCCAACTTTCGAACTTTGATGCGCTTTATCTTGATGATTTTTTATTGATTTGAGAAAGCAAAAAATACATGTCCAGTATGTTTTGATAATTTAACCGGCAGACTAAATAGAATTTCCTATTTCGTACTTCGTCACCATCCCTATTCTGGAATCATTAATAAGTAAAAACATCAACAAAAGGACATTAAATATGGATAAAAATTTCTCTATCAAACAACACCACGTTAGATGTTGCAGAAGTGCCTCAACCTATCTCTTCTCACTCTCAGAAGTATGGAGATAGTGAATGGTTAAATCGTGCACTGAAAAGACTTCATTTTAAGATTCTTTGACCATTCTGATAAACATAGTTGTTACTTAATACAACTTAGCTGCGGATGTGAGTGGAATGTGCATAGCTAAATTTTGGGTCAAATATATACGTACATATTTAAACTTTTTGCCGTCGTTACGCTAAGAAGTAGTACTAAATCACTACCTTATGAACAGTTGGAGGAGCTGGAGACGGCGTTTGCGCAGACGCACTACCCCGACGTGTTCACGAGAGAAGACCTCGCGCTCAAGATCAACCTCACGGAGGCCCGAGTACAGGTCAGTCAACCACTTTTTATTGCTTAACAAAAGCAGCATACGAATTGCCGAACTTAGGTGACAGTGGGCAGGTAACATTGCTCGCAAAACGGATGGCCGTTGGGGCCGAAAAATTCTAGAGTGGCGACCGCTTACCGGAAGACGCAGCGTTGGAAGGCCTCCCTCTAGCTGGAGCGACGATCTGGTCAAGGCTGCGGGAATCCGGCGGATGCGAAACAAACAGGACCGATCAGTGTGGCGACGCTTGGGGGAGGCCCATGTCCAGCAGTGGACAGCTTTCGGCTGAAATGATGATGATAAATTAGGGGCTTACTTACCAAGGTACCAAGAAAACATAGACAATTGTTAAAATTGTGTTGTCAGTCGTACGACAAACTCCATTCCTGCATATACGTATTTTCGATTGATGCGGTAATATAATGCTAGGATATAGGCAGAAATGTATTATTAGGTGATGTTCTTTAGAAAGGCCAAGTGCGCAGTACCCATAACCGGCGTGTGTGTATGACTAGATGTATGAATGTGTGTGAAGCAAAAGAAGTATGTAAGGATCGTAGCAGGTGGCGTTCTGTAGTTTCTGCCTACCCCCATGGGAAAAAGGCGTGAGTTTATGTATGTATGTATTAATTATTCGTTGACTTGTAGGTTAACTACTTAGTTGTATCATGAGTATCATTCATGATGGTGTTGATTTGTAACTGAGTATCACGTACACTGAATAATATATGCCTAACACATCGCGCGTTATTAAGCTGGTTTAGTAGCGTTTACAGTACGTACTAATTCAGGGAAAATTGCATCAAATGATTGAGTGGTGAATCTATTCAAAGTTTACAATTCAATCCTTTTAATATATTATGTTCAATCCAGAACAAGTAAAATTTCAAAAATTCTCCGAAACATTTTTATTTCATGCTACTTATTTTATCTAGTAGTAGACACGCTTCAATCGACACGATATCTTGCGAAAACAGTCCGATTGAAACAGTAAAATGTCCATAACTTTGGAACGTCTTTACCGATTTTCATCAAATATAGCTAAGAACACTCTCGATAAATTTACCTTTAAACGAAACAAACGACATCAAAATCGGTTCATCCGTTTAGGAGCTATGATGCCACAGACAGATACACAAATACACACGTCAAAATTATAACACCCCTCTCTTCCGTCGGGGTTGAAAAGGAGAACTGCGCTAGTAGGGCATCAACAAATTAGATTGGTATCGCTGTCAATGGAAGAAGTACCCATAACACTAGCGGCATTACCACGTTTAATGGTAGATAATGAATAGAATAGAATAGAAAACCATTTATTCGACATAGAAACAACACAACAACAACAATCACAAAGTAACAGAAAAATAGTAAAAAATAAAAGTACAAACAAGGTTTAACAGTGATTGCGCCGAGCGTGCCCATACCGAAAGGGTTACCAACTCAGCATTTGCTGGGCGTCAGACACCCAGCGCTGATTTTCAGTTGGCACCCCGCTAGTGATACACGGACGTAGGTAAATAAATAGATACTTAAAATAATGTCATACAGTGGATACGTGTGCTTAACTTATAAATTGAAAGAATATGTAATAGATAGTATAAAGTAATGTAAAAAATATATAATGTTATTGTTTAAAATTGACTCAAAACCCCAAAAGACAGTGTGGTAAGACGCAACCGGCCTATCACATTTATCCAATCTCTGTCCGACTCATAACATATAAATAGGCACACTACTTGATGGATTAAACTTAATTCTATACTAACGCAGAAATTATTCATATTAAATAATAAATATTGGATTGAATTAAATTAAAATAAGATAAGATAAAAATTAGATAAACGATTTGTCAAAATTAATGCCATTAAATTTAATGCTGATTCTGTAAATGAAAAACATGCCAACCCTCAGGCCATGAAAGAGTCGACCAAATGCCCTATAAGTCGGCACTCAAATCCCATGGTCCTACTGTTTCAACCTGTAACGGAAAAAAATATAACTCCTATTGAGGTAGCTATATGTAAAGAGTAGTGGTGGCCCAGTGGTATCGGCCCTGACTTACGTATCGTAGGTCGTGAGTTCGAACCCAGACAGGGACTTAACTTTGAGTTAATTATTTCATCACCACTGCTCTTAAAACGGTGAAAGAAAAACATCGTGAGTAAAACCGGCATGTCCTAGATCGGGCGCACGGTTGGCGCAGTGGTTGAGCGATTGACTGCTGCGCTGCGTGTCGCGGGTTCGATTCCCGCACGGAACAAATATTTGTATGAGTTCCGGCTCTGGGTGTTTGTGTATGTGAGTTTATATGTTTGTAAACGCACCCACGATACAGGAAGAAATTCCTAGTGTGGGTCTTTAAAAAAAAAAAATTAAAAAGATCCAAAATTTAAAGACATGGGACACCCACCAATCCGCACTGGGCCACGTGGTTAATTAAGGCCCATTACCTCTCTTACAGAGAGGATGCCTGTGTCCCAGCAGTGGGAACATTATGAGACTGAAGATGATGAGGTAGTTACATTCCTTTTTCCTCAAAACTTACGTGGTTTTTCAAACATTAAAAATTATCACTTTCGAAATACTATTTGTAATTCAGCCTAACATAACACCCACTCCTCTTAACCCTACAAAATCATACTCTCCTTCAACCCTGAGGAACATAAAATGTAGAATTTACGCGCGTCGCCATCGCGCACGTCTAACCTGCCAGCCTCGATAATGTTCAGAAACGTCGCCTGACTTATGCAGTGTGACTGCGTAAACGAGGAACGTAATAATTTAGGTTCACATATAATTTTACTGAAAGGAAATATTGTAATTCCGCTGGTTGTCGTGGAAAAACAGCGCTTTCTTTGTGTCTATCATATAAGTCCCATTATTATTTTATTTATTAATATTAGGCAAACTTACAGCCATTAATGCGCAGAAACAAGACAAGCAAATTTAAAAAACCCCCGACACATTTATCTTGCGGAGACACCCCGATTCAAACAGTAAAACGCCCATACCTTTTGAACGGCTGAACCGATTTTATTCAAACATAGCTGAGAACACTCTCGACAAAATCACCGTACAAACAAAAAAAAAACTAAATCAAAATCGGTTCATCCGTTTAGGCACTATGATGCCACAGACAGACACACAGATACACAGATACACAGCAACACACGTGAAACTTATAACACCCCTCTTTTGCCGGCGGGGGTTAAAAAGGCCAATTAACAGTTTTCACCCATATAAAAGTTTCCATAAAATACACATCAGCGTGAGTTTAAAAAAAAGATATAACTCAACGCCCAACAAATATTAATAAACCGGTCAAGTGCGAGTCGGACTCGCGCACGAAAGGTTCAACACAAATACATAATCTGTGAAAATTTCAACTGCAAACTACAGCCTGGTGGCAGACAGACAGACGGACCGCGGTGTCTTAGTAATAGGGTCCCGTTTTTACCCTTTGGGTCCGGAACCCTAAAAATTTATGGACATGGAATTTAGCATTCGTTTGTATTCGGAAATGCGATGATTGCCGAGGGGCACTAAGGAAATTGTTGTACTGTACTAACGTTTCTTCGAAAAACTAATGCATAATACCCCTCCCTGAATATGTCCCTGGCTTAACCAGTCAACCTGTAATGTTCAACACCGTCACTTGGCTGATAACATTTGCCCCGTAAAATATCATTTTATTTATGCAATAAAATGATATTTTACGGGGCAAATGTAATACCGTCGAACAGCGAATGAGGAGTTAGTAGTAAATTTTTATGTCGTACAATGCAAATTGTGATTAAGATTTTGATTGAAAGTAATATATTTTGCGTTTCATGTGCCTCCTTGCATATACATGGAGTATTTTGTTTGGTAATCCCTCCATAATTTCCAGAGAATTGTAGTTGAAAAAATGCATTTTTTGAGGCTCTCTAGAATGTATTGGTTGGACCTCCACTACCGAGAATCTCAAGTGCTAAATTCATTAAGGCGCCTCCCCGAGCAAAATGCCGTTTTTGTGCAGTTTTTAAGAGCACTCTACTCGTTATTTAATAAATATCAACTTATAAAAATACATAAAATTTCTACATAATATTGATTCCAAAATGGTAGTTTTTTTAATGAAAGAAAAGAAAGAAAATATATTTATTTAGCGCAGAACAGAAAGACACACAATATATTAATTAATACAACAGATAAAAATACAAATAAAGAAAAACTAAAAAGACTGAAGTAAGAAAAACAAAAACAAAACCATAAAAATGAGAAATAATGACTGATAGCATGCTGCTCTTCGTAAAGTGTTCATCAATTAATGTTTGCACTAACACTAGTGGATAGACAATTTTGTGAGTTTTGTTTTTTTCAAATTACCAAAATTCGATTTTATAAAGATTTTATTCTAAAATATCACCACCTTATAGGTGATGTTCTTCAGAAAGGCCAAGTGCGCAGTACCCATAACCGGCGTGTGTGTATGATTAGATGTATGAATGTGTGTGAAGCAAAAGAAGTATGTAAGGATCGTGGCAGGTAGCGTTCTGTAGTTTCTGCCTACCCCCATGGGTAAAAGGCGTGAGTTTATGTATGTATGTATGTTTATTCTAAAATCTGGGCGTAACTCTTGCTACCAGTGTGCCGCTAGGGCACTAGGAATGCTCACGGTGGTGTCTTGGTCAGGGTAAGGCCGCTTAAGGGAAACGTCCAATTAGGTAGTCAGACCAAACCCGCATATCGTTGAACACCAAACTGCACGATGTTTTCCACGACGCAAAAGACAGGCATAGATGCCGTAAATTGGTGAAGGAAACGTTGTTCCCAAGATAATACCCAGTACTGAGGCACACAGCACTAACCATGGAGTTTCTTGCCGGTTCTTCTCCATAGGAATCGACCAACCCGAACCGTGCACATTGTCGACGTTTTATAAGTGCCCATGTAGGCCTATGTGAAATAAAATTTATTGATTTTGATTTTGATTTTGAGGAACACGCTGTGAGGTGGAGGAAATTCCTTACACTTATTCCTTAACTTCCTTATGGCTGCTATAGAATTTCACTCTTGACGAGGCTCTAGATTTTATTACTTCCTTACTACTCAATGACTACTACTATTTAGATTTTAATATTTAAGAGTTAGTTTATAATTGGAATGACAGAAACAGTGTACCCCGGTACTGATCACCGAGTGTGTAAGTGTGTTTGTTACTCCTACACGCAAAAACTACTGAATGGATCCGGATGAAATGGGTCAGAGCGATTGATTATAGTCTGGAATAGCACAGATGATACTTTTTATCCTGGGAATATGTTCCCTTTGGAAAGTTTTCGACATTCACGTGAGCGAAGTCGCTGACAGACGCTAGTACATACATACATAAACTCACGCTATTTTCCCATGTGGGTAGGCAGAAACTACAGAAAGCCACCTGTTACGATCCTTACATGCTTCTTTTGCTTCACACGCATTCATACATCTAGTCATACACACACACGCTACGCTAGTATTACATAAAATGTAAAAACGCCGATTTCCTCATAGCTTAGGGCTGAGGTGCATCCAAAGGTAGACCACCACATTTCATCAGTTGTCATGCAAAAAAATGTATTAAGTCAGGCATAAGAATTGAAAAGAAAATTGTAATAACTTTACTATCCAACTTTATCACAATTTCTTCAAAAGTTCCCAAGAAAATCCATTTAGATTCAATATAGATTTTGCAAAACGAAATTCATTTTCAATTTAGTTTTTTGCCAGCGTGCAATGCGGTGAGTGAATGATATTGAACGGGAGACCGAATGTAATGCGAGTGCTCCGTTACACGGACGTGAACGAGGGTACTATTGGGTCAAAAAGCCTTTTTCGAAATTGAGCCGAATGAATGAAGGTTATGGGTTCATTCTGTTATGGAACTATTACTGGAATAGTTCAGTTGAAACTAGAATAAGTTTCGTAACTCAAACTTATGTAAAAACATGTTTGGAAAAATCCCCAACATACAAGGTTGACTGGTAGAAAATGAAAGCCTTGTTGCATTAAGTCCACCTATGTACGTGGTACGTACTTACCTGGTATCTACTGTTCCTAAAACTAAAATAAATAATAATTAATTAATTCATTGACAGATAACGCACAAACACACGGTCTAGAAGCATACAATTCAAAGTCAAAGTCAAATATATTTATTCAATTAGGCCAATAAACGGCACTTTTGAACGTCACATAAATTAAAATTAAAAATTAAAAGAAATAAAAAAAAAAAAAAAAAGTAATAAAAAAAAAAAAAAAAAACCGGCCAAGTGCGAGTCGGACTCGCGCACGAAGGGTTCCGTACTTGGTAAATTGCGGTTTACGATTTATGACGTATTAAAAAAAAACTACTTTGCTAGATCTCGTTCAAACCAATTTTCGCTGGTAGTTTACATAGTAATTTACATCATATATTTTTTTTAGTTTTATCATTCTCTTATTTTAGAAGTTACAGGGGGGGGGACACACATTTTACCACTTTGGCAGAGTCTCTCGCGCAAACTATTCAGTTTAAAAAAAAATGATATTAGAAACCTCAATATCATTTTTGAAGACCTATCTATAGATACCCCACACGTATGGGTCTGATGAAAAAAAATATTTTTAGTTTTAGTTTCAAGTATGGGAACCCCCAAAATTTATTGTTTTATTTTTATTTTTGTGTGAATATCTTAATGCGGTTCACAGAATACATCTACTTACCAAGTTTCAACAGCATAGTTCTTATAGTTTCGGAATAAAGTGGCTGTGACATACGGACGGACAGACAGACAGACAGACAGACAGACAGACATGACGAATCTATAAGGGTTCCGTTTTTTGCCATTTGGCCGCGGAACCCTAAAAATGATTCTACCGTAATATTCTAATTTTGTACATAATTGCCTGTAAAGGCCGGATTTAAAAAAAAAATCCTTACAATTTTGGCACTTTTGCCAATCGGGAACATGGCTTGAGAAAAAATTATAATATTCACCTTACTTTGACTTAATATCGAAAAAGCACCCTAATTTTCAATCGAAAATTATCACGTCAATATATCTGCTTTTTAGATTAGATTCATCATGTCTGTCTGTCTGTCTGTCCGTCCGTATGTCACAGCCACTTTTTTCAGAAACTATAAGAACTATGCTGTTGAAACTTGGTGAGTAGATGTATTCTGTGAACCGCATTAAGATTTTCACTCACAAATAGAAAAAAAACAATAAATTTTGGGGGTCCTCATACTTGAAACTGAAACTATTTTATTTTTCCATCAAACCCATACGTGTGGTATCTATGGATAGGTCTTCAAAAATGATATTGAGGTTTCTAATATATTTTTTTTCTAAACTGAATAGTTTGCGTGAGAGACACTTCTAAAGTGGTAAAATGTGTCCCCCCCCCCTGTAACTTCTAAAATAAGAGAATGATAAAACTAAAGAAAATATATTACATTACCATGTAAACTTCCACCGAAAATTGGTTTGAACGAGATCTAGTGAGTAGTTTTTTTTTAATACATCATAAATCGTAAACCGCAATTTACCAAGTACGGAACCCTTCGTGCACGAGTCCGATTCGCACTTGGCCGGTTTTTTTTTAAAAGTCGGTGGGCTTTTTGTTCGTTGAACTCTCTACTTTCTGATAGTGTAAAAAATATACATTACTGCGTGATAGTACCTCCTCTAGTACCTTCTCTGATGGCACTAGTCTTCGGTGCATGTGCAGCATCTCTCCGCAGACCATGGCCCATCACACGGAGGTGCGCAGCATGCCCTGTCACCTGTACATGCGAAGACTGCGTCACCGAATGGTGTTGCCGTGGCTGAATTCTGGGCCAAACACAATATTTAACCTTTTATATTTGCCATCGACACGCTAAGAAGGAGAAGATTACTGCGTAACTATTTACTATATTTGCAATCTAGAATTTTCTGATCCTAAAATTGCAATAACTATCACGTACGATCGGGATCTCCTCTCCTACCCATTTTCAGAACGACGTCAGCAGTTTACATAACCGGTTCGGTACCTAATCGCCCGGGTACATACTCGCTTCGGTACCTCTCCGTGAGCCGAGCAACACGGCGCCTGTTTTAGCCAAATTGCCCGCCGCTGCCTCCGTGTTTTATTTATGCCCAAATAAAAATTGCCCAATTCCGTCGTGGCCACAATTTAGTGGCAGCCTGTCGCTCGGGATCCACACTTTTATTGCACATATCTGCTAAATCGTAATGCCTGTTAAGTGCTAGCTCGGATTATTTTATGCTGGTAGTATATGCAAATAAAACATCAATAAGTATTAGATTTTTGTCAATAGCACCGTACTGAGGTATTTTTTCCGCAAAAATTTATAATGTTTTCAATACATTCTTTATAGTGGAATCGCACTGAGGTTTCAGGGGAGTCCATTGTTTAGCAAACAGAATGAGACGCAACTGAAAGTAAATGGCTATAATGTAAAGCCACCTAAAAACCCCTGTAATAACAAGAGGTTTTCTGAAGCATGGTCTTACTTGAAATACCTCAGGTCCGCGTCAGTTAACTCTTAAGGTTACACTAGTAGGTCATTCTTCCATATAAACGTAGTCTGGCGATTACTCCACTGTTTGACGATGTACGTTTAAAATAAAAAAATATATTAATTTGTCTCATCATTATCTAGTCCTGTATGAAAACAAAAAAGAAAAAAAATAACATTGAAAGTTATGAGCTTCGAAAGTTCCATAATTCAACACTAATTATAACGCATCTTTGGGCGGAAATAAATACCATAAGAAGAAGGAAAATTGCATACAGGGATATATTAGTAGTTCAACAATGCAAATAATTTTATTTTGGAAATATACATTTAGTCGTTTTTTCATGATATCTAGACTCCCAAAGGTCTGTTTATAAAAATTCGCGCGGTCGTTTTCGTCCTAAATCATCATCCATTTCGCTAAAAACTTGAAAAGTGCTAATTCGTACGCGAACTAGCTTCTTACTGCTCATCACAGCATCTATCTCTTTCACACGTGTTGTCGGATGAGATAGCATGCATTTTAACAACGCGCACAAAATAGCTCGTGCCGTCGACTAGAGCAACCTTAAAAACAAATTCACTTCGACTGCCGATAATACATTTCGTAGATATAAAGGACTCTACTTAATAAACGCTCCCCATCAGTTCCAGCAACTGATGGCAACTCTAAAGTTGCCAACGTAATTACAATCACCCGTCAAATGTCAGAATTGACCGTTTCTCTAACAGACCAATTGACGTCCTACCAGCCACGTAAGACACTATCCAATTTCATTTGTCCGCCGTCGAACATCCCATTCCATTAGTTAACTACAATTGTCAAAACCCACTCTACTCTAGTTCGTTGGCAAAACCACCAAAACAGTTGAGAATTGAACGGTGTGCGGCCATGTTAGATTGGCCCTCGATAGTTCATTGGTTTGTTGGAATGTGTGTGGAAATGTGAGTGGTGTGCGGGGCGGGGGAGGTCAGGTAGCACTGGTGGTCTGTAACGCGTTTAAGTCGCTCATCTCGGAATGGTATTACGGTATGAGGCGGTTACTCCCCGTGCTCAAGCCTCACCCCCGCTCACACCTTATGGCGCGTGCTACTGGGATTAAGGGGTGTCGCGTGTGAAGAGGACGTGGAAAATTTGGTTGATGAATCATTGTTTCAATGATTGGTGGAAAGTTTAATCAATAAACGATGTCTTTGACATTGGTTTTCACAGATATGGATACAAAATAGTTCAGATCAAAATATTGTAACAAAATTGCAAAAAAAAGTACTTTGGAAGTTTGTAAGAAAACGGTATTTAAAATCTTAATCAATGTGCTATTTCGAACTGTATCAGTGTAAGAACTTTCAATCACGCATCAGATATAAATCCAGCGGTCCATTTTCATAACTTAGGGCCGGTTTCTGAGTTGAGAAATTTGAGCTAAGAACGTGTTAAACCCTATTTTTAAACGACTTCCCAAAAAGATGGAGGTTATCAATTCGACTGTTTTTATTTATGTGTGTTGTTACCTCAGAACTTGTTACTGGGTGCACCGATTTTGATGATTCGTTTTTTATTTGAAAGCTTTGTCATGTGGTCCCATTTAATTTTCATCAAGATCTGATGAAGAACTTCGGCGATATAAATAAATAATAATAAATAATAAATAATAAAGTTTATTGTTCTTCTCTCACATAGAATTTTACAGACAATATAAAAAAAAAAAAAAATATACATCAGAACTCTTCAATAAATGACGGCAAATCACTCGGGATAGCTGCAATCGCATTTCTGTTTATTGTTTAACTAGTACGCTCTAAAGGGGTACGCAGGTGTAAACAGTTCACCTTGGTACACTCTAATTCCACCGGTTTTGTTTAAATTCCATGTTATTATGTTAATCTATTCTGGCTTCACTTTGTAATGTCAACGTTTCACAGGTTAAAATAGAGCTTGAAAAATAGTCAACTTCAAACTCTTAATTCAGAAATTGGTGGTTAAAGTTGTCACAAAGACACCACACGTCAAACATCACGAGCACATCTTCGACAGCCCTAAAAGAGCTTGGTAATATAATTGAGTCGGCTTTCAATTTGATTCGCATCCTCGTCCGGCTGCAGAGTGTCGGTGATAATTCGCCCGAAAAATATAAAAAGGCAGCTTTTGGGAGCAGCTGTCCGCCATATTGGATTACCGCGAGGTGGGTTCGAACGAGCGGCGCCAACCGGAATGTACCTACATTCGGACGTAAGTGATTGGGATATTAGGCTATTTTTAATGGCGTTTTTCGGGCATTAGGAAAATGTGGGGTTATTTTAAGATGTATATCCTAGATGACTCATTGGACTGGGAAGAGGTTAACCTCTTTCCTGTCCAATAAGTCATATATGATTCACCTGATTGTTTTACTATTGTGTCTGCTACGTGGACACGGTTTAGGAAAACGGGTTATTGTTTTATTTTGCAGATGGAACCGTGACACATTTTGTGTACCTAGATACAGAAACGTCTGGGGACTCAGGGTTCTTGCAACACTAGTTCCATCTGTCAAAAAACCACCATACGTCTAACTAGAGATATAGTAGTTCAAAGTCTACTAGACATGAAGTTGATTAGGTGCTATCGCAGCACAGTTTGGCAATGGTTTTGCTCTAAAGGCTTATCGCGTAGGAACCGTAAACCATAGCAACTTTCCATAAGTTGAAGGTTGGGGACTTGCTTTTACATATTTAGAATATTAGTTTAGATAAAAAGACTACCATAACATTAAGGCCGGGGTTCTCATCGCTTAATTATCGCAGAATTAATTTAAAAAATTGACAAGCACTCGTTGTGATTGGTTGAATGAATTTTCAACAGCCAATCACAGCAGCAATAACCGGCAATTATTCTTCGATTACGTTAACAGCAGATAATCGAGTGTTCAGAACCTGGGGGATAGTGGTCCGTAGTTTACTCATGATCGTATCAGCCGAAAGACGTCCATTGCTGGACATAGGCCTCCCCCAGGCGTCGCCATTTTGACCGATCCCGTGCATCTCGCATCCAGCGCCTTCCCACAACCTTAATCAGGTCATCGGTCCACCTAGTGGGAGGCCTTCCAAGGCATGTTATTCTGGTTCGCCGTTGCCATTCCAGAACATTTCGGCACCATCGACCATCCGTTCTGCGAGCAATGTGCCCTGCCCACTTCGACTTAAGTTTCTCAGTTCTTCGGGCTTTAGAATATTAGTTTAGATAAAAAGGCTACTATAACACATCTAGGCCTCGCGTCCAGCCCTGGTCCAGGCCATGGTACGGAGCGAGAGGGCATGGGAAGCTGTCTCATCCTTCTGCGAAGCAGTAATGCTCGCAAAAGAGGAGGCGGAACACGTGAGGGAGACGCAAAGGAGACGCCCTCACGCCCCTAGCCACCGCAGGAGACGCCCCGGGCGTCGGGAGTCGCAAGCCGATTCCCGGCCACCGTAGGCACGGGCTTGCGGACGGCAAGTTATGGGTAGCTTACCGTCCGATAAGGACCAAACCCGAGTTTACGGCGCGTAGTGTTCCACGCGCGCCTCAAAGAGATGTCAGCAAAAGTGACGGGGCCTGATAGGACCGATGCCTGTCTGGGTCGCGGATAAATTTGAAAAAGAGTTACCGCGGCCCTGGCGCAAGCAACTGAAGGAACACGGGTGGGTTTTAGTCAGTAAAAGTCTGACACGCCCTCCCGCTTCACCCAGAGCGGGAGAAGTCATTGGATGATATCCAACACAAAAAAAAAAGGTCCGTAGTTTACTATATTCATCATAATAATTTCAGCCTGTGGCACTCTCCACCAGGTATTAGGCCTCTCCCTTCTGTTACCATACGTCCCGGTTAAGGCCAATAATAGATTAGCTTCAGTGACCTGAAAGCCTATGTTCTGCTAAATCCTATGTCGAAGAATAGGAAAGACTGATCGAAAAGCGGGCCAAGAGGCTCATCGGCGATGAAGCACTGGTCAAGGCAAAGCCCAAAAGCCTTAAACATCGTCGCCGAGTTGCCAGCTTGTCGAGTTTTTATCGGCTACATTTCGGCGAGAGTGCGATGGAATTGCATGATCTAATCCCACCTAGCCCGTTTCATCATCGGACTACCAGACGTACGATGATGCGCCATCGGTACATGGTGGATATCCCACCTATACGCACAAAACGTTTTGGGAACACTTTTATTGTGCGTACAGCTAAGGAGTGGAATGCCCTGCCGGAGTCTGCGTTTCCCGACAGCTACAATCTTGGGGTCTGTGAATAGGTTTTTTCTAGGCTTGCGTGATTCACCGTCAAGCACATCCTCACTTAGGTACCATCAAGTGATATAGTGGTCAAGCGCGAGCCTATAGAGGACAAAAAAAAGAGTTTATATATAGTTTGATGTTGTTACTATGGTCGAGATCGCCAAGATTTTAAGATCTGTAGGATGGGAGTAGACCAAGAAGCCATCGGTTCCATTGTGGTACACATGGACCCCGTAACAATATCGCTTTTCGTTATGCTGTCCAGTATCTGTGAATTTGCAATCATACTTTTTAATTAACAAGTAAAATTTCAAAATTTAAAAACCCCCGACGCATTTATCTTGCGAAAACACCCCCATTCAAACAGTAAAACGCCCATAACTTTTGAACGGCTGAACTGATTTTATTCAAACATAGCTAAGAACACTCTCGATTAAATCACCTTTCGAACAAAATAAACTAAATTAAAATCGGTTCATCCGTTTAGGCGCTAGGATGAAATAAAAGATTTGAATTTGAATTTGGACGCCACAGACAGACACACAGATACACAGATACACAGCAACACACATGAAACTTATAACACCCCTCTTTTTCCGGCGGGGGTTAATTAGTAAAATTAATCTAAAACCTAAACAAAACCAGTTGACAATTTCTCCACTCAAAATAAAAATGATGGATCCGAATTCAAGAAATTCAAAAAACTAAAAAGAATCACTTGAAAAAAAATTATAACTCCCCCTGTGACATGTAGAGGCACTTGTGTAAAACAATAGGGTTGTCAAGCGTGTAAACATCACAACATTACAATGGTACTCGATGTACTCGAATAGGGCTATACGTAACGAGTACTTAATTATTATTTGTTGCTAGTTCAAGTGATGGGGTAAGTTGTTGTTGATTAATTATTTTGTGTTTAGAATGTGAAGTTTTTTTAATTTGTTTTTGTTATTAGTGAGTGTAAAGTTTTTAATGAGAATGAGTGATTTGTTGTAGAAAAGTTAAATAGAGATTAATATGATTTTATGACTGTGTCTCAATGTTTTGATGACAATTTTTTTCAAAATGGTTAGGTATCAACTATACATATGCAATTTTTTTTTGTTTTTTTTTTCTATTTTGAAATATCGCTAAAATTACCTAATAGGCCAAGGGAGTTCACCTTCTTTCCTTTATTGGACAAATCGACCCTGGGCCTATATGGACCAATACCGCTTTTTGGTACCAAGCTCTTCCCGCTGTCAATCCCAGGATTTTTAGTGGTTGCATTTGACATTTTCATGGACCCAAAATAACAGAAAGATCAAAATAAATAAACCGGAGTGAATCAATCTAAGCAGTTAATAATTTGATCTACCTATAATAATTACTTTTAATGTAATTATTACCCATATCCTAATTTCTTCAACAACAATTTACCCGAAATGTTTATCGAACAATAAAAAACAAAAAATAGTGTTGTGTTTGTAATAAAGCCAATTAGCGAACAATCCCGGGGGCGTACGGGCGTACGGCGCAACCCTACCGGCGTGCGACCGAAGCTAACAACGCGTCATATCGAACTCTTGTCTACACAAAAATTATAAAAACATACGAAGCAAACTTACGTACTGCAGCGTCACGATTATGTTTTTCTTTTTTGGCAACAAGACAAAAAGGGTTTTCAAAGTCAAAGTCAATGTCAAATGTGTTTATTTCAAGTAATTATGCGGCACTTTTGAACGTTAAAATTTACAAGTAATAAAAATTGGTTCTACCGTGCATTCGGAAAAGTAGCTTGTTATGGAGAAGAACGCACAAGAAACTCCTTAATCTTCTTTTATAAAAAAAAAGTTTTTTACAATATTTACATAAGTACGTATACATTAATAAATTCATATACGTAAGGACGATGTACCCAGCACTACTATACTACATATAGGTATAAAGAATTACAAGCACTAACAAGTAAATTCATTTTCTTGATAAATAGGACTAGGTTCTCACGTACTTACAAATATTGCAAACTTAGGTAAATTACCTAATTTTCCTGGGTTAACCAGTCAGCAAAGATGAACGAATTGACTTAGAGCTTTGGAAGCCTCTAGGCCTTTTCAGTCTGCAATGCGGTTTTCATTAATACGCTCTGTATTTTATTGAAACTATGTTCACAATCTATAGTCAGAGGTTTCACAAAATTTGTAACAAGTTACTGCAGTTACAATAGCTTGCTGCTTGGAATAAAATACTTTCCAGATATCTGATGGGGCACCGCTTAAAATCCTCCCCCCTGTATTTCCACTCATCTTCATTTTCTCTTTGTGTCACTTTAGCCGCGTCTCTCGCGACACGCACTTGGCGTGTTGTACTTTATCAATCATTCTCCTACTCAAATCAAATCAGGGGTGAAAATGAAATATGTCACATTTTACAAAACAATTGGAAGCTCGGTTTAAATGATGCTTGAGTGAATACGCTTTGTTTGGTGTTTAAAAGGAAAATTATGAAGAGGATTGAGTTTCTTACGATCTTACCTGTCTAGAAAGTATGTTTATTTATTTAATATTATTCTTCATCATCATAGAACGCATTCGGAACAGCGTATACTTCGTTCCAAAACACAAATCGCAGACCTAGGCAACACAGCCGCCAAACTGAAGTGGAATTGGGCAGACCACATCTGCCGCATGTCGCAACAGAATTAAGGAAAAGTCGCCACTGACTGGATTCCGTATAACAGGAACCGGTGACGCGGTAGGCCCTGAAAGAGATGGCGTGATGAATTGGACGCCTATCTAAAGGATTGCCCAGATGTAGCAAGAGATAGGAAAAACTAGAAAGGCGGAAGGGAGGTCTTGCCCTGCAGTGGGATATAAGAGGCTCATAATAATAATATTCTTATTTGCACACGACATGATTGGTATCATGGCGTTAATGAGAAAGACTTAAGACAAACATGTAAAAAATAAGTGTACAATATGCGGTCCTATCGCGCACGGCGACCACTAACACCTGTAGCCAAGTTGACAATCTACAATCGATAACGGAAGTAGACAAGTAAAATTTCACTATTTAAAAACCCCCGACGCATTTATCACAATTCAAAAACACCCCGATTCAAACAGTAAAATGCCCATAACTTTTGAAAGGCTGAACCAATTTTATTCAAACATAGCTAAGAACACTCTCGACAAAGTTACCTTTCAAACAAAAAAAACTAAATCGAAATCGGTTCATCCGTTTAGGCGCTATGATGCCACAGACAGACACACAGATACACAGATACACATATACACAGATACACAGCAACACAAGTGAAACTTATAACACCCCTCTTTTTCCGGCGGGGGTTAAAAACGATTCAATGTATGGGAATGATACATCTGAACGTTAAGTCACGTGGTCAGACCATACAAATAGAAGGCGTTAACGATTGTAGAAAGAGATTCGATACGAAACGTTTGTAACTTGGCTAGGGAGGATAATTTTGTACTGAGAGAAAGAAAATATTGCTTTTCCCAGATTTCTTAATTAAGAACTTGAAATTGAGTATATGAAAAACTCTACTTTAGCCTGATAATCTGACAATTTATGGTCTTCAAGTTCTTAACCCATGTACACAATTCAAAAATAGCCTTTAGACATAAAATACATATTACATTGTACTAAAACCGTTGAAATATTATTGGAATCTACCAAAGGCCTTTTATTTTGCTAGGTTTATCGATTAGACCTACAAAACCAAATCTATTTTAGGAATCTATCAGCAATATAGCAGAGACGGCTGTTCTATTTCTGCGAGTATTTTAAGTATTGATCTTTGTATCAAGGTGAACCTAATCCTAGACCTAGACCAGCGCTGTATTTGGAAAACTCTGTGTAAAAATAACAATTTCGCCTTCTAACTTCTAATATTTTCCGTCATTATAAATTGTTTTTTTTTTATCGGTAGACTAGCGTTTGACCACTATCTCACCTGATGGTAAGCGATGATGTGGTCGACGGTGAAGCACGCTTGCCTAGAAGTAATCTATTCACTCTTGACTTAAAGACCCCAAGGTTGTAGCTATCAGGAAACAAAGACTCCGGCAGGGAATTCCGCTCCTTAGCTTAGCGTACAATGAAAGTATTCGCAAAACGCTTTGTACGTATGGGTGGGATGTCCACCATGTACCGGTGATTTTAGTCATGCTACACTCGTTGGTAAAGACGTCTGAAAAAGAAGAATAGAATAGAATACTCTTTATTATGTACACCATATGAGTTACAGAAAGTATAGACTAAGAAAACATTACACAGGGTGACACAATGGGCGGTCATAACGCTAAAAGCGATCTTTTCAAGACAACGTTCGGATGAATTTAAAAAATGAAAGTAAAGACAGTACTCTAGAGAAGCCAATCATTCGTCCATATCTACCTCATAAAACCCTTCCTACAAGTAACAGTTTTATTACTATCTGTCATAATACGAAATGAGAAAATTAATACAATTTGTCGCAACTCTATACTCGTGTGATGACACCACTCACAAGTGGGTGATGGTGTAGCCCTCGCTGTAACCCTATGGTAACCCTCGTGCAACCCCTTCGGTGCGTGTCAGGCAGCACAAATTATCATTGACTAATATTTTGTCGTGTGAACTCGTGTGATACTCGTGCAGTTTTGACAGTGAGAATAATTGGAGTTATATTAATTTAGAGTAAGTTATTAGTAGCCATTTCTTACTTACTAGTAGAAAGAGATCGATTTTTTTCCTTCATGAAAATATTTTTTGAAAACACACACTAGTGACTAGAGAAAAGGTACTTTGCATTTTACCAAAAAAAACTGGCCAAGTGCGAGTCGGACTCGCGGCCGAAGGGTTCCGTACCATTATTGCAAAAAACGGCAATAAAATTACGTTTATTGTATGGGAGCCCCCCTTAAATATTTATTTTATACTATTTTTAGTATTTGTTGTTATAGCGGCAATAGAAATACATCATCTGTGAAAATTTCAACTGTCTAGCTATCACGGTTCATGAGATACAGCCTGGTGACAGACAGACAGACGGACCGCGGAGTCTTAGTAATAGGGTGCCGTTTTTACCCTTTGGATACGGAACCCTAAAAAGGAGGTTATCAATTCTCCGTTTTGTATGTAAGATTGCTGGAATTGCACAATATTCACATATGCTATTCTATGTGGGCTCCTAAACACGTGTGCCAAATTTCATAAGTATGTAGGTATGTTTGTCCAGGCATTCCTTCGAAAATACTGATCGGATCGTGATCATTAACATTAAGATTAAGTATCTCTTAACTTAGGAAACAGTGCAAGTTTTATGACAATTGGTTCAGCTGTATTTAAGATATGGAACATACAACCGAACCCCTTAGCAACAAACAGCACAAATGTGTAAATTAAGTTATTATGGGTATTTGTCAATACTTTAGTTACCTTACTATGGAACTTGCTCAAACTTGTAATGATGAACCAAACCAAAGTTTCAAATAAACTTTCGTTTCGGAAGTCGGTGTCGCAAAACGATAAAAACATGAGGTACGAAATACACAAAATTTCACCCCTGAATGATGTCCAGAAGAACGAAGAAAACATTAATAATTTTGAAAGCATTACACCAAGAAATAGTGTGCTGAAATCCCCTGTATTCGCCCACCTACCAATTGAAGCGCATGTTTACCCAGCACAAACTACAAAATTAGTAAACAAACTAAACAGACCTCCACGAACTACTGTCACCTGTCACGAAGTCGCAACTTCACAACTAGATACGACTGCAAGCTAATCCAGTCGATATGATCCCTCAGATAATTTCTTGTAAACACGTTATCTGCGATACGTCTTCCATTTTGCGCGAATTACACCACTCTGCGACGGAATCTAATTACGAAGCGGTCGGACCGCGAAACGGATTAAACATGGAGGCGGTATTTTGAAAATGGAATTAGCTATGGTGCTCTTTTGTTTCGTTTTTGGTGGTGAGGTTGGCAGTGCTGTGATTTTTTGTGGGAAATGTTTTGTTTTGACAGAAAATGGCGTGACTATGGTTAGTATTTCACAAGCATGTTACACATAATTTTAATTGGAGCAGGTATATTTTATTATCCATAGAAGTTGTAATAGGTATAGATATTAAAAGTGTTGGGTTTAAGGTTACGCTGATTATAGTTTGTAACAGTGTATTTGGTGACGTTAAGGTTCTGGCCTTATTCGCTTCGAAGACTCTTTCCTCGGAAAAATCTAACGATCTATGCAATGATTCGCTTAGGGGTTTTGTTAAGTTGAGGGCAATCTTTCGGGTAGACAAAATCAAACTGGTCAATTTATTTAATTTTTCTTCTCTTTTTGTTTAAGAAATTGACTCACACACTGTTCCGTTGTTGTTGAATTAGTTAACTTACCTATAAACATAGGTGTAGGCAATATTTGTAAGTATGTGAGAACCATGTTCCTATTTATCAAATGAATGAATTCACGTGTTAGTGCTTGTAATATTTTATACTTATACGTAGTATAGAATTGTTAGTCTGGGTGCATCGTTCTCACGTATATGAATTAATGTATGTACGTAAATGTTGTAAAACAAAGAGTAAAATGTGGAGTTTCTTGTCCGTTATTAAAACTTGTAAAAAGTGCCGCTTAATTGCCTATTAGCAAGAAAATTAAGTTTTGACTTTGACTTTTGTCTTTGGTGACGATTGACGTTCTGTACTACTCAGAAGGCCAGAGTCAACCACTCCTTTCGCCTTCCACGAACCCGTGCGTTCTTACATAGTAG
Organism: Orthosia gothica; assembly: GCA_949775005.1. NCBI lineage: Eukaryota > Metazoa > Arthropoda > Insecta > Lepidoptera > Noctuidae > Orthosia > Orthosia gothica. The sequence continues at coordinate 9,438,014 of OX459066.1, forward strand.
TTTTTCTCAGTGTCCATAAATAGAGAAGTTCTTCATTAGTTACTTCAATTTGCGATACGGGTATGCATCTTTACATATTATAAATTGCCACCTCACATCTTACCACATCCCCGAACCGCGAGCTAAGAAAGCTCCTCGAGTCTTAGTGGGGATAACGGTAGATTTGGCGGATCCCCAGGGTGGGGAAAGGGGGGCAATTTGCTACTAATCATGTGATGAAAAACTTAACACCACATGAAACGTAGGCGGTTCAAGTAGATTGTATGTAATCAGTTTTGGGAATACTTTGGGTTATTTATTATGTTAATGTATATGGGATTAATTTGATGGAGCTTATGTGTGTAGATATAAGGTTCATAATGTGTTTATTAATTTCTTGTTTGATGCCTCTAGATTATTAAATGTGGTTAATCTTGAATAGGCCTACGAGCCGTGTGTATATGGGATTTCTCGTCTGCAAAAATTTTACCCTTTAAGGTTCCCCTAGTCGACGGCACGAACTATTTTGTGCGCGGCCTAAAATGCATGCTATCTCATCCGACAACACGTGTTAAAGAGATAGATGCTGTGATGAGCAGTAAGAAGTTAGTTCGCGCACGAATTAGCACTTTTGCAAATTTGTATCGAAATGGATGATGATTTAGGATGAAAACGAGCGCGCGAAATTTTATAAACAGACCTTTGGGAGTCTAGATAACATGAAAAAACGACTATATGTATATTTTCAAAATAACATTATTTGCATTGTTGAATTACTAATCTATCCCTGTATGGAGGCTGTTTTGCAATTTTCCTTCTTCTTATGATATTTATTTCCGCCCAAAGATGCGCTTAAATTAGTAGTACTTTTTTTTCCATACAGGTTTAAATAATGATGAGACACATTGATATTATTTTTTATTTTTAACGTACATCGTCAAACAGTGGAGTGTGAGTGGGTGATTCTCATTTTAAAATCAGCTACTCAAGGGAATTGGCGCCTTAACACTAAGTTGATTGTTTTTGTCACGATGTTTTGCCTTAACATTAATTTGCTTGTTGCAAAACGTAATGGTGTATGTAACCATTGCATTGAGGGGTTAGCAGATTAGCCATCTAGTAAGGCAAGTACCAGGAGCCGTTTTCTTGAACTGTACCAAGATCTTGTGCGTCGGTTTAAACCTGTGTTTTCCCTACCCTGAGCAAAAGTTTTCTTCCAGAATTACAAGAACATTTTTTTTTATAATCTATTGGATCACGTTTGACCACTATCTCGCCTGATGTTAAGCGTGGATGTGGTCGACAGTGAAGCACGCTTGCCTAGAAGTAACCTATTCACTCTTGACTTAAAGACCCCAAGGTTGTAGCTATCAGGGAACAAAGACTCCGGAAGAGAGTTCCACTCCTTAGCTGTGCTGTGCTGTGCTTTCAGTAAAAATAAGTTAGCGTAATTTCGGAGTAACCATTCTAAAATGCGACATGAACTGTCGTTGAAAGTTAAGTAACAACTTAACCGCCAAGCTAAGTGATCGAGTACACGGCAGATTGGCAAGTTGTTCAAATTAGCTGCCGCAGACGGGCGGTATTAAGGTCTTTTAATAAACTCACGGAGACACGGTCGACAGTGTGTGCCGGGTCTAAGATGTTAAGGGTGTGGTTTTTCCTTCTTATTAATATAGTTATTATGTCTTTGGGATAAAAAGGAGTATGTTTGACACCTACTAATTATATTTGGCGCAAAGATGTGCCTCGAACGATATATATTAGGTACTACTACTGTATATATTATTACTTCGACCAATGTTTTTTTTATAATGTTTCAATTGTGTGTTTACTGATATGAATTCACAACACAGGTCTGAACAATGTAGAAAGTTGGGTTAGGTAATGAAAAAGGAGAATAAAAGAGGGGATTCCGGGGTGGTATTTCAAGAGGTAACATGGAAGGGGTTTCATGTGTCTTTTCCCCAAAAGACCAGGCGAATTTTGATGGTTTGCATGCATTTGAATGTAATTTCTTAACAATAAAATTATTCTTATTCTTATTCTTATCCCTAAAAAACGGTAATAAAAATAAGATTTTTTAACGTACTCCAATTTTTGTGAGTATGTTTTTAGTAAGTTTTGAAGACCTATGGTTTTAAATTTATAGAACTGGAAAATGGGTCGCCTACTTAAAGGCACTATGGAACACATTATTTTTGGCCTCACTGCTTGTTAAGTAACACTTTTCCTACAAAAATAAAATCAATTCAATTCATTTATTCAATAACGATTTTTACATCATGTCTGAATTTCTATAACTAAATACAAATAAGAAACATCATGCATGCAATCCATATTTAAATCATAATAATTATCGAAATTAAATTAAAATCTGAATAATAATAAGAATCAATCTGCCTAGCCTTTTCCCAACTATATTGGGGTCGGCTTCCAGTCTAACCGGATTCAGCTGAGTACCAGTGTTTTACATGGAGCGACTGCCTATCTGACCTCCAAAACCCAGTAACTGGGTAACACGATACCCCTTGGCTAGACTGGTGTCAGATCTCAAGCTTCTGACTACCTGTAACGACTGTCAAAGATCTTCAAATGACAGCTGGGACCAACGGCTTAACGTGCTTTCCGAGGCACGGAGGAAACTCGGTATGTTGAAAATGGTCACCCATCCACGTTCCGACCTCGGCAAACGTTGCATAACCTTGAAGATCGACCAGTGCGGCTGTTATTATTTAGCCACGAGCTCCTAATAATAATAAGAATAATACAAAAAAAAAGAATTAATGTCATAAGTCAATTAATAAAACAAATAAAATTTCCATTTCAAGTCAACGATTTAAAATTCATCAATAGAATATAGACACTTGTTTAACAAGAACTGTTTAAGCTTTAGTCATAAACCAACAACATTTTTCTAACAAAGAAAGCTTATAACACAAAGTAATGGAAATCTTTTATGCTCAGCGAGCAAATTCACCATCAAACGAAATTGTTATGCGCATTTTTACCATCACCGTTAAAAACAATCGACATATTATTATTTAACTTCAACCAAAAACAAACCACCGTACCGTGTAATCACTTAACGTAAACCTCCCCCTTAACACACGAGCTGTCACTTAAAACGAGTCGCGAAAACCTTTCCCGCTACTTAAACAGTTTCGCCGCGGTTTCTTAACATATTTCCATGAGTCTTTAACGTTAACTTTCACGTTAACTTTCGTATGAAGTGTTTTAAAACATTACTCGCGGTGACGCAATTAAGGGGTAGTAAGTTTTAAGGAGGTGATGCATGCGAGTTATATTCTAAGTGGCGAGTTTGAATTAAACTTTTATGTTTGAAATTAAATTCTGTTTCAACTTCATGTCTGCGCTTTGAAATGTGTTTTCTAACTAGAGGAATTAAGGTTAAGTATAATTTTGTTTTATGCTGTGTGGTCTCGTTTTGAATAATTAGAAGAGAATCTCGTAAAATATTGTGAGATCATAGTCATTTTAGTTGGGCAATTAAAATTTTACTTTTAGTTGATAAATAGACTGTTCTACTACGTGAATATGTCTTGTTCTACGTGAGTATGTACTTGTATGAGTCATTGACTAACAACCTAACCTGTAGTTGTGCTGCTGTTCCGCCACCTCTCATGTCACAACATGTTGCTCCTACAACTTCACCCATCACTCATACTGCAACAACTTTGTATCCCCCCAAAAGTAATGTCTTAGTATATTCTGATAGTTTAGGAACAGGTTTTGGATCTTTGTTAAATAACTGTTCTAAACATACAATAGTGAACCATTGTTATCATAAACTGCAATTTAATGAGCTTATTCATAAAATACAACAGACACAATTGAATGAGCAAACTACTGTAGTACTTCTTTTTGGAAATAGCCTTAGTGTAACAAAAAGGGACTTAGTTAATGGTATTGACACCCTGCTTAAGTTAAGATTAGGCAAATTAATATTTTGTGCATTGCCCTATTCTGACAAGTTACTTGTTCAGGAAAATGAATATATTTCTAGTTTAAATAACTTGATGCATATTTTATCTTGTCGTCATAGTGACCGTTTATTGTTTTTTGACACCAACAATTTTGTTAGTGATTTTGTTTTAATTCGGGACCATATGTTTCTTCCCAAAAATAGTCGACATTTATTAGCTACATTGTTAGCTTTTAATATACACGCAGTTATTGATGATTTAACTGAGACCAGGTTTAGTGATTTAACAGTATTATCCAGTTTTTCTGATAATACTACTGTAGATTCTTTAAACTATTAGAGCCGACAAAAGAGAAGACGAATAGTAATATTTTACTATATCATCAAAATATAAATCGCTTCTCCGGCAAAATTTTAGACGTGGAATTGTTAGTAGATAAATACCACATGGATATCTTATGTTTTTGTGAAACTTGGTTAAAACCAGATAGGATGTTGTTTAATGTAAATAATTTTTCAGTTGCCAGCGCGTACAACAGATCCTCAGTGGGTGGTGGTACCCTGATACTTTGTAATAGTCATCTCAAATATAAGGAAAGGAAGGATATCACTGCTTACTCTGTTGATCGCTTATGTGAGGTAGCATGTGCAGAGGTCGAGGGGCATACTATCTTGTGTGTTTACAGACCACCAGCATCAAACTTGTCATTGTTTTTAATTACAATGGAAGAATTGTTAAGTAAACTTTTCAGGGATAATAAATTAGTTTTTGTTTGTGGTGACTTAAATATAGATCTATTAGTAAATTCACCTGAAAAATGTAAGCTCATATCATTGTTTAAATCATTTAACTTAAAATATTTATTTAATGAACCGACAAGAATAACAGCAACTTCAGCTTCGTGCATTGATAATGTTTTCACTAATTGTAAAGTAAAAAATTCGGTTTTAATTAGTGGCGTTAGGTCAGACCATACTGGTCAACTAGTATCTTTTGAGTCAGATAAAAACAATAATAACCTAGCTAAATCAATTCGATTAAGACCTCTTACAAAAAAAAAATTAAATTCTTTTAATAATAATGTTTTTAGCAACCTATGTAACGCCAGTTTTGATTCAAAAGACCCCAATATAAATTACGGCACGTTGTTTTCTACAGTTTGCCAAGAATTTAATAAAACGTGTCCTGTAAAAACAGTTAACGTCAACAATTACAAATCAAAATTTAGCGAATGGGCCACTGTGGGCATAAGAAAAAGCCGAGATATCTTATATAATTTATATTACGAAAAATCTTTGACTTCCGATCAAGTTTTCCACACTTATGTTAGAAACTATTCCAAAATATTTAAAAGAGTCTGCGCTCAAGCAAAATCTCAAATAATAATTAACAAAATTGGTGTTTCTAATAATAAAATAAAAACTGTGTGGCAAGTAATTAATAGAGAAACCGGAAAGACACAACTACGCGATCAGAATGAGTTGTCATTGAAAATAACTAATCAAACCATTTCTGATAAGCAAGAAGTCGCTGAGACATTAGAAAATTTCTTTACCAACATTCCGTTAGAGGTTACGAAGTCTCTTCCCTCCTCATCTAAATTAGCTGAAGCTCTTCTTAAGGAAAACTTTACTAAAGACTTACCAACCTTTAGATTTAAACCAATATGTATTGATACAATTAAAAACGCGTTCAAAAGTCTCAATATAAAAAATACTGAAGACTTATGGGGGATATCCGTTAGGGTTCTTGGAGATATTATTGACTCAATTGCTCCTGTCCTAACAGGCATATTCAATCAATGTTTGGACAGCGGCACGTTTCCTGACTTAATGAAACACAGTAAAGTAGTACCAATTTTCAAATCGGGTTGTAAGAGTGATCCCTCTAATTATAGACCTATATCCGTGCTTCCAGCATTGAGTAAAATCTATGAAAAAATCATGCTGGATCAGATGTTGTCTCACTTCAATTCAAATGGGATCCTGCATAGTCAGCAGTTTGGTTTCACGAAAGGTAGGTCGACAACGGACGCGGGAGTAAAACTCATCAGTCACATTTTGGAATCTTGGGAGAAGTCCCAGGATGCCATTGGCATTTTCTGTGATCTCTCAAAAGCGTTCGACTGCGTCGACCATAACACACTGATCTGTAAATTACACCACTACGGAATTCGAGGACAAGCTGCTGATCTTGTGCTTTCCTATTTATCAAACAGACAGCAAAAAGTAAATGTTAATGGGGCGACGTCCTCCGGGTCTCTAGTCAAGATGGGCGTGCCTCAAGGTTCAATTCTCGGCCCATTCCTCTTCCTTGTTTACATTAATGACCTCCCTTTTATGATGGCCAAATTATCGGATATAATTCTATTTGCTGATGATACTTCGCTAATTTTTAAAATAGATAGGAAAGATACGGATGTCTTACAGGTCAACAAAAGTCTAATTATTCTCTCAAAATGGTTCGCAGCTAATAATCTTTTACTGAATGCGAAAAAAACTAAATGTCTTAAGTTCTCTTTACCAAATGTACCACAACGTGACCTAAATTTAAATCTTGACGGCAAAAATCTTGAAGTTGTAGCTGAAACTGTATTCTTAGGGATTACTATCGACTCAAAACTGCAGTGGGGCGCGCACATTAGAACTCTTTCGGGTAGGTTAAGTTCAGCTGCATATGCAGTAAGGAAAATAAGGCAGTTAACTGATGTAGCCACAGCTAGGCTGGTATACTATGCTTATTTCCACAGTATTATGTCTTATGGCATTCTGCTGTGGGGATCAGCAGCAGACGTTGACTCAATTTTCATATTACAAAAGAGGGCAATCCGTGCGATCTATAAAATGGGTCCTCGCGAGACCCTCAGAGAAAAATTTAAAGAGATCGATATACTGACTCTACCTTCACTTTATATTTTAGAATGTATTTTGTATGTCCGCAAAAATCGAGGGCTTTTCAAAACTAGAAGCGACTTCCATAATTTAAATACACGCAGTAAACACGAAATTGTATTACCCAAATTCAGATTAACGAAAACTAGCAAGTCTTTTCTTATAAACAGTATACGCTTTTATAACAAGTTGCCAAAGTCAGTTATAGAACTGACCGATGGAAAGTTCAAAAATCACATCAAACGTGTCCTTATTAAAAAAGCATATTATAAAATCAAGGACTACGTTGAAGATAAAAATATTTGGTTTTAGCTCCTTCTGCACATGCGGCTTACCTGGTAACTCATAAACGGCACAAATATGTGGATGTCTCTAACTATTCTCAATCAAATTTTTCTTCATTTAATAAGACTTTGTACAATGGTTTTCAATTATCTTTATAGCCCTTTGCTACGAATAGTTACAGCACTGATAACAACATTTGTGCCACATGTTAAATTTAGTCTTGTTATACTTTGTATAGATTATTTTACCGATTGGTTTGTAAATGTGTGAACATTGTAGGCCTTCTAGATTGTTAACATTTTATCTCGTTTTACTTTTTTTAATCTTTGGTTTATTTATTATATAATCATTTCTTGTTTTAGTTTCTTACGACTTATTATCGGGCCTGCGTTGTCCCCCCATCTAAGTACTGCTGTAACATGGAAATATTGTAAAACCAAACAATTTTTTAAAAGAGTAACCATGGAGTTTCTTGCCGGTTCTTCTCCATAGGAATCGACCAACCCGAACCGTGCACATTGTCGACGTTTTATAAGTGCCCATGTAGGCCTATGTGAAATAAAAATTATTGATTTTGATTTTGATTTTGATTTTGAATAACCTGAAAAATGCTTTTATGATAATTTTCTGACAAAGTCAAAGTCAAAAATATTTATTTCAAGTAGTGGCCTAGTCGAAATAATCGATTCGAGCTTAACATATACTTACTGTACATACTTTTTAATAAACAATTGCTGAAAAATTTACAATCACGTTAGTTAAAAGTTTTTTTAATTTAGTTAAATAGTCAAATATGTATATTTATTTCAACTCGGCACTTTTCTACGTCAACAATTAAAATGTACAAGTAATAATAATTGATTCTACCGTCCATTCGGAAAAGTAGCTTGTTATGGAGAAGAACGGACAACAAACTCCATACTTACTCTTTAAAAAAAATAAGTGGTTTACAATATTTACATAAGTACATATATTAATAAATTCATATATGTTGTTATAAAAGTTGGGGATCCTTGCAAAGGCGAGACGATACTTCACGCCTGAACAGCTGTTCAAATTGTATAAAGCGCTAGTTTGGTCATGCATGGAGTACTGCTCTCACCTCTGGGACGGATCTGCCAAATATCAACTTGATGCACTTGAGTCGATTGACGGACGGGCCACGAGGCTTATAGACAACGATGCACTGGTCGCCTCAAAGCTCCAGAGCCTTGAACATCGACGCCAAGTGGCCAGTCTGTCGGTTTTTTATCGGTTACATTTCGGGGAGTGTGCGATGGCACGGCACAATTTGATTCCATCACCGGACAACAAGACGTACGGCAATGCGCCATCGGTACATGGTGGACATCCCACCAATACGTACATAGCGTTTTGCGAATACTTTCATTGTACGCACAGCTAAGGAATGGAATTCCCTGCCGGAGTCTTTGTTTCCTGATAGCTACAACCTTGGGGTCTTTAAGTCAAGAGTGAATAGATTACTTCTAGGCAAGCGTGCTTCACCGTCGACCACATCATCGCTTACCATCCGGCGAGAAAGTGGTCAAACGCGCGTAAAAAAATTGTGAGCACGATGCACCCAGAATGTATAGGTATAGATATAAAATATTAAAAGCATTAACAAGTAAATTAATTAATTTGATAAATAGGAACATAGACAATTAGTCAGACTGGCATAACATGAAATCATGCTGATTGTAAAACAATAAAAGCAGTAAAAAAATACAGAATTAAATTAACAAGCTATAAGATTGTTGCAACTTCAAATACATGATTAAATGATATCCAACACTTGAAAGGACACTTCAAAGCCAATTCAAAATATCACCAATTCACAGCTACTTTTACCCCATTGTTTAACAAAAGAAGTAATTAAACTGTCCGCCCTTAAGCGTCGTTCACACAAACAATATTTGTTATTATTTAACGTAAGCGCACTCAATGCGCCGTGTAAAGGACGACAAACAAGCCACGTTTGGTAACAGAAGGTAATTACCGGACCCCTAGTGTGCACACCCCTTAATGAGAGGAGGGCGCCCATTTTTTGTGACCCCTGTTTGGTGGTAGAGCTATTTGTAAAGGAACTCCTTTAAACTGCAACAAATATTTCTGACGCCAATCATTGATGCTGTGTTCTCATTTGAAGGTGCTAAACCAGTACCAACTTATGCTAAAAAAGAGGATTCCGTATAAATAGCTACATTTACCAAAATAAATATGTAAAATTACTAACGTTCATTAGAGGAGCTCGTGGCTAAATAATAACAGCCGCAAGGGTCGATCTTCAAGATTAAGCAACGCTTGATGAGGTCGGTCCGTGGATGGGTGACCATTTCAACATACCGAGTTTCCTCCGTGCCTCGGAAAGCACGTTAAGCCGATGATCCCGGCTGTCATTTGAAGATCTTTGACAGTCGTTACGGGTAGTCAGAAGCTTGAGATCTGACACCCGTCTTGCCAAGGGGTACCGTGTTACCCAGTTACTGGATTGTGGAGGTCAGATAGGCAGCTCCATGTAAAGCAGTGGTACTCAGCTGAATCCGGTAAGACTGGAAGCCGACCCTAACATAATTGGGAAAAGGCTAGGCAGATGATGACTAACGTTCATAAACAATGAAAGCGCCGAAAATTGCTCTAACGAAGAGACAAAATTAACTTTGCCGTTCGAGAACTGTTGTCCCCATACATCAATATACAAACAATTACTATTCCAAGTACATTTTATAAGTTGGTCGACTATTACTCGTGAACTGGAAAAGCTTACTTTTTTTTTATTACACATACATATATACATAAACTCACGCCTTTTTCCCATGGGGGTAGGCAGAAACTACAGAACGCCACCTGCTACGATCCTTACATACTTCTTTTGCTTCACACACATTCATACTTATTATTTCTTATTCTTACTTATTTTCTTATTATTTATTTACTATAGATTCGCGCTTGACCACAATCTCACCTGATGGTAAGCGATGGTGTGGTCGACGGTGAAGCACGTTTGCCTAGAAGTAACCTATTCACTATTGACTTAAAGACCCCTAGATTGTAGCTATCTGGAAACACAGACTCCGGCAGGGAATGCCGCATAATGAAAGTACTTCCAAAACGTTTAGTGCGTATGGGTGGGATGTCCACCATGTACCGATGGCGCATCGCCTTACGTCTTGTAGTCCGATGATGAAACGGGCTTGGCTTAGCTGTAATAGTTTTCCTTTTAATTTCATTATATATACTACTGCCGTGATTTTTTCACGTATCCAAAAACAACCATTTAGCTGGCTGGTGGGGACACTTGACTCTTAACAAAAATTAGCCATTTGAATTTTAATTGTACGCAAACGCATCGAAAAACGCGTGGCAAATTAAACACAAGACAAGTGATGTTGCTGTTGAAAATTTAACCAATCACAGCTACTTACATTGTTTTTTTCATCAGATTAATTTTACAATTTAGCACATTGGTAATCGTTCCAGAATATAGATCCTAGAATGTTGTCGCGCAGAGCAATCTCTGCTTTTGCCGTTTGTGGTAACAACTTTCAAATAAAAAAATAATTAAAATAACGCGTTTGTATGTTTGTTAGTATGCGAAGTGTGAGTGTGAAGTGGAAGGTGTCGTGTGCGTGGTGTGGTGTTGTGTGTGTGTGACAGAGACGTATAAAAATAGAGGTGTGTATGAATGTACCAATAAACATTTACGACGTTGAGTATACGTTTTGGTGGCAACTTAATGTTAGTTAGTATAATTGTATAAATGTCATAAAGACGTTTACTCGACGGCATTAGGGCCCATTTTATTCAACTTAAGGCGCTAAGAGTTTTGTATAACAGTCATATAAATACCTACTTAGTCGCATAGTAGTCATATACACGTCGGCGATTTGACTACACGTCATGTAATGATAGCTGTCGCGGCGTGTATTCGACTTGGTGTCGAGTAATGCCACACAATATGACTTTTATATAATGTAATCGTTGTGTTATTGTCATTTAAAGATGATGCTTATATTGAACGAATTATATTGTAGAAGATTATTTTAATTTGGCAGTGTTTTTGACAGCTGAGTTAATATTGCATTTTTTCTGATAATTGAGGTGATAAAACCATTTCATCAGTTGTAAACCATTGCGCAATCAAGTTTACTGATTAATGTGAGGTAAGTTTGTAACCAATTTTTTATGCGCTTTTAAAATTTTAATGTTTTCACATATTTTAATTAATAATTTATTAAGTGACTGCGTTATATGACAACTATATAACTTCCCGACCTAAAAACTGCGTGTTCATTGTAAATCTGTACGCCATGAAAGTTTATTTAGGGATCAATAATAAACTAATAAACTTCTAGTTAACTTAGTTCAAAGAATTTTTATTTTAAGAACAGAAGTATTTGCGTGATATATAACTTAGTTAAGTCTAAATACTTAATTCTTTTGTTTTAGGTAAACCCCACAATGATCTATAATTATGCGGATGTTGATAAGTTTTTATCAAAGATGGACTTCATCGAAATGATACGTGCACATTTGAAATGGCCGTGGTCATTAACTCATTTTATCTTTTGTTCTCGTTGTTATGGATGTGATTTCCAGATAGTCCGTGGAAATAGACCGTTACATTTTGTTTTAACAGACAACAATGTAAATAATTTATTACGTTACGGTTTATTTTGGTGCCCCCATTGCAAATATTTTGCTATCTATAATCATTTTCCAGAAGACGAATGCGATTATTGTAATTAGTCAGTTAATCATACATACCTATTAAAATTTGAATCATTAAATAAATTGTAATTTTGGAAACACGCTTCAACTTAATAGGTAGGTAATGCTTAATATATTTTACTAGTATTTGTACAAGAGTTAAAAAAACTCTACAGTTATAATTACTTTTACGCCTCTCACACTATTAGCTATAAAACTGAGCTAAGCATTTATCATTTATTAAGTTAGAAAATGTTAAATTATAACATATTAAAATTTAGCAGCGTAATTTATCTATTGAATCCGAATAGAGTTTTAACTATTATCCGGAGTCACTAGATGGCGCACTGTACTTACACGGAGCCAATAATTATGTCGCTCTCGCTCGCTCTTTAGGCCGGCCGATGCCGCGATGTCTCGATTGCAGGAATATCTCCTCTAATACTACGCAGAATCTACCTTTGCTTCTCGCTCGCGCACGCTTTTGCTTAGTCAGTGTCAGTGTACGCACTCTTACGCAGTTGTAGTAGGTCGGTGATAGCAAGTGGGCGCGTGGCTCTTAGATTTTAAGAAACCCAAATAATCAAGTAGCAACAAAATTTAATAGTTACATTTATTAAAGTGCTAATGTTTTATATTTATTAAGATAATTTTATAACCTATTGTTACTTAGTAAGTCTTTGTTGTCCATAATAACTTGTTTACTTATTTTTTAGCAAAATGCCTTTTAAAATAGTGGAGACCACAGAAAATGGTCATTCTTTACTAACAACTGTGCCAGCTCAATGGGAACAACGTGGAACATTATATTGGCCAAGAAAGAATGCGGCTATTTTGATAAAGGCTAAGGATTCTATACCAGAATTAAATTGGAAATCGATGCCATGTATCCTGAAGCGAAAAAATATGCCCAATTATGAAAGTTCCGAACAACAAATCGCTCTTATGTCGGATATGTCCGACACGGATACGGACCAGGATATCATTGTAAAAACCCAAAGACCTAAAAAATCGACCACACAAATAAATTTGAACGACCTGGTAACTAACTGTCTATCGGTAAGTTTATTAAATTTACATATTTATATTTTCGTCATTAGGATCTCGACCGCGACGGATTCAGCTCTTAGAGCATTTAATATCCTAACTTAACGTAAATATGAAAGTGAGCTTGTTTGTTTGTTACTCCTTCGTGCTTAAATCGCTGAACTAATTAAGACGAAATAAACTATCCTATGTCTATGAAATGTCCTAATATGTATATGTATATATATATGTCTATGTCCTATGAAATTTTGATTCGTCACGGACGCTTGTGATTTATATTTTGTTTCTTTTAGGAAAAAACCAGTGGCGTTGAGTTAATTGATCAAAATGCCAGTCTTGATATTACACCACATTCATCTGAAGACGTTGGGGTTATAGAAATACCATATGATCAAGCCACTGAGACCACAGGAATCCCAGAAATTAGTGCAGAAAAACTAGATAGTATAGCGCAAAAGCTCGACCATTTAATAAGCGTGGCATCAGCGAATGAAGTAAATATACAAGTGCTATTTGATAGTCAGCAAAACATTTTACAAAAACTTGCGTTATTGGACACCAAATTAGAAGAATTGGTGACACGTATTTCGGTACCAGTAACTGTCATTAATCGACAGGACAATAATGACTATAATTTCAAAATTATAAGCAACCTACAGGAACTGACTAGTTTCGAGGAACGTTTAAATAATCCGCAAGCTGAAGAAGATATTATAAAACTACTTTCTGTAACTTGTACGAAAGGCAAAGGTCGCGCATATAATAACGCTTATGCATTAGTTGATGCCATGTTCACTCGGCAATTTATGACCCAATGTTCTTGGGCTGGAGGTACCAGAGGAGAACCAAAAATATGTTTTAAGTCTTATAATAAAACTATAACATTATTTTTTAAAATAATACACCAATCTGACGATAACTTCACAATACCAGAGTGCGAATTATTTTTAAAAAACGTTATGAGGCACGCTATTAAAAGAAATGAATCCAAACTGCTGAGGGCTTCTGCTCAAAAGAACAGATCAAAAAAAGCAAAAGTGTTGCTAGAAAATAATCACCAGTCAGTTGAAGAGCAACGTGATATCCAGAATTTAGAGAAAGAAAACACACCACATAAGAAAGAAAATGTCGCACCACTTGATTTGACCAGCTAGATTGGGATGCAGTTCCTATGATGATCGCGTATACGGACGGTCACGATAGATAAAGCACCCACCCTCTCATTCTTTCGAATATTTAAATGACAGTGACTATTTGATTATTTGCGTTCTAGTGACTACTTGTTAATTTTTAGAACTATTTGATTATTACGTGATTATTTGCGTTCGATAATTTAAAGTTGTTTCCTGTTTTTCTGTAATTTTAATGTTAATTTTGTAATCTTTTCACTTGCGAAATAATTAGATAATAAATTCTAGTTAACAGAATCCTTCCACTTCTTAATTATATAATTATTTAGCAAGTAAAAAGATTACAAATTTGAATTTTACTTTTTGTTATGTTGCGATTTTGTATGATTTATTTATGACATTTTATTTTTTGTAGTTGTTAATGAGAATATTAGATAATTAAAATAATATTGAAGTTCCTAATATCGCAAGTTTAAAATAGAAGGTTTGTATCGATTAACGTACATTATAATTATAAAAATAAATATAATAACGTACGCTATAATTTTTAATGGTAATTTTGTAATCTTTTCACGTCCGAAATAATTATATAATTAAAAAGTGATAAAAGGATTTTGTTAACTTCTAGTACTTAACTTAAACTTGTTTTTTTTATATGTTGCGATTTTGTATGTTCTATTAAGAAGATAAAAGTTCTTAATATCGAAAGTTTAAAATAGGTTTGTATCGATTAACGCACATTACGGGGTTTAAACGCGATTAAAACATTTACCAAAGTCTTATTTTTGGTTTTCAAGAAATATATATACATAAGTTGCCTGTTGTGTAGTAATTTTGTATGTTCTATTGTGAGATTATTAGCTACATAAGATGTTTCAATATGGCAAACCAAATGAAGGTTTGATTTTGTTAATTCACAATTTTTTGGATCAGAAAGCGACTTCAGTTTTTCCAAAACTAGCAATATTTCAAAGCTTTGCTTAATTTTGATTTTCAATAAGTGACTCATTTTGACTAACTTGAAATGTTAATTACGTTCCTGGGGATAATTAAAAAAAATGAAACAATTTTACTGCCTTTTTTATTACCTATTTCTTAAGTGTATGAATAAGCGGAGCAAAATATATATTTGAGTTGTATGAAACACTAACCAACTTACACTTTATATCAGTAATATTATATATGGCTTCAGTTTTCGAAATTTCGTTCTCATATATCATAAATATATTAAGATGTGAAGATTTCATAGGCGTTTCAAAAACATCACTCCTTAAGTTTTCAATTCGATTGCCAATTATCTGCATACGTCCCTCATTGCAAGTAGCAGAACGCAATTCTACAAGGTGGTTGTTGTTAGTCAAAAACCACTTATCTCCATTATCAGTTGAGAGAATAAAGGATTCTAGTTGAAGAACTGTCTTAAGTTTACTTCCATATTTGTAACTTTTTATCGTAGGGTAGTTATGACTAGCATCGTTTCTTAAGTTCTCTATATCAATATTATATTGTCTCTCTATTAATCTATTAGCAATTTGCTGAAGTGGCTGGTTTCCTTTTCTGATCATTTTCTTTATTGAACTCAATTTATTTTCAAAGGGATAAGCATTAAAGCTCTGTAAGGTTCCAAATGTCTTTACTTCTTCTACTACGTGTATTAAATTGTGAACATTGCTTGTGATGTACTCTTGGCCATAAAACTTTCCATAATTGTCAACAAAGTGCTTTAACATTGTTTCTGCGACTGGTAGAAGTTGAAAGTGTGTCTCGCTCGTACAAATAGTTACAGCTGAGAAAAAGAGCAGAAAATGATGATATGCTGCATTATCTAAGACATCCTTTAATATCACAAAACTTAAATAGAGCAGAAAAGTACGGAACTCAGAACCTTTCCAATGTGACAAGTCTTTAAGGCTTCTAACACTCCTGTGTATTTCCTTTGGTATCTGACAGCATAGTAAAAATTGAGAGACTTTTTCTATTTCCCTTGCAGGCCATTTTGTAATCAGATTTCCTAAATTTCCATCCCTCCAACCAAATAATAACCGTTTCATAATACCCAAATCAATAATATGTAGAGAATCTCCTACAGGAAATTGTTCAATCATATCTATTGGCAATGCTAGCAAAGGAGAATCGTACTTATGGTGATATCCATACTTCTTAGAACGGAAGTCCGCGTCATTTCTTCGTGGGCAATCAGTCTTTGGAAAGAAGACTGTGTGCGATTTATGACTATACTCGCCGACCACTGTACATTTCAAGCAACCATGTTTAGCGTTAAAGTTGCATACTCCTGTAAAATATAATTACAGTCACTAAACAATAGTTTAAGTATAATTGAATTTTATTTAAATTACTACTACTAAAAGAAAACCTCTCACTACATTCAGTTGGTTATCCAGCTCAGAATCGTTTTTATGTAATAGACAGCGCTTGCTACCACTCGACCGTCTGAGCCGGTACAATATTGCACCTAAGTTCCTGGCCGATTTTGATCGGTTTGACTGTTTCAATTTCGAATAAAACATTACTTAAAAAGTTATTAGGAATATCACCTAACAGAACATTTTAAATTACGTAGTTGGGACTAGGATACCCACCTTTAACCAAGGCTCTCGCTGGTGAGTCGCATATGAAGGCTCTGACTTTAACTTCGATCAATATATCAATCCCGTCTTGAGATGCAATTCTCAAATTATTAGACATTAATTCTTGTAATTCGTTTACAAAAGGAAGGAAATATGCGGATACATTTGATGGTTTACTCGTACCTTCATAAATACCCACAACAAAAGGGGGCACATTTGGTTTTTCGTGGATGTTACATAATATAGGCCACACTTGATGCTTAGAGCTATTGAAGAGTGGTAGTCCGTCAATATTCACATTAAGCGAAACGCATTTCGGTTTATCATTTAGGTTTTGTAAAATTGTCTTTAAAGATTCAATGAGACCATTATGCCAGTAATGACCATCATCGATAAGAATTATTTGTATATCTTTTTTACTTTTTAAAAGCGTCCTTGGGTCTAAAGGGACTATGCAGGACAGTCTTTTGTTCAGAATTACATTTAATTGCTTTAACGCAACTTGTGGAATATTAAAATCAATAGCCCATTTTTTATATTGGTCTCTGAAGTCATCATTTTTGGTTGAAGTGTCTTCTTTATGAACACTATCTTCATTTTCAGACGTTGAATATCTGTCTTCAACTTCGGAAAATGGACAAGAGTCCTGAACTTCGGCAAATGAACTGCAGGGTACACTTGTAGCATTTTGGTTAAATTGATTGTATTTTGCATTTAAATGTGATACGGAACCCTTCTCATTTTCCTCACTCTCAGCTTGAGCTCTATCAATTTGTATTAAAGTACGTGCTTGAAGCGAATGATAATTGTTTTTAACTTTTCTTTTGAATGCACCACTTTTTTTAATACTTTTCCACTTTTTTCGATCCATGTTGTACCGAACAGTAAATAAATATTATGATAAATTCGATTTCAAAATGGTGGAAGTGGTATACAAGGTTATTATAAACCTTTAATATGAGTATTAATTAAATAGCGGTCGTATTGTCATGTTTGTGATACTTTAGGATGTATACAGGTTGCACTCGTAATAGTTATTCGACTTATATATAATGGTTACAAATACTACGTGTAAACAATTATTAACCGTTTAGCAGACGTTTAGAAAGTAATTATATGACAAAATTGACAGTATTATGACGTTTATACTATGAAAACGTTTACACGACGAAAAGTGTCGTATAAGAAGTT
Source organism: Orthosia gothica (assembly GCA_949775005.1). Classification (NCBI taxonomy): domain Eukaryota; kingdom Metazoa; phylum Arthropoda; class Insecta; order Lepidoptera; family Noctuidae; genus Orthosia; species Orthosia gothica. The sequence continues at coordinate 9,455,782 of OX459066.1, forward strand.
TTATAGATGTCGTCGTAGACGCTATTATAAGACGATTGTAAAAAAATGTCGAAATAACGTCTATATGACATTATTATACGACACAAAATGTATATGACTATTCGGACACATAATGCACCAGTACATGACGAAGAGTTAAAAAAATTACTGTAAAATAACTTTAATAAGACTCAAGGTCATATAAATGTTTGATTATATGACAAAAATGTTTGCTGGATATGTGCGTAAAAGGGTAACGGTATGTGTTTATGAAAAAAAACTTTGAAACTAAGTCTTTCGTAGGTACCATTTTTTTGCGATATGGACACCGACTTCCAAAAGTTAAGTTATTTTTCACTTTGTAGTTTTTCATTTGGAAGTCGGTAGTATTTTTTTGCAAAAAAGTTTTTTTATTTTTCCCTTTTTAGTTTTACCTACCTAATAGCAAGTTGTTTATTAAGGTCCCTATAACTCCAGAATAGATTAACCGAATAATATGAAACTTGAACATAACCGGTGAAATGAGAGATCTGTGTACCCCTTTAGAGCGTACAAGCGTGATGTTATGTTATGAAATGGTATAAACAACAAACAGACATGCGATTGCAGCAATCCCGAGAGTTTTGCCGTTATTTATTGAAGAGTTCTGTTGTGTATCTCCGAAGTTCTTCATCAGACCTTCACCAAATTAAAATGGGACCAATTTCGAAACATACTCTTTCAAACAAAAAAAGAATTTTCAAGATCGGACCACAATTGACAGAGATATCGGTGAACATACACAAAAAAAAAAAAAAAAAAACAAACATAATGTCGAACATAGAACCTCCTCCTTTTTTTGTAAGTCGGTTAAAAACGCTAAACTAGGTTATGATAGTAAGCAGTTTTTCCGTTTCTTCGTAATCAAGGTCTAAAATCCACTTTGTAAGCTTCTTTTTAACCGACTTACCAAAAAGGAGGAGGTTCTATGTTCGACTTCTTGTATGTTTTTTTTTTTTTTTTTTTTTTTTTTATTTTTTTTTTTATGTATGTTCACCGATATCTCCGTCAATTGTGGACCGATTTTGAAAATTCTTTTTTTGTTTGAAAGAGTATGTTTCGAAATTGGTCCCATTTTAATTTGGTGAAGATCTGATGAAGAACTTCGGAGATATACAACAGAACTCTTCAATAAATGACGGCAAATCATTCGGGATTGCTGCAATCGCATGTGGGTTTATGGTTTATACCATTTCATAACATAACATCACGCCAGTACGCTCGAAAGGGGTACGCAGATCTCTCATTTCACCGGTTATGTTCAAGTATCGTGTTATTCGGGTAATCTATTCTGGTGTTATAGGCACCTTTCTAAACAACTTGCCTATTTTAGGTAGGTACAACTAAAAAGGGAAAAATAAAAAAACATTTTTGCAAAAAAATACTACCGACTTACAAACAAAAAACTACAAAGTGAAAAATAACTTAATTTTGGAAGTCGGTGTCCTTATCGCAAAAAAATGGGAAACAAGAAAGACACCGACTTCCAAAATTAAGTTATTTTTCACTTTGTAGTTTTTTGTTTGTAAGTCGGTAGTATTTTTTTGCAAAAATGTTTTTTTTTACATTCTACCCTAGACAATTTACCGACATGCGGTGGCTTTTCAAGCCTATAAAACTTATATAGATGTATTCCAAAATTTTGTGTTAACCTCTGAAGATTATAAAGGATGAAAAAGGGAAGGGTCATTGTATACTGGTTTGGGACCAGCGACATGTGTTTTTGGGGTACAATGGCGTTAATGGGGTGAATTGGTTTGTGATTCATGACGACGGTAATTTTGTATTTAGTGAAGTAAGTGTTGATGGATCATTATCGTTGGTTTGTATTTATTGGGGCGTATTACCAATTTGTGTGTATTTCCAACTTATTAAAACCTCATTTTCTGTTCTGGGTTGCCCAATTAAATGAATGAATAGGAAAATGTTACCGTAATCATAACCAAAGAACCAAAGTTACCGTTCGTTATTAAAGAAATGTAGAGATCCGCAAGAGAACCAGGGTTACCGACATAGCCCGAAGAATAGCGAAACTTAAATAGCAGTGGGCAGGTCACATTGCTCGCAAATCGGCCGATGGAGCTGAAAAGATCTGGAATATTAACCGCGAACCGGAAGACGATGCGTTGGAAGGCCTCCCACTAGGTGGACCGATGTCCTGGTTAAGGTTGCGGGAAGGCGCTGGATGCGAGACGCATGGGACCGGTCAATGTGGCGACGCCTGGGGGAGGCCTATGTCCAGCAGTGGACGTCTTTCAGCTGAAATGATGATGATGAATCAGAACACAGTTTCTATGGCACGTTCGGGATTGCAGGCCATCAGTCTAAGGTTTCGCTCTTGTAAACATTTAAATCAAGAACTTTTTCTTACAAAATTCAAATTCATAACCACAAGTTCTTTCCTAGTTGTGAAAACACTACTAGCTGAATATAGAAGTCTTCAAACGAAAAAATACATGAAATGACTTACCTGCATACATTGAGATGCCGCGAGATACAGGCCCTTAAGGTTACACTAGTCGATCATTCTTCCATACAAACGTTGTCTGGTGATTACTCCACTGTTTGACGATGTACGTTCAAAATAAAAGAAATATATCAATTTGTCTCATCATTATCTAGCCCTATATGGAAACAAAAGATGAAAAAAATATGTATTCGAAAGTTATGAGCGTCGAAAGTTCCATATTTCAACACAAATTTTAACGCATCTTTGGGCGGAAATAAATACCATAAGAAGAAGGAAAATTCCAAAACGGCCACCATAAAAGGATAGATAGTTCAACAATGCAAATAATTTTATTTTGAAAATATACATTTAGTCGTTTTTTCATGATATCTAGACTCCCAAAGTCTGTTTATAAAATTTCACGCGCTCGTTTTCGTCCCAAATCATCATCCATTTCGCTACAAACTTGCAAAAGTGCTAATTCGTACGCGAACTAGTTTCTTACTGCTCATCACAGCATCTATCTCTTTCGCACGTGTTGTTCGATGAGATAGCAAGCATTTTAGGTTAAATCATAAATCATGAAGATTATCTTAAAAACTTCAAATTTACATAAACACAAACCTTTACCAGGCTGAGAAACCACGAGTAGCCAAAAACAAACCTTCAAACGAAGTCCCCGACCACAAATTTATTTTCTTCTAAAATTAATAACCAAAAAATACCACAAAGTACATTTTCCTTAATAACAATAAACTCACAAGGGTGGTAGAACAGGGGTGTTCGACACGTTCAAATATTAATTCTACCCTCGTAAGAGATAAAAACTATTAGGCGGGCCCGGATTATGGGCAGATTATTATTTTAACGAAATTAGCTTACTGGTGTTAAGGGACTGTGGCGCTCTTACGCAGCAAAGATTAAGTGTGGAGAAGAGACAAGCGTTTGGTTTTTTTTTTTTCATTTTTTATAGAAATATTTGTAGTTGAAGAATGAAAAGTGTATAATTAATTTTGGATGGAAAAACTTGGATTGGAGTTTTCTAGAACCACATCTGATGTAAAGTTTCAATTTATAAATCTACATTTGTGATACGAATCAACATGGTCTATTTTTTACCCGACTGCCGAAGGAGGGTAATGTGTTTATCAGTCTATGTATGTATCTATGTATGTAAGTATGTATGTAAGTTTGTTCCTATATGGCGTTCCAGAAACCAAACGCGTTGGCCGATTTTGATGATTCATACGTCAATCGATGCGTCTTAACCCTGCGAGTGTCATAGGCTACATTAAAATTGGACAATAGAAAAATGGCGGCTTTTGGGTGCCCTACTGTGGGACCCAATTTTTTTCTTTCTTCCAAATTTTTTCTTTCTTAACCAGGTCAAAAACTTAATTCAAAAAATCAAAAAACGCGACTGCTTCAAAAGCGATCTAAAAAGTCGTAAACAAGCAGTCGGGTTTTTTGATTTTTTGAATTAAGTTTTTTTATTTTCAATATTTGTTTCGGTTCCTAGCTGTCTTCATAAAAATAAAACTATTAAAAAGAATACGCGTAATTAAGTGTAAAATTAATAAAAAGCTACCTACACAATACCACAAATACTAATACTAGCATACAGATGCCTCATCCCATACAAAAAACCGTGCCGACGTAACTAGCGTTTTCATCTGATTATACCGATTATTTTTTGTAAATCGATCGCGTTCGGTTCCGTTCCACGGCGATAGATGGATCACCATCTATATCCTTGGAACGGAACGGAACCGAACGCTATCGATGTACAAAAAATAATCAGAATAATCAGTATAGTACGTCGGCACGGTTTCCTTGTATCGGATGAGACACCAACAATATGAAGTGATATAGACAAAATTCTTATAGATTTCTGCCTACTTCCACAACCACAACTCTCCATTCTCCCCTAGATTTCATAGCACTCACCCAACGAAGCTTATTAAAACTAAATTGCGAAAATTGCAGTGCAAATGTGGCCCTGACTTATTTTGCTAACCGGCTTACAAGCCCCAACCTAACAGGATCTACTCGAGCTAACAATTTGTTTGTCAAGAGGGATCTTGTTAAATTGGACAGTATTAAGAGACGACCAGTTAACCAAGATCCCTCGTAGCAAAGAAATTGTTTGGGTGAAAAGTTCTTTTGTTTTGGTTGTTTTATGCCCTTATAGGATAGAGTGGTCGGGATGATCTGTTATCTTAGAGTCATAACGAGTACAAAATGGGGTGGTAATGATGTGCTGTTACTGGGTTCCGTGTTGACAGCTCGTCTATTAAGGATTACTGGGATGGCCCATAAATTCTATCAAGATGTATTTATGATGGGAATAAAATTTTATTAGGTTTATGTTATAATAATGGTGGTTTTGGTAAAAATGTGTCATAGCTCGTTCTTTTTAACCGACTTCGCAAAAAGGAGGAGGTTATCAATTCGACTGTATTTTTTTTTTCTGTATTTTTTTTTGTTAACTTTTTATTGGGTGAACCGATTTTGACGATTTTTTTTTTTTATTTGAACGATGGTGCTAGTCATGTGGTCCCTTTTAATTTTCATCAAGATCTGATGGAGTACTTCGGAGATATATACATCAGAAATCTTCAATAAATGACTGCAAATCACTCGGGATAGCTGCAATCGCATGTCTGTTTATTGTTTACACCATTTCATAACATAACATCACACTGGTACGCTCTAAAGGGGTACGCAGGTGTGAACAGTTCGCCCTGGTATACTCTCATTCCACAGTTTTGTTTAAGTATAGGTATAGGTAGCTAGCCTATAGAACTGGTCAATTATGTACCACAACTAAAAAGTGAAAAATAAAAAAAACTTTTTTACAAAAATTACAAACGATTTCCAAACAAAAACACTACAAAGTGCAAATAACTTTAGAAGTCGGTGTCAAAAAACGAAGAAACGAAATTCAGAAACACCGACTTCCGAAATTAAAGTTATTTGCACGTGGTAGTGTTTTTTTTTTTGGAAGTCGGTTGTAATTTTTGTAAGAAAGTTTTTTTTTTAATGACAGATTATTTGGTAGCAAGCAGAAGTCGGTACGCATTTTTCTATGTAATAAAATTTTAGGTTCAGAATAAACCTGCAAATAAATTCCGCAGCTGTTACGGTATTTTTTGTTTGCTTGAGGTGTGAAAAATTATTCCTTTGACTTTTTGTCTCCAACACAATTGTCACAACTCTCTCAATCTGGTCAGAACCAAAACTATCTTTCGGTAATACTCTTGTAATAAATATTAAAATCGGATTAAGTAAATAGTTGGATTCGAAGTTTAGGTTAGTTTTTTTTCGAATTAGGTACATTTAAACATATAATTATTTAATATTTTTGAAATCACCTCTTCAAACCCTTTGTTTTGATACCCCACACGATGGGTTTGGAAGAAAAAATATTTGGGCCCCCACGATATGGCGCCCAAAATCCGCCATTTTTCTATTGTCCAATTTTAAGGTATCCAGTGACATTCGCAGGGTTAAGAAGAATCGATTGACGTACGAATCATCAAAATCGGCTAACGCGTTTGGTCTCTGGAACGCCATATAGGAAAAATCAAAACCGGCCAAGTGCGAGTCGGACTCGCGCACGAAGGGTTCCGTACCATTTTCATAAAAAAAGGGCAAAAAAATCACGTTTGTTCTATGGGAGCCCCCCTTAAATATATATTTTATTTTGTTTTTAGTATTTGTTGTTGTAGCGGCAACAGATATACATCACCTGTGAAAAATTCAACTGTCTAGCTATCACGGTTCATGAGATACAGCCTGGTGACAGACAGACAGACAGACGGACCGCGGAGTCTCAGTAATAGGGTCCCGTTTTTACCCTTTGGGTACGGAACCCTAAAAAACATACATAGACTGATTAACAACATTACCCTCCTTCGGCAGTCGGGTAAAAAGTGTAGGAGTTATGGCAAATAAACTAACATTTGTTTTCCTTGTCACCAGGTGTGGTTCCAAAACCGGCGAGCGAAGTGGAGGAAAGCGGAGCGCTTGAAGGAGGAGCAGCGGAAGAGGGAGGGCGACGTGCTGACTAAGAGGGACCCCGCCGATGATAAGGTGCGATAACAGGGTAGCAGGGGTGTTGTTTGTTGTGACGGTGATAAGCTTGCTGATTTGTTGAGGTAGCTTGTTTCTTCTTCGGTGTTTAGGGGGATAAAAATAATAATAATAATAACGACGACCATCTGTCGAGGCTGTCATTGGGCGGTTGGATCAAGGGTCTGATACAGATGGCAGTACTCCTCGATACGGCTCGCATTGTTAGGAGGTTCCTGTCTCTGGAGCCCTAACCACCGGTAGCTTGGACCCTGTTCCCCATACCGGTTGGCCTCTATTTTTTATATTTTTAAATGTTTCTAAGTTTTCTTTATTAAATATTTAAAAATGTAATATAATAAGAAAAAAGATAAATCAAAGAAATAATAATAAAGTAAGAAAAAAATTATAAAGTAAGTGGGTAAATAATGAATAAGTTTTGTAGTAGTTTTGTTGATTTAATCGGACGACAGTGACTTTTATTACCGGCGTCTATCATGTCCACTAGACCAGAAGACTATAGACTCATATCTCCTAGTCTCGTTGTAAAACTCATGAAGAAAGTTTTCAACGAGATTGGGAAAGAGTATCTAGGGGCCAACAAAATATCTCAATGATCGAAGTGTCCGAGTTATTTCTCGGCCCCTCCACAAGATAAGATCATGCCCACTATTTCTATGCAAAAGCAATATTTGATCTTATTATGAAATATAAACTAAAACAGGTTGTTGCATCAGAATCATCATTCAGTCGAATACAAGCTTCTGATATCAGCCAAGACGATTGGCTTGTCATTTTATAATCATACAATTTATCGTATCGACTGGTGTAAAGTGATTTAATAAACAATTACAAAACCAAGTCATCCCAGCTTAATTTTCCTACCCATCCCGTTCAAGAAACATTGTAATTAGAAGGTACTTACAATATTTTTTGAGCCAGTACTAATCTTCTTTATAATATCTCTGGTACTAACTCATCTTTCTTTCTTACGCAGGGTTCATCAGAATGCGGCATGTCGCGTGGTTCAGCCGAAGCCTCACCGGTGTCCGGGGGTGCTGGCTCACCCCGCGCTTCCCCACCCGTCACCCCTGGCTCGCCCCGCCGCTCTCCGCTACGCTCACCGAACAGGTCGCCGAACAGATCACCGAGACACGAGAGGTATGTAGTTAATAATGCATGGTTCATTAGAATGTGGCATGTCACGTGGTTCAGCCAAAGCCTCACCAGTGTCTGGAGCAGCTGGCTCCCGTCGCGCTTCCCCACCCATCACCCCCGGCTCGCCCCGCTACTCCCCTCTGCGCTCGCCGAACATGTCGCCGAACAGATCGCCGAGACATGAGAGGTATTGATGAACTCTGGAGAACTTGTTTGTAGGTAAATGTAGGTGCTAACAGGTAAGACAAAATCTGACAGTAGACGAGCACATTGAACAGTTAGAACTTTTTGAATCAACTGGAGAAACCAATATCTTCGAATTAAACCAGTGTATGTAGTGAGGGCTATGCTCGGAGTTTCCTTGCGTGATCGAATCAGAAATGAAGACATCCGCAAGAGAACCAAGGTTACCAGCATAGCCCGAAGAATTGCCAAACTTAAGTAGCAGTGGTCAGGGCACATTGCTCGCAGAACGAATGACCGATAGGATCGAAAAGGTTCTAGAGTGGCGACCGCGTACCGGAAGACGCAGCGTTGGAAGGCCTCCCTCAAGGTGGAGCGACGACCTGGTCAAGGCTGCGGCAGGCCTCCGTCAGTCCATGTACTTGCGCGCTATAATTACCTACCGCCCGACCTAGCGGTCTCGGGCCTCTAGCGGACCAAATTCAGTGCGGTTTTCGCAAGCGGAGCGCACGCACTCTGTTCAATTTTAATAGTTCCATTCGTTCGTACGCGTACCTACGATGCCGTCTGGTGCCTTATGTGCTGTAGATGGGTGCAAATCAAGTAAAAGAAGGGATAAACACCTAACATTTTTCCATTTACCTGTCAATGACGAAAGGTAAGTATTACTATTTTTTGTCGTTTAAAAATTATTTTTAATATGTAGGTATTAAGCATTAGCTTGCCTTTCAGACACAGATTTACATATTTTTGTTACATAGAAACGTTACACTTATCATAAACACTATTTTAACAACGTTTAAAAAGCTATTTTTATTAGAATAAAATTGTGATAATATTTGACGGACAGTCGCGCAAATACCTACCTACGAAACTTCCAACACAAGTTGCGCGGCGCGGCGACCTGTCTCAACAAAACGATGAATGTTTGAGACCACAGATACATGCAGATAGCTCGCGCCGCAGTATACCTTCGCTTTTGAATTTAAGTGGTGAAACTGATTACCGCTTCGACTTGCCAACTGATAACGCCTTAACATATATATCGGGTTATTTACTTTTTAAATGTAGCAAGAAGCATACCTGTCCTGACTTTGTTGCTGAATTACAGAACATTCCCGATTTAAATGAATCTACGAATAGATTGTTTATCCATTTTAAAGCATTCAACAAAACATCGTCTTTTTGCGGAAAGTTAAAAGTGCCAACAGATGCGTTTCATAATTATGTAAGAGAACTTGAGACTATTTTTATTCATAATTTTGAAAAAAATATGAAACAAAGGCCGGGTAGTACTCTTTATGAAATTTTAAATGACATACATTTTGATTCTCCCTGCCCTTGTTTTCCAAAACAATATCTCATAAAACTTTTTATTAGATTCAGGATTTTTCTACACTAAAATTTAACAACCGAGAATTTAGAAAGGGTAAGAAATTTATAAAAAATTATATAAAAATAAAAAAACATGTAACTTTTAAAGATTTTATTATTTTACCTACACATTGACGTCTATAATTATGTTTTATCTAGATGTATTGCACAATCAGCGCCAATTTATAAAAATATATTTTATAAACGATACAATTTAAACTGCCATATATAAGTCAGAACATATTCACAGTTCTCAATAACATAGACACAAAAAGTTGTTTTTTTTTTTATAATCAATAGGCTCGCGTTTGGCCACTATCTCACCTGATGGTAAGTTATGATATTGTGGTCGACGGTGGAGCACGCTTGCCTAGAAATAACCTATTCACTCTTGACATAAAGACCCCTAGAATTTTATCGAAGAGGCAGCCCTGCGATTGCTGTGGGATCGCGCGGTGCGAAGCAATCACAGCTGTACGCTCGAGCATTTAGGCACATTATAGCATGCAGTGTTTGCTGACGCAACGGAGTAGGCTATTATAGCAATAGGTATTGGACATTTTCTACTGAGTGAAGGATCTGTTACGTAGTAACTATTAAGTAATCTGTGGCTGCGGGCGTCCGGTAGATGCGAATCGCACAGGACCGATCAGTGTGGCGACGCTTGGGGGACGCCTATGTCCAGCAGTGGGCGTCTTTCGGCTGAAATCATGATGATGATGTAGGCAGACTTGTGGGGGGGGGGGCAGGCTGTTATTCATACTATTAGAAAAGGATGAACTCTATCTTTTCTCTCTCTCGTGTCAGCAGAACCCTTACTAGAATAGTGGTTTTCGTTGGATAAACTAAACTAGTATACGGTTAAATTGTTAACATAGATGATTGTCTCATGTTCATCGTACGTTTTTAGCTGATGACATTCGTAATATAATGATGCGTGTCATTTTAGACTCTCCTCTATCTTACATTCAAGCCAATTCTAGAGACAAAGACATAAACTCCAATGTTCTGTCCAGGTCTGAAGCCAGCTGCCCATCTCCAGCTCCATCGGTCGGCAGCGCCAGTTCCAGAGATGGCGCTATGGATCAGCGCCCACCTCACCACATCTTCTCACCCTTTGATCAGTAAGTACCATTGTTGTTACACAATTGTGATAGATATTCATCTGAAATTGAAACAAAAGCTTTATTGTTTGTAGGTAGGTAAACCTACTTTAAAACTACGTCTTGGTCACTTTAAATTAAAAGTCTTAAGACGACGACTAACGCCAACGACCTTGAGGGAACAAAACGCGCCCTCGTTTCACACCCGCGTGACCCAAAATTTAGTAGTTTTGTGGACTTTCCTTATTATTCTATGACTTAAAAAAAAAGGCTTTTGATGAAAATGTAGATAGTTAAATTGTCTTTGAGATGGTATCGATTTTATTAAAATACGCCCAGCGGTTTTCGTGCGATTGTCGTGTTTTCGTCCTATTTAGACATAACTTTACAAATTAATTACACTATATTATACAAATAAAACTCAAAATTTTCTCAGATCAAATTATTAAGAAAATTGTCTAAGGTAACATATTTTTTTCCAAAAAAGTAATTTTTTGGAAAAAAATATGTTACATAAAAAATAAACGGCTAGTCGTAAGACTAACCGTTTAGACGTGATTCTCATTTTAAATTCAGCTTCTCAAAGGAATCGGCGCCTTAATATTTTGTTTCACATAATAATTACATGTTCGCATAGATTTGTAGAAATTAAGTGTTGCTTATGGATCTATTAATATGCTAACACAATCTGCATTCTTTGGGCACTGATTTTCTACATACTTATACTCCATTTGAAATAACATTATAATTTTATAGAACCCCTTTTTTACAGTCCGTTCAACAGATTTTGAGTTCTATTCCGTAAACATAAGGGTGACATAAAATGCATAAACCTGTTACCAAAACTGTTTAACACAGCTACCATTTGTCATATCACCAACGCAATAGAAATCAAAATCGGTTGAACGGGCTGTAAAATAGGGTTTTTAAATGCCTAATGTTATCTCAATGAGGTATAGGCGCCAGTGCTGCCAACAACTAAGCAAAAAGCGCTAGAAAGCGCTAGAAAGCGCTAGAAAGCGCTTGAAAGCGCTAAATGGTCATAGTCAAAAAAAGCACTATATTCGGCACAAAATTAAAAAAAGAAACGCCCATAATTTGAAACTACAAACGTTTAAACATCCCTAGATGTATAAACGTTTGCAGTTGTTATTTTTTAGGGCACATCCATTTTAATTATTCAGTCTCACTGCACAACTCCTAAAACTGATTCAGAATAACTATAGGAAAGTTATAAATTACTGTCGAAACATAGAACATTATTACAAAAAAGTTAGCGAGGTATCAGTGCTGCCAACTCGAGGAATCCCCAACTCACAGACTAAGACACCAACATAAGAAACAATGCAGCATTTAGGTGTATTAGTTCTAAAACAAATAGTGATTATTTCCGTATTACGCACATCACAGAATAAATAACATTAGATGTGCATATCATCAAATGATTTCAAAAAGCGCTAGGCGCTAGAACACGCTATAGAACAAAAAACCGGCCAAGTGCGAGTCGGACTCGCGCACGAAGGGTTCCGTACTTGGTAAATAGCAATTTACGATTTATGACGTATAAAAAAAAAACTACTTACTAGATTTCGTTCAAACCAATTTTGCTGGCAGTTTACATGGTAATGTACATCATATATTTTTTTTATGTATTGTATTTTTATTAAGTCTAAGTAATATTATTTTTAATATTTTGTACACTGACAGCCCTAAATTCTTCTCCTATCTTTCAGTCCATCCAAAGGTTGTCTGTAAGAGATTGCCTAGTGCGATAAGACCGCCCATTGTACACTTGTATATGTGAACGTTTGTCCTTTGTGTTTTTTTTTCTGGTTTACAATAAAGTATATAAATAATAATAATAATAATAATAATTCTCTCTTATGAAAAGCAAGTATCTTGATCTGGCTCGCGAGGTTGTCGACATGTGGGATGTGAATACAGCAGTCATTCTGCCGATAGTCGTGACGGCCAATGGCATAATAGCCAAGAGCCTCGACGAACATCTGAGGAGGCTCTCGTTGGGCAGCTGGATCAAGGGCTTGATCCAGAAAGCGGTACTCCTGGACACGGCGCGTATCGTTAGGAGGTTCCTCTCTCAGGGGCCCTGACCACCGGTAGCTTGGACCCTGTTCCCGATACCGGTGGGCTACTATTTTTGTATTTTTAAATGTTTTTTTATTTTATTTTTTATAGAATAATATTTAAAAATGTAAAGATTTGTATATATAAAATGAATAAAAGGAATAATTCTCTTATTTTAGAAGTTACAGGGGGGGGGGGGGGACACATTTTACTACTTTAGAAATGTCTCTCGCGCAAACTATTCAGTTTAGAAAAAAAAAAATATTAGAAACCTCAATATAATTTTTTAATACCTATCCATAAATAAATACCCCACACGTATGGGTTTGAAGAAAAAAAAAATTTAGTTTCAGATTCAAGTATGGGAACCCCCAAAAGTTATTGTTTTTTTTCTATTTTTGTGTGAAAATCTTAATGCGGTTTACAGAATACATCTACTTACCAAGTTTCAACAGCGTAGTTCTTATAGTTTCGGAAAAAAGTGGTTGTGACATACGGACGGACAGACAGACAGACAGACATGACGAATCTATAAGGGTTCCGTTTTTTGCCATTTGGCCACGGTACCCTAAAAAAGCGCAAGATCTGGCGCTGAAAGCGCTAAGTTGGCAGCACTGATAGGCGCCCAGTATTCCATCTTCTTTGCCTAGGTACCTAATCAAAATTATGGGCGTAGTGACTTGTGGTTGTAATCAGTCCATTTTATTTATTAATTAATTTATTAAAAAAATATGCATAAGTACAAAGGTGGACTTTATGCCTTAGGCATTTTCAACCAGTCGACCTTAGGGTGGTGCAGAGATAAAACAAGGCAGGTGCTACTAAATGATAGGATGAATAGAGAAAAAAAACGTAAAAAAAAGGAATAATATAAAAGGATAGCATAGCTTAGCATTTTAAAAGGTGTGTTGCCTTTGCCTTTCTTTCTCAATCCTACTCATCTTGTGTTTAACCATCTTCTTCAAAAGAAGGAGGATCTTCATTCGTCTGCAGAATTTTTTGAAGCCTCAGTTTTCATACACGTGTTTGTTTTGCTACTTTGCTACACCACACACTAGAATTCTTCTAATTAATGAGAGTATCATCTTAGCTCAACCGCTACGCTAACCGTTTTAATTAACTAATCTACGTAATGCTTTATTAAAATACACAAACGTTACAAGTGATGACAACAAGTGTGTGCTAGCGTGTGTCATCTGCCACTATGAAAAAAATATTCAGAAGGTGCACTTTCGAGGAGTAATAAAGAAAATTCGCACTGCGCAGTCTACATCATCGAAATGAAGCCAGTTATCGAACATGATATGATCATACAAGTTATTTTATTAATACTACTTTGGAGTCACTTGATGCACTTGAGTCGATTGACAGACGGGCCAAGAGGCTTATCGGCAACGATGCACTGATCGCCTCAAAGCTCCAGAGCCTTGAACATCGACGCCAAGTGGCCAGTCTGTCGGTTTTTTAACGGTTACATTTCGGGGAATGTGCGATGGAACTGCACAATTTGATTCCGCCTAGCCCTTTCCATCACCGGACAACAAGACGTACGGCAATGCGCCACCGGTACATGGTGGACATCCCACCCATACATACAAAGCGTTTTGCGAATACTTTTATTGCACGCACAGCTAAGGAGTGGAATTCCCTGCCGGAGTCTTTGTTTCCTGATAGCTACAACCTTGGGGTCTTTAAGTCAAGAGTGAATAGGTTACTTCTAGGCAAGCGTGCTTCACCGTCAACCACATCATCACTTAACATCAGGCGAGATAGTGGTCAATCGCGAGCCGATCGATAAATAAAACAAATAAATAAAAGTTACCTGCACTGACGATCCTTGTCCAAATGCACTTTGTAGCTGGTCAGAGTTTGGTGGAGAGGCCTATTGTCGACGTTGCTTCTTACTTGAGCAGATCTTTGCACCGTAAAATGGCTGTAATATCATTATTAAAAGCGAGATGGAGTTATTGGTATCCAATGCTGCAGTATCCATACTGTATCATTGGATATTAATGACTGGGATTGATTGGATATCAATGGTAGTATAGTTGAAGCTAAAGCAAGGGTTCCCAAAGTGTGCGCCGTAGAAAGTAAAAAAGGTCGCCGTGAAGTGATTATTTTTACCATTCTCTGAATCCTAAACTTTTAAAACGCAAGAAGAAGAAAGTCTCTCTCTTGCGACAGCAGCCTTCAAACTAGTTTACATGTTTCGATTTGGTGGAGTTTTGGATATCGGTTCAAGATCCCACTTTGGCTTCAAAATCTAAAGGAATTTTCTTTCCTTTTGCAATATCTTATTTATGCGAAGCAGGATTTTCAGCTGTAGCTGTAATCAGGAGCAAATATCGCTCTAAAATCAATGTGGAGCAAGAAATGCGAGTAGCGGTGTCAAAACTTAACCCATGCTTTGAAAAAATGTGTGGAGATCACCAAGCTTACCCGTCACATTGACTAGCTAGGTAGCTATTGTTAGTATTATTGTTTCTATCTATTTCGACCAGCTAGATAGGTTAGGACACCGAGACTATATAGTAAATATGAATGTGCTCCACGGACTGAAAAAGATTGGGAAACTAGTAGTGAGCTAAACCTAGTATTATAATTATCAATAGTTTTTACACTTTGTATCTTATTTACGATCTTCAGAGGCTGTTTGAAGTGGAACTTCTGCAGTTCCTTCCTTATATTTTCGGTGGTCTTATGACGAGTTGAGTTTATGAAGGCAATTACTGAATTAAGAGCGCGCTGCCCGCCCCGCGCTAATCAACCGTAATTATATTGCGCTTGCGCTGCCATATCTACCCATACTCAAGTATTAATATGTAGGTACCCTACTAGTTATGATGAACTTAGTTGACTGGATCGTTGGCGTTTTATTGGTTCATCATTTCAGCCGAAAGACGTCCACTGCTGGACATAGGCCTCCCCAAGGCGTCGCCACATTGACCGATTCCGTGCGTCTCGCATGCAGCGTCTTCCCGCAACCATAACCAGGTCATCGGTCCACCTAGTGGGAGGCCTTCCAACGTATCGTCTTACGGTTCGCGGTCGACATTCCAGAACTTTTCTGCCCCATCGGCCATCTGTTCTGCGAGCAATGTGCCCTGCCCACTGCCACTTAAGTTTGGCAATTCTTCGGGCTATATCGGTAAATTTGGTTCTCCTAATTTCTGACGGGATCACGCAAGGACGTTCCGAGCATAGCCCTCTCCATTGTTTTATTGGTTAGATGGAGTTTATGGGTTCTTACCATGGTGGTAGGATAAACTACAAAGATATAAGATTCGCTATTTATTGTACAAAATATGACTTAGTATCACGGATTTGTGATTTTTTTCTTTAGTGACCATGTAGCGTAAGGCGTAATATAGTTTACTTGAAACTCTTTATAGTTAGTTGAAAATGACAATAAAGAAGCTATTCCTAAAACCATCGTTTACAATTTTAGTTTAAGCATGTAATTTATAGGCATAGTGTGGTAGTGGTGGCCTAGTGGTAACGGCCGCGACCTCCGGCATGTCTTAGAACCAAAAATTCGAAGACATTATGTGACATCCACCAACATGCACTGGGCCCACGTGGTGGTTTACGGCCCATTCCCTCTCACAGAGAGGAGCCCTGCACGCACAATGGAGCGAATTTTCTTTCTTTTTCGTTAGTTTCCGCTGGATTACACTTGAATACATATAGTAAAAGAAGTTTACTCTTGACTTACTTCACTTAATGTCCTATAATCCCTAGAAGGGGCAGAGGGCGTCCACAGATGTCCTCCATCGCGATCGGTCTTGAGCTTCGCGCTTCACCTCGCTCCATGTCCTTCCGATGCTCGTCGCTTCTGCCAACACTGTGCGACGCCAGGTTTGACGGGGACGGCCATGCTTTCTGTTCCCTTGGGGATTCCAGTCCAAAGCTTGCTTGGGTATGTGGTTGGGACCCTTTCGGAGCGTGTTGCCAATCCATCCCCACTTGAGACGCTTGATCTGGCGGTCGATCGGGCTCTCGTGGCATTTCTCCAACAGCTCTACATTGGAGTTGGTCTCGGGCCAGTAAGTTCCGTGAATGCGACGAAGACAGCGGTTGACGAAGACCTGTATTTGGCGTGAGATATCCTTTGTGACATTCCATGTTTGTAGAACAGCCCTGTAACTATAAATATTGATAAAGTATTAGGCTTAAACTTCAAGTGTTCGGTTAAACATATTCGCTAATCATAACTTTACTTAACTTTATGCTAGTATTATATTATCTGTGACTTTAAACTACGTTTATTTTGTAAAGTGGTTGTTTATTTCTCTGGAGTTACCGTTGTTATTATATTTCAAGTCGAAATCAATTGAAACTGTGTCCAAATTATGATCAAATCACTCCCAAATAAAGTGCATTGGTATCAAAATCAGGAGGCCGACACACAGCATCAGTGGCTGATTGACATTGATTCAGCGGCTTCCATTTAAATTAATTTGTAGTAGCAGCCGGTATGTGGGGCACAGGCTAACGGATCACAGACAAGTCAATCAGAGGTCGACTGGAGAGCTCATATTTTGTTATTGATAACTCTATTTATGTTTTAACGACAGTTTAAGAGCAGTGTTTAAAACTGAGCGACTGTCCTGATAGCTCAAAGCGATTCGATAGCCCTATACTATTATTATTACATTCATAATTAGTAGTGTTTAAAGTTGCTTTAAGTCAATAACTTGCTTAATGCTATAAGCTTTATATTTTAAGCGCGTTATTTTAACGCTCTTTTCAGGGTTCCTTAGCCAAATGGCAAAAAACGGAACCCTTATAGATTCGTCATGTCTGTCTGTCTGTCTGTCTGTCTGTCTGTCCGACCGTATGTCACAGCCACTTTTTTCCGAAACTATAAGAACTATGCTGTTGAAACTTGGTGAGTAGATGTATTCTGTGAACCGCATTAAGATTTTCACTCAAAAATAGAAAAATAACAATAAATTTTGGGGATCCTCATACTTGAAACTGAAACTAAATATTTTTTATTCCATCAAACCCATACGTGTGGGCACGGGGTCTCATTGCTAAGAGAGAATATTTGGTTCTAATAAATCTCACTAGATGGCGCGACATGTACACAAAAAACAATAAAATGTGTGTAAAAATAACATTTTCTGGAATTGAACATAAAAATTGTATGTTCTTGTTTAATCAACTCTCCTAAGTACAAAATTATGGAATATTAGGCTCTTAATTCACATTTCAAAGATTATTTGAACGGATCATTTAAAATTGTTCCCAGTAGATGGCGCATTTTTAAATTACTGAGGCATTCCACTCGATTGTTAAAATTTGCATTGTAACGCTTTTAGTTGCAAAAAAAACTGTAAAAACGTGCAAAAAAATACTATAAACCGAACCTTCACTGTATTTAAAGAAAAAAATATTCACGAACCTAGTAAACCCTTTTACTTGCAAGCCGCTGCTAACACCATCTATTGCCGTGAAACGGGATCGAACGCGATTGATGTCCTTACAAAAATAAGAAGATTAAGCAGATGAAAAACGCTAGTTACGTCGGCACGGTTTCTTTGTATGGGATGAGGCATCTGTATGCTAGTATTATATTATCTGTGGTGTGGGGTATCTATGGATAGGTCTTTAAAAATGATTTTGAGGTTTATAATATAATTTTTTTATAAACTGAATAGTTTGCGCAAGAGACACTTCCAAAGTGGTAAAATGTGTGCGCCCCCCCCCCCCCCCCCTGTAACTTCTAAAATAAGAGAATGATAAAACTAAAAAAAATATATGATGAACATTACTATGTAAACTACCACCGAAAATTGGTTTGAACGAGATCTAGTAAGAAGTTTTTTTTTAATACGTCATAAATCGTAAACCAATTTACCAAGTACGGAACCCTTCATGCGCGAGTCCGACTCGCACTTGGCCGGTTTTTTATAACACACGGGCACGGGCCGGGCACGAATAACGCAAGCGCGGCGACTGTTAACTCGCAGCTCCTAGTATTGGACTCGTTGGACAGACAGCATGCTTAAAAATATTATATAGCTTTTATGGATTTATTACGTTAAAATGGAGCAGTAAAAATAAACAATGAACTTTCCTTCATACTTTCAGTTCAACTTCCCTACTTTAAGTTCCATATTTGTGAATTACTATTTCTTTTAGAAGTTTTCGTCCACTATACACACACTAAAACAAAACATCGTAAAGATCTACTTGCTTGTTGCTTGTTGCTGTTTTCTGCGTTGCCAATTCGCATCGAACAATTCACAGTATTGTGTTTGGGCCCTTAGGTAGGGAACAGCAGCCTAGGGACCGAGCACCCCAATAGCTTGTTGCCACCAATACAGGTGGTCCCTTAAATGGGGTCGCATTATAGTCATAATTCGAGGTTTGGCTCTAGCATCTAGCTTATTGCCTCCAGTATTGGACCAATTTTAAAGATATTCCTTAAACTGAAAAAGAAAGATATACTGTTCCTCTATGTTTTTTTTATGATAGATTATCTTTCGAAGCACTACAAACTAGAACTCTCAAAAATGCTCAAAATTGCGCTATCATCAGAGGCCTAGTGTACAAATTTGACAACTATAAATGAAAAAAGGAAAACATAGAAGCACAACATATATTTTTATTCAAATTAATGAATATCTTTTAAATTTATCCAATACTGGAAAAGAAAATAGACGAGAGCCAAACCTCGAATGTCATTAAGTCATTTTTTACTAAGAAAATTCAATCAGAGCTCTCTGCCTGCATTGCCTCCTAATTGGCAGCTAAGCTGTTGAGAAGATCTCATAATATTAAACAAATTAAATAACATTCTACTCTCTAATAACTTGCACCATGTTGCGCAAGTTTGTGCTCGGTCCCGTCAAACTTCCAAGATTGAATTTAATGAAATCAGACGAAGTTTAATTGTCAATAATAATGATCAGGGGTTAACTCTGTTTCACTTGAGAAATTAACTTGAAGTTCAAGCGTAATTAGTTAAGTATTGATTAACTTCATTATTGGTTAGTTATACTTTTGAGGGATGTTTAATTTTAGATATTTAAACAAAGTTTAATATCTAAAATTTATAGATTTGATTGAAGCTTGGAAGTCAGACTAATTGTACACACAGATTTTCAGTGGTACGGTAGGCAGGTTTTCATAGATTTTTAAACTGAGTTCACAGGGATGTGCTATTGGTCCACTAATGTCTTAGTCATATAATTCTTAGTAACTATGTTCGTTTTATTCTGATTTGCATGATGCTTATGTGTTGGTGGTGGTAATTCAATATGGACCTTTCAACCTGTGATTTGACGTAGTTATTAACTACGCTAAGACTGCAAACCCCTAACAGTTTTTGGGATTAGTCAGACCAATCATCAGATAAATAGCTTCCATAACATCAAACGTTGTTAAGGTCATTAAAATTAGATAAATTTTAACTTTAATGCCACGATTTACCTAGGTACTTATAATAGACTAGATTTGAAATACAACATGATAAACACCAAGATCCCCTTCAACCAAATACGCAGGTGGCTACAGGAATTCACCCAGACACAGGCGGAGAACTGGTGGGCCTTGACACCGGGCTTTAGCCAGTCCAAGGAAGCTCTGTCATCCTTGGACAGTAGGCTTAGCAGGCGTCTTTTACGCCTGGACAGGAATGGCCTGCGTCTGGTGACGGGGACCATCACGGGACACTGCTCACTCAACAAACACTTCCACACAATAGGCATAGCGGACAGTCCTCTGTGCAGGGCATGCATGGAGGCCGAGGAAACCGTTACGCACGTTCTCTTTGAATACACAGGTGTTACCCAGATAATAACACGAACCCTCGGGTCACCCAGATCTTACACGGATGTTTTGAGCAAACCAGGAGCTCTAATTGACTACTGGAGGGAGGTGGGCTGGTTGGAATAACCACCCAACGGCCGCCATGGCCCACGTACAAAGGTCCAATTGAGGACTAAGTGCAGAAACCAAACCCCCCTAACATAACATAACAACACCAAATTGATTTAGGTCAGCGAGAAATCACTTTCAAATCCTCAAGCAGATCCTTGCTAGCCGTACGGACCTGAGCGGTAGTTCCGTTCGGACCGGAAGCTCTCTAATGCGATATGTAGCGTCGAGCCCGGCTTATATCGCCGCCAAGTGGACTTATCGCACGCTCTATGTACAACAGATTTTTGGCAAGAGAGTGTTTAGATTAGGATTCTAAGATATATTGTTTGTGTTCCTCTTAGATAGGAGTTACAATAAATATTTAGTGCGGTAGATTTTGGGATTATAATACTCTACTGTTCTGTATGTAGAATTATCGCATTCTCAACGGAGAGCTGATTTTTGGCAAGGGAATAACTATTACGGATTAGTATAATAATTCAAAAATCCCGACTGCTTAAAACGCGAACTAAAAAGACAAAAAATAAGAAGAAAATCAAGCTGTGCAGCCGGAGGATACATATTCGTAAGCTGGCTGACCAAAACCAGATATATTCTCCGACTCCACAGCATGCATCTCTTCTTGTTTACGTCTTTTTAGTTCGCTTTTTGATTTTTTGAATGATGTTTTTAGTTATATTTTTGTTTAATTTCATTTGAATCAATTTGTATGTTCATTTAAACATATAAGTGTAATATATTCTTGGAATCAACTCTTGTAATACTTTATATAGTTACTTAGTTAATACTTTATTTAATTTTATTTTCTCCCTCCCCTACCGTGTGGAAAAAAAATTGGTCCCCCATAATATGGCGCCCAAATTAGTCATTTTTCTATTTTCCATAATGTAGCCAGTGACACTCGCAGGGACGAATCATCAAAATCGGCCAACGCTTTTGGTCTCTAGAACGCCATATATGAACAAACTAACATACATAGACTGATTAACACATATTCAGCCCGTTTTAACCTAACCTAACTTAACCTACCCTCCTTCGGCAGTCGGGTAAAATTTCGTGCCTTGATTGGCATAGTTAGATACTGTAATATGCTTACCAGAAAATGGCATCGGTAAAATGTAATGTGAACATTTTACAACTGCCATTTTGATCAATGTTTTATGTAGAGTAATAGATAATTTTTGAATGAAACGAATTTTCAGTAGGTAAAGTTCAGTTTTAAGATGACAATTGGGGCCTGAAAAAATCTATGTTAATGACTAACCAATTAATGATATTTAAAAACGGTTTTTTTAATCAGATCGGAGTATTAGACATGAATGATGGGATCTAAAAAAAAATTCATTTAATTTAATAAATTTCGTTATAATTTAAAAGAAAATCGCTTATTATTAAGACAGTTGATTGATAACCTAATATTTCAATTACAGCATCAATTGAGCCACTACCTAATTTAGGTACTTCTTAAATAACGTAGTCAAAGCTGGTGTCAGTGACCTTTGTGACTGTAACCCTAATAACCATACATTCTTACCATCGCTGTAACGGCTATCGTTTAAATTTCGAACGAACGGCGCGTGCGCAGGCGATCAATTGTTTAGTGGACGCAGACAAGGAGGTAGGAAAAATAAATGGTGGTTTTCTATACTTAAATATACTTATTCTTTTAAGGATAAACTACATAGCATACAATACTTAATTATTTGGACACAGTAGCCACGCCAATCACGTTATCAGTAGCATTTTTCTAGGATTTTTTATTCGAATCCAGAAACCTGAAAATGGGACAACCATACTTACTAAGGGCACTGTAAGGGGGTAGACAGGGAGAGCTACTTAAATGAAACTCAGGCATCACTGTTCTACTTATATTTCAGCAGCAAGGTGCCCGTCCTCAGGCACCTTCTATCGAACTAATACATCAAAGCTCAGAGGAGCCTTTATATACCCGGCAAAAGTCTAGCGAAAACATCTTCATTAATTTAATATTCGAAATTCAGTTCCCTTTCAAGACGTTATTTGTTGCCAGTCTTAATATAGGCAAGTAGGTTGCCTTCTTAATTGGTGAGTCCTCACAGTACTTACCCGTAACGCCCATGTGGAGTTCACAAAGTCGCCCAGGTCAAATACAAGTCTAATAGGCATACAGCTGGCAGCTGGACAAAAGCTAGTCTAAACAGACCTTAGAGACGAATCCATTTTAACCGACTTCAAAAAAAGGAGGCGGTTCTTAATTCGTCGAATTCTTTTTCATTTTTGTTTCCCGATTATTCAAAGACCGATTTGGAAGACCGATTTGCCCAGGAGGTCCCATGTTAATTCGATCAGGATCTAATGATGAATCCTGAAGAAATCGAGGGAACTCCTCAAATATTATAGGCGATTTTGTTACATCAACAAAATCAAAACATTTTTTTTGTACGCAAAATACGCGCTTGGTCGTGGAGTTGCGGAAACCAGCCCGTTTTAACCTAACCTAACATTTTTATTTCAATTAAACCTTTAAAGAACACGAAAACGAAAAACAATAGGTAACAAAGATACCGACTTAAAAGAAAGTTAGTTTTGTAGTGTTTTGCTTTGGCAGTCGATCAACTTTTTTGATAAAAAGTTTTTTTTTTAACTAAAATAAAAATACTTATTTCTATCAATTTACAGGTTTCCATTTATTTAATTACTTACTGAATTGAGCCTATACTTTCATCACAAAAAAAAAACACAACTTGTAAAATTCCAGTGGGTACAAAAATACCACATCTACATTTCACTCCTCCAACAACCGAGCACGTTCAATTACACAACAGTTTCACACGAGCGATGAATTATCATAATAATTGTATCAACGCCGACTGACGCCGAACAATACCGACGGACGCCGAGCGATGCCGACCGACGCCGAATCAATTGAGCTCTTACTTGTATTCAATTATGTCAATGAGAACTGTGAAACTGATATGTTTTGGTACTTGAATGCCTTATTTGGTTACGAAGGTTATATTAATAAGTTATGGTAAAATTAAACTGTAAATTGGCTTTTAGGGTCTCAAGACTAAAAGTAGTTAACACTGCTTGTTCGATCAAAGATTTAAGAAAGAAAATCAATATAACTGATTATTTTGATTGGAAGTATTTTTATATCATTTCGCTCGGGTAGAATAACTTGCATTCGGAAATAATAATATTGAAAAAAAAACTAAAAACAACTGTGCAACTGAGTAAATCCTTTTTTCATCTTTTTACTATGAAAAAGTAACTTATGGAAGTTGCTATGTTTTGATTGTGATTTCAAGAAGAGAGAGATCTAGAAACGATGTTTACTGGACTTCGTAAAGAAGCAATACAGTATTAAATTAACTTACAGATGCAATACTCATCTACAGCATACAATATGAATCGTTTCACTTCGAGCAATAATAATTTGGCGACCGCATTCACGAAACCAAATTCATCCAACTGAAAAATGACACAACCAATTAAACTCGCTTTTTATTATATTATTATTTTTAAAACACTATCGTCGTCAAATCTAATTAGAAGCGATTAAAACGCCATCAGTGTGTTGAGTCACGAAAAAAATACCATCAGAAGGTAAACCCTGGTATTCTTTTACAAAAGTTGACATATTTGTGGAGTAGCGATTTAGGGTTAAATATCACTTGCCTATACTTTTATGGTTCCGTACCTCGAAAGAAAAAACGGAACCCTTATAGGATAACTTTATTGTCCGTCCGTCCGTCTGTCTGTCAAGACCCTTTTTCTCAGGAACCCGTGGAGGTATCAAGCTGAAATTTGTATCAAATAATCAAGTCTACTGTCACTTAAAGCTGTTAAAAAAAACTTCTAAGCCAACGCAATCAAAAGATACAACCGTTTATGCCACAAATTTCCGCAAATTTTCGACACTCGCAAGGGAATCAAAACCTACAGGGTACTTCCCGTGAACTCAGAATCTTGAAATTTGGTACGAAGCAACGTCTTATAGCACAGATAAAGGAATAATTGCGAAAACCGTAAATTTTTAGTAACGTCATATAATAAAAATATTTTTAATAATTTTAAACTTGCTACCCCTTTCCTCATGAACGCGTAGAGGTATTAAATTGAAATTCATATCAAATACTCTATAGTCTATACCTTTAAGCTGAGGTTTGTACGGAACTCTAGGTGTGCGAGCCCGACTCGCACTTGGCCGATTTCTTTTACTGACAGTAACTAAAGCAACAGTTCTGTCAAATTATTGTTTGAAAAATACTTAATTAAATACCATTGTGCAATGTTATTTTTTTATGCAAGACAATTGCAAAATCGTGTCCCAAAATGTAATTCAGAGTACCTTGTGTATATTGAGTGGTGTTCTGGTTGCCAATTATCACAGTAAACGTCATCATCATCAGCACTGAGGCTCTTGACAAAGTGGCATTGCCATTACCATTGCCACAAATAATATAATACGCCCTCCTCCTCGTGTCGATTCCCCAATGCTGGGGGTCGTGACCGCATCATAGTTTCAAAACAATTTCTTTTTGATGATATTTCTACACCTGCTCCTATTCTCAGCAACATGCACGGCTTCTGAGGCTTTGATGTTCAGCGAGGTTCGGATTTGGTCTGATCAGCGTACAGGACTTCTGCCTCTAGGCCGTTCACCCTCGACTTTACCAGTCACAATTATCTTTAGTAAGTTGTCACCAGGTTTACGGGCAATATGGCCACAGAAGTCAAATATCTTGCGGAGGCACACATTCGACAATCCAGGCCGTTTTTAGGGTTCCGTACCCAAAGGGTAAAAACGGAACCCTATTACTGAGACTCCGCGGTCCGTCTGTCTGTCTGTCTGTCTGTCTGTCTGTCTGTCTGTCACCAGGCTGTATCTCATGAACCGTGATAGCTAGACAGTTGAAATTTTCACAGATGATGTATTTCTGTTGCCGCTATAACAACAAATACTAAAAACCGAATAAAATAAATATTTAAGTGGGGCTCCCATACAAAAAACGTGATTTTAAGCCGTTTTTTTTGCGATAATGGTACGGAACCCTTCGTGCGCGAGTTCGACTCGCACTTAGCCGGTTTTTCAATTATGAGGTCCTGCAATATCGAGATGTTCGTCCTGTGTGCCGTCCACGAGTTACGCAGCATCTTCCTGTAACACCACTTTTCAAAAGCCTCGATGCGTTTGCGATCAGCGGCTTTTAGATTCCACGTCTCTGCTCCGTACAAGAATATGGAGAAAACAAGGGCGCTGACAAGTGACAGTTTTGTCTTGTCCCTAATGTTGCGGTCCTTCCATACACTCTCGAGTTGCGACATGGCACTCTTTGCCATACCAATGTGCCTATGCAATATAATACTAGCATATTATTATTGTCAAGTAGCCCTAAATGTCACAATTGTTACCGCAATCTCATACAATCCCTTACTTTTTGAGTTTTCGACTGACATTATCCTTGGTAGAATGTCACTTTGGGCAGTTGGAGTGTCTAAGGATTACCCTGCCAATCCTTTTCATCATCAACACTGGACTTGATCTAAAACCATCACTTTAAACACTGTTAAAACTGCACCGCACCGAGGGAGGGGCTGTTTAGAGTTCCGTCAACTCGCACTACCGTGTTAAAGTTTGCACCAGTGACTCGAGCAGTTGTGATACTGAAAAGCATCTCTCTGCGTTTGGACATATTTTCTTGCTCTTTGGCGGAATTCCAGAGGGTGACACTTAGTGTGTTCTCCACTGTGTAACTTCTGCCTTTACCTAGATCTGTTACTGGGACTGGCAAACTTGTATGTATGACTACGTTTGTTAGCTAGGGTCTTACCTGTAAAAATAAATGTATGTGTTAATAATAAATAAATAAATCTTCATGCAACATTCAGGTACAAAGGCGAAATTAATGCCTGAGGCATTCTCAACTTTTCATCTCTTCTCAATTGGTTGAATAACCAAGGGTGGTGGAGAGATAATAGAAATAGAAATAGAATAAATAGATAATAGAAAACTGGTCAAATGCGAGTTGGACTCGCGCACGAAGGGTTCCTTATTACCAATATCGCAAAAAACGGCAAAAAAAACACGTTTTTTGTGTGGGTGCCCCACTTAATTATTTATAATATTCTGTTTTTAGTATTTGTTGTTATAGCGGCAACAGAAATACATCATGTGTGAAAATTTCAACTGTCTAGCTATCACGGTTCATGAGATACAGCCTGGTGACAGACAGACAGACAGACGGACAGAAAGACAGACGGATCGTGGAGGCTTTGTAATAGGTTCCCGTTTTTACTCTTTGGGTACGGAACCCTAAAATGCAATAATTACTAAAGTAAAATGAAAATTAGCTTATTTTTGTTATTGCTAATTGCTATTGCAAATTGCCAATAAAAAAAAAACATGGTCCTTCTGATCTCCCATCGACTCGGGCTCACACGTCAGTGTGGTACAATTGGGCGGTGTAATGAACCCCGCGGCGGTTTCGCGCGCAAGGGTTGCCGCCCGCATTCGCCCTAATTGTCCACATTAATATGACAAATAGATTTACATCGGTCGCTTGTACCCGACGCCGGCGGGAGGAGGGTTCGCAGTCAGTGCGCGGCGTTTGATACCGATTGGAAGATTTTTAAAGGGTTTTTTGATCTTATACAAGTTTACTGAATATATTTTTGGCAGACTTTTACAACATCTGTATAGAACATTCAGTGAAACCCACCTCGTAGTTTGTACAGTATAGAATACACGTAAGGAATTCGCTTTTCCAAGATCTTTAAAAACATTATGACCTATAACTGATTTTAGCAACAACGCTGAAAATTGTTCAACATAATATTATGATGGGTTTCTTTCTGATCGAGAAAGTATGCAATCTAGTACTTCAGTTCTCAGTAACTGTAGTACTACTAACTGTCACAATATTAACCTACAGGACGGTCTCCATTTTTACAAGCTTTTATTTAACTTGCAATGTATGCATACACGTTTAGATTGGATGAAAATGCATGGTTAGCTAAGTGACGTCATTCTAAATCCAATATGACGGACGGTCCAAGATGGCGGACTAGTTATTTTTGTGTGCGCTGCCATGATATGGGTATCAAGTAAAAGGGTTTGCTGAGCAGAATACTATAAAAGCTTATTTTAATATTTTTTTGCCTTTGATGACATTTTGAAAATCTTATAGAAATACAAAGTAATTTATGCACTTTACTAGTGAACGCTTTAAGTGCAATATGGCTCAAGTATTTTTCAATTAAAAGTACTCCTACACCCGCCTCCACCTGTCCTCTTACCCGACTGCGCCACAGCAAATAAAAAGTTATGTTCCTCGCCTAGATTTTTCCAAAACATTTAACGTACAAACGCTCTTTACATTACGCGTATCACCAAATTGCCTTAAATTCATTAACAGTATTATTCCGGCATCAAATCCTCCGACACGACAGCGCACAATGCGATTGTCGTTGAAATTCGACATAAATACGTTAGGCGCTCATTGTCGACGCGCGCGCTAATTCCCGCCTTGTTTAATCCTATGTCGAGCGACAAATCGCTTTGTCTGTTTGTGTGTTTCACGCCTATTGTTATTGTTGGGTGGATTTCGGTATGATGATGAACCAAATACTGGTGTTATTGTTTGTTTGTTGAAGGAACATTGGGATGTAAGTTATATTGTTAGAATTTAAACTGAATGAAGCCGGTGGTTCCTAGCAGACCCACTTTAAGAAGAAACATCGAAACAAACTCCAGAGCCAAAGTGTCTTTTATGACGATGATAGTCGCCAACGACCTTGAGGGAACAAAACGCGCACTCGTTTCACACCCGCGCGACCCCAAATTCAGTAGCTCTTTTTTGTACTTTCCTTAATATTCTATGACTTAAAAAAACCTTAGATCAAAATGTAGATAGTTAAATTATCTTTTAGATGGCGACAACTTCATTAAAATACGCCAGGCGGTTTTGCAGCGATTGTCGTTTTTTTTGTCCGTGTTAGACATAACTTTACAAATTAATTACTCTATGTTATACGAATAAAACTCGAAATTTTCTTAGATCGAATTATAAAAAAAAAAATCTAATGTAACATATATTTTTTACAAAAACTAAACGACTAACCGTTTAGACGTGATTCTCATTTTAAAATCAGCTACGGGTATCTGCGCCTTAAGTCCACACAATTCATGTAATGGTCAAGGACTGTACTACAGACTACCAATGCCATCATGATTACGCTGTGGAAAAGACATAGTGCTATTCGCGTTGTATAGCTCCGTCTCAGTCTCACATCGGAATCTTTTAAGCCGTCATAGTAGTAACCCTGATCACATGAGAAGTTGAGAACCATGTAGCTTAATGTCTAAAGTAGTGCATTTTTTTATAATATGCTTTATTGTATACCTTAAAATTTATATAAATACAATGGGCGGCCTTATCGCATCCCGCGATCTCTTCCAGGCAACCTGGTACGGAGAGTAATTGTCTGGACTTGAAGTGGGGTTGTCATTGGTGTGACATTAACATTGTTAAAATACTATAATTTTAATAGATACACAGATAAACACATATGCTATAAATATATACATACATACTAATTATAATGGCAATAAAAATAAATGATGAATGACTCTATTGATAATCACAATCACAAATCAACACGCTAAGACGAAGACAGTGACAGATAATGTTCATTTACGAGTCTTTTGAATACAGGCAATGATTGAGCGTTTGATTGATTGGATCTGGCAATGTATTCCACAGCCGAGTAGCCTAGACAGTAAAGGATTTATCAAAAAAGTTAAATAAAAAAATCAAAAAACCCGACTTCTTCAAAAGCGAACTAAAAAGACGTAAACAAGGAGAAAATCATGCTGTGCAGTCGGAGGATACATGGTCGCGAACTGGCTGACCAAAATCTGGTGTATTCTCCGCCTGCACAGCATGATTGTCTCCTTGTTTACATCTTTTTAGTTCGGTTTTGAAGCAGTCGGGTGTTATTATTTAACTTTTTTAATTTATTACCTACTTTTTAGATAGTTTTTTTTCTTCGAATTAGGTACATTTAAACATATTAGTATTAGATATTTTTGAAGTCACCTTTTAAAACTCTTTATTTTGATATCCCACACGATGGGTTTGGTAAAAAATATTTGGGCCGCCATGCGCCCAAAAGCCGCCATTTTTCTATTGGCCAATTTTAATGTAGTCAGTGACACTCGCAGGTTTAAGAAGAATCGATTGACGTACGAATCATCAAAATTGGCCAACGCGTTTGGTCTCAGGAACGCCTTATAGGAACAAACATACATTCATACATACATAGACTGATAAACACATTACCCTCCTTCGGCAGTCGGGTAAAAAAGTCGTGCAATTCATGAACATATTTGCAGCTTTACTAAACAAATAATTAACATATTCTATCCCATCCAAGACACACATCATAATGTCTTTGCAGTACCTACATACGCGGCTCAGTTACAAGGTTCGCCCTCAGTGTCGTTGATTGTCGCGCAACTAATCGTATGTCTGTTTAAGTCAATTCTGGTAACTAACGATGTAATTAAAGGATGAGACGCACTCTGCTCTCGTTGTTGTGTGTACAGCTTCCTTGTCAGATAGGAATAGGGATGTTGGTAATGTTTAGATGTCTTGTTCTATTGTAAAATGATGGAAAATTCTAAAAGATCAAAAATCTGAAGAATTGAAATATTCAAATGTTTTTATGTATTTGTTGTGCCCTTTTGTTAACTGTCCTGATTTTGTAAATCTCTCTATAACACTGAGGTTTGCTGTCAGAGAACTCAATTATGGGTTAAGCACGCCTTTGTACATAAGTTTTTCTTTTGTATTTGTTTACGTTTGTTACTTGTGTACTATAAAGTATATGACTATGAAAGAACTTTTCTATTATTGCTAAAATCCCTTGGCAAGCAAATAATTGTTATAATTTTACTTATTGACCATCCAATCAGATTCTTAAGAAACTATACCTACGTTGTTACTGAATTCTTGCCATAAGTTTCTTACCACTTTCGGTACTCTTTCAAAATGTTGATAAGTTTTTTTTTTAAATGCTTGATTCTAATTCTTCCTCATAAAATAAATGAGTAGCAGATAAAAAATCCAGCTTATAAGTGGCACGGATAATATAATACTAGTGTAAAGATGCCTCATTCCATACAAAGAAACCGAGCCGACGTAACTAGCGTTTTTCATCTGATTGTACCGATTATTTTTAGTAAATCAATCGCGTTCGGTTCCGTTCCACGGCGATAGATAGATCTCCATCAAATAATCAATCGATATCGTTAGACAAATCAAATAATCAGTACAGTACGTCGGGACAGTTTCTTTGTATGGGATGAGACACCACTGTAAGTGGTTTTCTTCAATAAATATTTCAGATTTTCACGTAAAAACACATTCAACGATTATAATTAACCCGTATTTTGGGTAAATCTCGATTAAAAACTATAATATGGTTGATAACCTAACCTAAATAAATCCTTTACCAGCCTACATCACTAAATTCCGTTTAACAGCACTAAGTACATACCTACATACATACATCATGCTCCGGGATGCATGATACAATTGCCGTCCGCTAAATAATTAATTGATATCTACTCTATTCTTAGGAAATTAAACATTTTCCCTCTTACTAATAAACGCAGAATAGAGTTATTCCAGGTATAAACCTATGAAAATGTATGTTTATTCCTTTGTTATACCTAGTATAACTTTATTCCGTGTTTATTAGTAAGAGGGTTTATTTATGAATTCTTGTTATAATTACGTTTGAAACCAATCTTTCAAAATGGTTTTAAACTTTCCCAAAAATTTAAAAATCATTCCTTCACATACTTCTTCATATTAGATAGCTCAAGAAGATTGACAAGCTTGTACTCGTAGCTAGCTTTTTAGTTACCAAGCCATTGATTTTCTAAAATACAGACATACCTAAGTTCCAAGGTTTGACATATATAAGGTACCAAAATCCTTGATAATTTGGCTATTTCTCGATCAATAACCACCTATAAAAAATATTAATAAAAAAATCTTTTTAAAACAAGCTTTTCGTATTCTTCTCAGCAAACCCTTACATTTAATACCCATAACAAGGCAGTGGACAAAAAATAACTAGTCCGCCATCTTGGGCCGTCCGCCATATTGGATTTAGAATGACGTCACTTAGCTGACCATGCATTGTCATCCAAACTAAACGTGATAGATAACTGCTTTAAAATGCAGTTGCAAGATTTGACCCGAACACACATACATACATACAAACATACATACATTGAAAGTTAATTAAAAGCTTGTAAAAAACCGTAACCACAAAAAGCCTAGGAACATCACTAAACTCCGTTTAACAGCACTAAGTACATACCTACAAACATACATCGTGCTCCGGGATGCATGATCCAATTGCCGTCCGCTAAATTGATACTCTATTTGCCTCAATTAAACATTAATTAATACCATTAATGAACTGTATGAACACTGAGCCGTCTATTGTTCTGCGTTGACTCAACCCGAGCGTGTTCGGTTTGTTCGCTATTTTTGGTGACACAGTCATGGTGGTTAGAAGGGTTTTTCGATCGAATTTTAGGTTACCTGAAACATTTTCAATGAAGGAAGTATATTTTGGAAATAGTTGCTGATAATAGAGATTATTTACAAAATCTTACAGGGTTAGGAGAGCAATTTTCTAGATTTTTGTTCTCATATTCGTCATGAAAAATTATGTATATTTTGGAGTCCCATGATCCACATAAAATGGTCTATTGTATTGTTTTAAAAATTGGACAGTGAATCTGTTGAAAGTGACTAATTATAATGGGAACTTACTTAATATAAAAGTTCATCGCGCAATATTATAAATACAAAAATATCTTTATTTGCTGTTCATAGGTAGGTTAGGTACAGATGTTGTAATTTATGTCTATGCAGATTATAATAAATGATCCAACAATTATCACACATTATGAATTAATTCTGAATTAAATAGTCGACGCTTGGGGGAGGCCTATGTCCAGCAGTGGACGTCTTTCGGCTGATATGATGATGAAATAGTCGACAAAATAAACAAAATAAAATCCAATATAATATAATAAAAATAAATTCTAGTATAAATTGTTTATTGAAATGTCAAAAAAATATAATATAATGCGTCAGTTAGGTACAGCTATTTGTCTGTTATAATTATAACAGACAAATAGCCAAAAGGTATTGTTTTCCGTTGCTTAATTTTATTAATCAGTTAATTACCTATTATGCTATTTAAATACTCTCTAGTTTATTATCCCCTTTAGCTTTCTGTCAGGTCGAAGAGTTGACTGGAAAACCATGGGCAATACTGGACCACATTAATTATCAGTTAAATGTGAAATCACAAATTTGAGTTAATCACACTAATATTATGAAGGTGAAAGTTTTGAGTTTTGAGTGTGTAAGTGTGTTTGTATGTTTGTTACTCTTTCACGCAAAAACTGCTAAACGTATCTGGATGAAATTTGGCACAGAGAGATTATAGACTAGAATAGAATATAGGATACTTTTTATCCCTTGGGATAATTTTCGATATTCACGTGGGCGAAGCCGCGGCAGAAGCTAGTGATAATAATAAAAATTTAATAGATTTGCTTTTTTTAGAAATTTTGTATGTAAGTTTAAATGTCTTTTAACTCACTCACGACACGGGAAAAAAATCCTAGTATGGGGCAGTCTTTTTACAAGCTTTTATTTAACTTACAATGTATGTATGTATGTAAGTGTGTTCGAGGCAAAACTTGCAACTGAATTTTAAAGTGGTTATCCGCCACTGATTAAGATAAACTTTTGCATACACGTTTAGTTTGGATGGCAATGCATGGTTAGCTAAGTGACGTCATTCTAAATCCAATATGGCGGATGGCCCAAGATGGCGGACTAATTATTTTTTGTGCACTGCCATGATATAGGTATCAAATGAAAGGGTTTGCTGAGAGGAATAAGAAAAAGGTTGTTTTAAAAAAAGATTTTTTAAAGAATATTTTTTTAAATATAAATTTATGTTTGGTTATTATTATAGGCAAATCGAAAAACTATAATTTCCTTTCTTTCTTTATCAGCGGACATTCACCCAACCTTGCCAATGGGCAGACTCCTCTCCAATGCTTCGCAACTCTGTTTGATCTCCGGTTTGTAATGCATATTTAATTTCTTATTTACTAAGTACATAATCAAATATTCATTTAAGTAGAATTTTCAAATCTAGATAGAAGTATTTAGTGCTTACGCTTCCCTTAGAATACCTATCTATTAAATAGTCAATAGATACACCAACATTAAAGCATCTTCTATATTGGAAGTGTTTTAAAAACCTATTAACGCTAACAGTCCACACATAACTTCATCGTTTATAAATCAACGCTTCCACCCGCCCGCCGTCCAAAGCGAAACTATAAAAATAAAAATGTCACACAAACACAGCTTAATAGCGGAACCGATCTCAATC
This sequence comes from Orthosia gothica, assembly GCA_949775005.1. Classification (NCBI taxonomy): domain Eukaryota; kingdom Metazoa; phylum Arthropoda; class Insecta; order Lepidoptera; family Noctuidae; genus Orthosia; species Orthosia gothica. Next base: position 9,489,607 of record OX459066.1, read on the forward strand.
AAGCAACAAAAATCGTTCGGACAATAGGGCACATTCACACTGTCCGTAATAAATCGCGGCGACCCGTCGCGACGCGATTAAAAAAGCGGAAAGCCGAGGGTGTGTCCCTACAGTCGCAATAGGCGATCACTTAACGCTAAATTGACTCGAATCTGGTGGATAAACAAAACGCACGGACGCCACGTGACTTGAGCGTGTGCTCAAGTGGACTATTGATGCTAAATGTACCGTAATTGGATCTTGATTTTGTTGCGAAGACTAAATTACGTTTAATGACTCATTTAATGTTGTATTGATGCTGTCTTAATAGAGTTATCTTGAGCTGAAATCCTGGAACGTTTTATTTAGTGGAGTAGGTATGTTTTGTTTGACTCACCATTACCCGTTAATTTTCTGTTGTTCACTTCCTATAGCTTCTTGTTTAGCCTACACTGTCTCACTTCTAGGCAAAGGCCTTCGTATAAGTTTGCCAAAGAAAATAAGTATCTACTAAGATGATTTCATTGGTAACAAAGCCACAAAAAAAAAACTCATTTATCAATCAATCAATCATTTATTTTGTAAAACATAGGTAAGGTTACAGTTGGTATATTGTTAAAATATGTGCACTATGTTTTGCCAATATCTGGCGTACAAAATTAGCATAAGCAAGCAACAATAAATAATAAATAAAATAATACAATTAAGGTGGCATGTCAATAGATTACATTAAAAAAATAAATCAATTTAAAATATGTCAATTAGGTAAACAGGTCATTACAATTTTACAATTACAGGTCATTACAATTACATTTCATTACATTCATTCATAATTAATAAATAAAATCATAAGTGCTCAATTGGCAAGTCGGAATCGTCATATCTCTGTTTATCAGTAGTAAACTCAGTGATGGAGTAGTAACATCTTTCTACAAGGAATTTAAACAAAGACCTCTTAAATGATCCCAGGCAATCTTTATTTCTAATAGCAGCTGGTATACTGTTATATATTTTTGGGGCCATACCTAGCACACTTTTGCCAAAAAATGCGGTTTTATGAGAGATAACATGAATGGTATTCTGGTAACGGCGAGAGCGCAGTTTTCAAACAAATGCATGTTACAGCGAACAAACACTCCCATTTCATATACATACATAGACGGTAGAGTGAGCAAACTAAGTTCCTTAAAGAATGGTTTACAACTATCAATCGATTGCAATTTGCTAAATGATCGCAAGCATTTCTTTTGAGCTTTAAAAGCAATGTCTCTGTCAGTGGAGTTGCCCCAGAAAATGATTCCGTACCTAATGCCAGAAGCCGCATAAGCATTGTAAGCTATTTGCACTGTAATGCAATTAACTGTTTTTGATAGTTTGTACAGAGCATACGCAAATTGGCTAAGCTTCTTTGACAAGTCTTGCTCTCGCTCATTATATGCGACTTCAGTTCCTCTTGTTTTCTAGTTTTAATCACCTGTTGAATTTTTTTCTATGACATTTTTATACCAATAGCCCAAACATTTAAAAACTTTAAAAAAATTCACACTTACCACTGCTACCGAACAAAACACAATGAGCTGGCCACCCGCTGCGCGCTGCGGGCAATTGACAATATTTTGCGATAACACGCGCGTGCCGCAGCGATCTGCCCGACAGCGTGAAGTCGCCTTTATAATGCTAATGAATAGGCAGAAAAAACTGTTTTGTACATGTTTTTGTTTTGTTTGCGTAAGTGATATTGACCTTTAAAATTCAATGGTTAGTTTTAGCACTAAATTCAAATATGGTTAGGGTCTTGAATTGGTATGCCAATAAGTTCTGGTTCGATCACATCATCGCTTACAATCAGTTGAGGTAGTGGTCAAACGCGAGCCTACCGTTAAAAAAAAAATCTTTGCTATCATAAAAAAATCCATAACAAGACAAAATCTCCAGTAACTTGACCACAACATCACCAATGAGGAGAATCAAAACATTACCACCACAATATTGAACTTGCCCCAAAATATCCAATTGTACAATTCAATGAAACATAAAATACCCTTTTACTCATATTAGACACGCCTGCATACAATCGCATTGTCGCATAAACTTGTAGCCAATGGCCTCAAGTGGCCATAAAATAAAATAAAAAATAAATCAAATAGCCCATTCATCGGCGACGGGTTGAGATTGAACGCCGGCCTAACCCTTCACTGACCATATGCGGGTAAAATGGTACAAGGGTAATTAAACACTATTTTTTGTTAATGTTACCCTCTTTTTGGGCTTCTATTTTGGGGCTGGGACTTTTCTGTAAGTGCCAAAACTTAAATTATTTTGCCGTTGCCTTTTCGAAACCTCTAAAAATGTCTTGTAAAGTTTTTTTAGGTTTCAGGGAGTTCTATGCAGAAGCTTAACTAATGCTAGATCTACATTTATTGAAAGACTAGCGGACGCCTCGCGATTTCTCCCGCGTAGTTCCCGTTCCCGTGGGAATACAAGGATAAAAAGTACACCCGGGGATAGTGTACCTTCCCAAAGGTGAAAGAATTTTTGAAATCGGTACAGTAATTTTTATGTTTATTCGTTACATACAAAAATACAAATCTTTCCTCTTTATAATATTAGTTTAGAAGTATAGATATAGAGACTTGGTCGCTTATAATGGGACTTATCAGAAAGCTTACAGTCACTCAAAGGGCAATAGAGAGGGCTATGCTCGGGGTTTCCTTGCGTGATAGAATCAGAAATGTAGAGATCCGCAAGAGAACCGGGGTTACCGACATAGCCCGAAGAATTGCCAAATTTAAGTGGCAGTGGGCAGGGCACATTGCTCGCAGAACGGATGGCCGATGGGGCAGAAAGGTTCTGGAATAGCGACCGCGAACCGGAAGACGTTGCATTGGAAGGCCTCCCACCAGGTGGACCGATGACCTGGTGAAGGTTGCGGAGATACGTTGGTTACGACATGCACGGAATCGGTCAATGTGGCGACGCTTGGGGGAGGTCTATGTTCAGCAGTGGACGACCAACGGCTGATAAGTTGATGATGATGATAGATATAGAAGTATAGATAAGTTTTCTTATCTATTTATTTCAAAATTAACGTTCAAAATTATCACTGTCCAAAGTTATTTATAAACTTTTCGATTGTAACATTTTGATAGGTAACATATTTATTTAGCAAAAGGTTAGCTTGCATAGAAGAGGTAATATTTCATACTTATGTGTAGACCACAAATTATGTAAACATGTATGAAAAATTACCTCTGCTTTGCGAGCTAAGCTAATTTAGCCTAGCTTTTAGTATAATTTTGGCTTTACTTAAGACATACTCCTATAACAGTAATTTAAGAAAACTTTCTTCTCTGCATGTTCTAAAACTCTCACCATATAATCAACTATTCACAATTCCCACTAAGATGCCCCAACACTAACTACAAACAGTTAAAAGGCACCAATCCACAGTTAACTCCTAAACTAAATATTGGCAGAACGCTAAATTGAACTCAGTTTACAGTAGAGCTTGTTACCGTAAAGTAACTGGACGAGGCGACACCGACACGGAACCTAACGAGTTTACCTTCGTTTGTTGTACCAACTCTTTTTACCCCTTACCCTGTGCGAATTTGCCCTCTATGCAGCAATGGTTAGGGTGGAATTTGTAGTGTAACAGAGATTGAAGGGATGGGGGTAAACGGTTGTCATGGCAACGAATACCTACGACGGGTTAAGTTTAGGTATTAGAGGGATGTAATGGCCGTTCGGCTAGGTATTTGGGTGAGGACTGTCATGGTGGCAGGTTTGAGTTGAAATTATAACTTTTTGTTAGTAGAGTAGACCGTAGAGTTTTGTAACTTAATAAACTATCTATTGATACAGGTTTATTTTTAATTTGTCCATGAATAATCCTTGAATAAATTTGCGACAAGTAAAATTTCACAATTTAAAACCCCCGACACATTTATCTTGCGAAAACACCCCGATTCAAACAGTAAAATGCCCATAACTTTTGAACGGCTGAACCGGTTTTATTCAAACATAGCTAAGAACACTCGACAAAATTACCTTTCAAACAAAAACAAACTAAATCGAAATCGGTTCATCCGTTTAGGTGCTATGATGCCACAGATACACAGATACACAGCAACACACGTGAAACTTATAAAACCCCTCTTTTTCCGGCAGGGGTTAATAACACCCCTCTTTTTCCGGCAGGGGTTAAAAAACATTGTATGTATAAGTTAACAAATACGATTTTATTCCCTCTATGTATATATCCTACCCATACGCACTAAAACTTTGGAAATACTTGCATTATGCGTACAGCTAAGGAGTGGAATACCCTGCCGGAGTCTGTTTCCAGATAGCTACAACCTCGCGGTCTTTAAGTCAAGAGTGAATAGGTTACTTTTAGGCAAGCGTGTTACACCGTCGACCACATCATCGCTTACAATCAGGTGAGATAGTGGTCAAGCTGGAGCCTATCTACAAAAAAAAAATATGTCAAATCCCGTTGCGTATTTTTTTAATTTAAAATGCCTAGTATATCATCTGCATACTGCTTAAAAAAAATTATATTCTTGAACATACTTAGATACTAAATATAGGTGTTTTATAGTAAAGTAGTATTGATTTCTCATTACACACAAAATCTAATTTCCATATTAAATCAGCAAGTTACCAAAAAGTTCTAAAGAAGTTCTTCATCAATTATCTCATTCCGTATCACAATCAAATAACAATATTAATATCGCATCAATCAAATAGTCGCTACGTCATATCCGTTTGAAGTTGAAGTCGTTTCCTAATTAATTGTGGCGCGCCGAATAGCAAATTAAAACTACCCTCGAAATGTGAAGTTGGCCTTTCATTAATTGTTGTATAATGCTGTAAGTTTTATTTGGTGTTTTTAGGGTTCCATAGCCAAATGGCTAAAAACGGAACCCTTATGGATTCGTCATGCCTATCTGTCTGTCCGTCCGTATGTCACAGTCACTTTTATCCGAAATTATTAGAACTATCCTGTTGAAACTTGGTAAGTAGATGTATTCTGTGAACCGCATTGAGATTTTCACACAAAAATAGGAAAAAAACAATACATTTTGGGGGTGCCCATACTTAGAACTGAAACTCAAAACTTTTTTTCATCAAACCCATACCGTGTGGGGTATCTATGGATAGGTCTTCAAAAATGATATTGAGGTTTCTAACATATTTTTTTTCTAAACTGAATAGTTTGCGCGAGAGACACTTCCAAAGTGGTAAAATGTGTGTCCCCCCCCCCCTGTAACTTCTAAAATAAGAGAAAGATAAAACTAAAAAAAAAATATGATGTACATTACCACGTAAACTTCCACCGAAAATTGGTTTGAACGAGATCTAGTAAGTAGTTTTTTTTGTAATTCGTCATAAGTCGTAAACCGCAATTTACCAAGTACGGAACCCTTCGTGCGCGAGTCCGACTCCAACTTCTCCGGTTTTTTTAAGCTGTCGTTCATATACAGCGGTACTAGTTCGGTTGTTATGATCATACAAACAATCAAATCGCTTATGTGTTTTTCTGCATTCCTATTGAGACAAACTCTCTTAAACCTGCTATGCTCTGGAGTTCTACCAAGATTAATCATCTCAAAAGAAAACAACAGTATAAAGCTAACTTTTAACATCTCAAAGCATATTCTCGACATCTTTGCGCCAGACTTCTCAAACTACATAAGCAAATTGATTTGAAGATATCGCATTAGCTTAGTTTGTAGAACACGCTAAATATTCATCGGGGTTATATTAGATTTTTCACTTATAGACGTAGATAGATTGCACACGTATCACAGAGCGGGCGAACGGTACGAGTGGGGCAAACAGCGCCTCACGAGTCGCGACTCACGTCAAAGGCACGAGCGATTCCTTGCAAATTGTATTTACGCGTCCCGCGGGCGCGCCCTTATCGAGTTTGCTCTCAAAGAGCCGCCATTTTTAAAACTTCCATCGACTCAGGTAGAGGATCCACGGCCAATTGTGGTTCCGCTTTGTTCTTTACCTCCTTTATAGGGTTGACGAAGTTAGCCAGTTTCGGCGCACGAATAATTTGTGTTCCCGGCCGCGCGATACGATTACGAGTTTCGCCCGAATCCGATCCGCCGCTTGTCGGAATCGAATTGTACCGAGCCGCCTGAGCGACATGCAAGCGAGAACAGACTTTGTTAGAGAATACTTTCCCGGGATTACGGGATGTTTAAAGCGTAATCCCGGGATCCCGGGCCTATACCGGGATTAGACTATGATTGATTATTATTATATACTTTATTGTACACCACTAAAACATACAGGACAAACATTTACAAAAAACAAGTGTACAATGGGCGGTCTTATCGCACTATGTGATTTCTAATTGGACCCAAATGAAAAAAGACCATGAGTAATTTAAAAAAAAATGTTTTTAATGTCTTTGCACAACACTAATCACAATCATATAATAAGAAAAGAAAAAAGGACAAAGCAATAAACTATACTTTTGCAAGACAACACAAAAAAAAAACTATTTAGAATTTCGATAATATGGCGCATCCACACATGTTTGACTTCCAAGCCAGCGTCGTATTTTATTGCGATCCTATGCAGCAGCTGAAAATATTGTGTACAGTCCCGGGATTTTCGGGGCCAGAAAACGGTCGGCATCCCGGGTTCCCGAATCTCGGGATTGTATTCTCTAGACTTTCAAACATTATGTCCTCCATCGCAAATTATGTTTGGAGTTTGACAAAGCTATGCTAATGAAATGGAATATCTTGAGATTGTATTAAGTTTATCATTTATACATAAATCTGCTGTTTAAGCAAGAGATACCTAAATAATCTCCACACAACACGAGGCGGGGTGTACGAAATGAGCTCATTTCTATTCCGCGCACAAACAAATTCATAACTCGCCGAAACTCATAAAATCATCCGCGAAACACACTTTTATTAAACGAAAACAGAGTAACGCGGTCTGTGCATAAGTTAACATAACATTCCATTCCTTGTTAAAAGATAAATTAGAGCGAGCGCGTCCGGCGCGCAAATGTATTCGCGAGGCAATCTCGCGCTCCCCCGGCTCCCAGCTCCCGCTCGTAATTGCTTAAGAGAAAAATCCAAATGAGAAATGAAAAGGGATCCCCTTTTCAGAGGAAAAATTATATAATTGAATATCTTTTCGTAAGTATTATGAGGTATAAAATATGATAATTCAGTTTTTGCTTACGGTGAGCGGGGCGGCTGCGCGTCGCCGCCTAGTGGTGTACTCGCAAACTTTCACAGTCGGATCTCGGATCATCTCGTTTGCTCTGTTGTTCCACTTTTATAATCAACGCGCTGTTTGTGTCGCTCGCGTTTTATCATTCGGATAATCGGATCAAGGATATTGATCTTCGGATATTTTAATGTCAAAGATTTCGCCGTGATTTTGTGCTGCTATCAGATTGGTTAGGAGCGTTTTATTGTAGCATTCTCAACGTTCGTGCTTATGTAACTAGTATCAATTTACTCATTGTACTACTAGAGCTATACGACGTTTAATTCATTTTAGCGTGTAAATGTCAACTGATCTAACCCTCATACAACATAATTATCATATTACATACGCTGTCTCGTATGATCTTGAATATGACTCCATGAAAATTAATATATTTACGGCACAACCTCACTGTACTTATTACTTAAATTAGTGATTTCATAATATATATTTAAAAAAAACTGGCCCAGTGCGAGTCGGACTCGCGCACGAACGGTTTCGTAACATTATCACAAAAAAACGGCAAAAAAAATCACGTTTGTTGTTTGGGATTTTATTCTGTTTTTAGTATTTGTTGTTATAGCAGCAACAGAAATGTAATTGTTTCTGTTCAGAGGTACAGCCTGGTGACAGAAAGACAGACAGACAGACGGATCGTGGAGCTTAGTAATAGAATCCCGTTTTTATCCATTGGGTACAGAACCCTAAAAAACTAAAAAACAATAAACTGTTGTCAAAATATTCATAAACCCTCAACTCCCAGTATTTGAGGTTGAAGAAAAATAAGAATTAGGTAATACGTAGATAAATATGGAAGGCTATTTACAGCACATAACTAGAATTGATCTGGCATGTCTATGAGCAATCCTAGCCTACGTTACGTGGCCTCTAACATACCCTAAAACCAACAGAAAAACACAAAAAACCTCCAAATAAAGCCAACTAATCCTCCCTTAGAGAAAAACGTTAGATTCAATTTCCCGTGTCGTCGCGTCCCCGTGTCGGTATCGTTAGCAATCACGAGTGTTTGTGTCGTAAGCAGGTTAGCTGGCGACAGTCTCAGCGGGGCGTGACTCGACTCCGCATGACGGGAAGATGGGAAGACGGGAAGATAGGAAGATGTGATCTGTAGAGCTCGTGGTTTTTTGATATATTGTAACTAGTTTCTGTTTTGCTTTCCAGTTAGACTAGAAGCCAATCAAACTTAGTTCGAAAAATCTAGGAAGATTCTTGAGCTTTTTATTTAGATAGAGGATTTGAAGAATAGTGTGGGGTTTTCTTCTCGTGAAGAACAAATTATATGCTAAAAGTTCCATAAAAGTTCAAAAGCGTGGTTATTTTAAAAATGGGATTGCTAGTTTAGAAAAAGAATAGTTAGGTACTTACATCACATACATTTTTCAGTAAGGTAGGCAGGTATGCTTGAAAAAACAAAAAAGAACAGAAAAAATAAAAATAAAATATTGGAAACTCGCAACAATCAGTAAACACGGTAAATATCCCGTTTCTAATGATAATGTTAGGTATTCTAGATTGTAGAAGCTTTACCTCTTCTAAAAATTAGCAACCTACTTTCACTGAATTTAATATATCACGATGAATTTAAGCAGTCAAGAAAATCTTACCTTTATAAAGCTTACACTTTCTAAAAGACTCACTTAAAAACATTTTACAAAACGTTTCAAAACCTATAAACAATAAATAACAACCACATAACCTAACTTTAGCACAGCGTAGGGCGGGGCATACTCCCCAATAACAGTTATTACCCGGAACGAGTATAAATAACAGTTCCGTTCACAGGTAGCGGGGTAGGAGCAATTTCACTCATGAATAATGTATCGCAGTCCGCCCCGTAAACGCGTTACGATTTTTCATAATAGCCCCCTTTTGATGTTAGTATCGCTGGAGTTTCCTCCTCCCAGTTACCCCGTATAATTCAAGTTTTATGTTATGCAATTTAGTTTTATATTCCACTTCTTGAATAAAACGGTTTGGGTTTGGGTTATATTGTAGTTTGTGAATTTGTTGGTAGTTATATTTACTTCGTTTTTGATGTATGTAAAAGGTTTTATGTACAAGCAATACATGGTTAACTGAAGATTGCAGTTACGTAGACGATTTTCTTAAAAGTCCTTTACACTATTACCCAAAATAGACTAGATTTTTCAACTATACTGGGACTACTAACTATACTGTTAATGTAGAATACTATGAGTACTAGAACAACACAATCTCGGGGTTTTTAATTCAAGAGTGAATAGGTTACTTCTAGGCAAGCGTGCTTCACCGTCGACCACATCATCGCTTACCATCAGGTGAGATAGTTGTCAAACGCGAGCCCAATAATAACAAAAAAGTTAAAGAACAGCGGACGTCTGCATTCCTAGTTGAATATGAAAGAAATATTGATTACATTACTCAAATAAACTATACAAACGCCTCGTCATATAAATATCAAATTCACATTAAAAAGATATCATATCAAGTATAATTAACAAATAAAATTAAAATTATGTTAATGACCCCCATACTGAGAACAATGACGAACGCGGCGGGTTCCATACAGCTAAAATGCCATTTAATTGTGACGGAACCCTTTCAGTCGCGTACTAATTAATACAATTTAAGCGCGTAATTAGAGAACACGTGTGATGGGCTACAGTGATGGGAAATAACATTCCTGTTGTCGATGTTTTAAGACTTTATAAAAAGCTTTAGCCACTAAGTATGTTTTAGTATTTCTTCTCAGAGAAGTCAGCTGGGAAACACCAATCCCATCTAGTTTAAATTGACAATAAACGTTGAGCGTGCACGTGTTATTTCATACCAATTTACTAAATAAATATCATTTAAGTTTTTGGTTGTGGATAATACTGAAAAAATCTTTATAATATTCTGAATATTCTGTTGTGATTCATCGTACAAGAGCAGATCATAAAATCTTTTTTTTCCGGGTTAGAAATAGCTTGTCTCGGTATTTTGAAAACATTTACTGCTGCGTAATATATGTTAAAATAATGAAATGAATGGACGAAGTGTCATTCATACAAGCAGTTTGATTGAATAGCACACTTAATAAAAATAGCACAACACTGCTGACGGCTCGCGAATCATTACAGCGTTAGTTCTAAGTGGCTAGATGTGCATTTTATTAAACCTAATTTTATGACCGCCCTGAGTAATGTACACATTATTGCGTGCATGATACATAACAATAATTATGCGGGTTCTAGTGCAGCGATAGTTTACATTGAAGCGGATATCGCAAATAGTGCAAAGTCAAAGTGAACAAGACCTCAAACTCTAGAATAATGACATTCAAATCACGAAAGTGTAGCGATAGTGATTTGAAAAATGTCAACAGTGTATAGAAATGTCAAAAACTATCGAAATGTCACGAGATTAATGGCATTCAGACCATCTCATCGCTGACATCGAATTACAGTTGTCAAGAGCCTTGTGTCTAGTGTCAACCTACTTACAGAAAGCCATTAGATTAGGCATTAGGCTAAACTTCTAACTCATTCTTTAAGGTTGCTCTAGTCGAGGGCACGAACTATTTTGAGCGCGGGGTTAAAATGCATGCTGTCTAATCCGACAACTCGTGCGAAAGAAATAGACGCTGTGATGAGCAGTAAGAAGCTAGTTCGCGTGCGAATACTCACTTTTGCAAATTTGTAGTGAAATGGATGATGATTTAGGACGAAAACGAGCGCGCGAAATTCTATAAACAGACCTTTGGGAATATGGATATCATGAAAAAACTACTAAATTTATCTGTTCAAAATATAATTATTTGCATTGTTGAACTACTAATCTATCCCTTTAACTGTAATGTAATTTTCCTTCTTCTTATGGCATTTATTACCGCCCAAATAAGTGTTGAAATATGGAACTTTCGACGCTCATAACTTCCAAATTCATATTTTGTTTACTTTTTTGTTTCCATACAGGGCTTGATAATGATGAGACAAATTGATATATTTTTTTTATTTTAAACGTACACCGTCAAACATTGGTGTAATTTCCATACTACGTTTGTATGGAAGAGTGATCGACTAGGACAACCTTAAGAGTAGATATGAAAGTATCATGTAAAATTGCAATACATTACATTCAAATTTACCCGTAATATTTGAACTTCGGAAACTTACTTAAGCGATTTGACATTGACCTCCAGGGCATTAGGGCCAGCCCTTTTAAAAAAAAAAAAAAAAAAAAAAAAAAAAAAAAAAAAAAAAAAAAGGGCTGGCCCTAATGCCCTGGAGGTCAATGTCAAATCGCTGCCCTGGAGGTCAATGTCAAATCGCTACTATGTATGTTCAGTACTTGCCATTTATCATCTCCTTTCATTTGCATTTGACATTTTATTAACAATTACACAAATTCAGGTCGAAAAAGAATACATTCCGAGTTTCATCAAAAAATACGCAATTCGCAAAAAATCACGTAACTTTTACCACGGTTCCCATCACTACGTCACTTGTCAGACGTCACATGTTTTCCCGCCGGAACGCACGACTAACGCATTAATTTATGCCTTTTTTACGCAATAACGCTTAATTGGACTTTATTTATCACTTTTAATTTTTCTAATTTGATAACTCGCGATGTAGTCATTGAAATTTATGAGTCAGGACCACGATGCTGTCTCAATTCATATGCGTAATGTGAACGAATGGGTTTCGATTCCGTTTATGAGAATAACCCCACACTTTGCTTGAGAATAACCCTCTATTAGATTAATATGTTTGGTGTTTTATTGGTATTAGTTATGGCAGTTATGGTGAACTTGATCGGGCGATGGCATTTGAGTTTTAAGATCCATTGTGGTATCTTTATGACGAAGATCATGAACATTGAAAAAAGTTCTTGGATAAAACATTGATAAAAAAAATAAGTTCGGTAGGTAATTGTGTAGAAAAGCGGTAGTCGAATAGTTTTTTTTTAATTAAAATAAAAGATCTTTTAAAAACATTACATGGCATGGCAAGGGGTATGGTCTCCTTGAAAGACTATGACAAATGCCCTTTAAATTTGTTCGGAATTACTAAAATTATTGAACGCTTTCATTGGTGAGATAATCTTTTTGAAAGAGTCCAATATTTTTTGGCAATACCCAACTTTATTGTCATACTCTTTCATGGAGTCTTCTGGACACTTACGCAATAAGGCTGCTGGTTAAAGAAAGAATTATAAAAAAAACCCTTCAAATCATATTCTCCATCAAAAAATTCAATAAATAAATAATAAGAAAATACATTTTAAAAATCACGTACAGATCTTTATTGTTAGCTACGAGCTCTTACCGAACGGCTTATAAGCCCTATTGGGGAGGTCGGGGATTTTTAAACCAAATGTAAGCAGTTTAAAGTCCGCGGGGAGACGCGGCTACATTAGCAGCGGTGGATTTGAGCAAATGTTATTATTTGTTTCTGACGGATTACCGCCGATTGACAGATGACGAGACCTGTCGGGGAATAGGGGGTATTTTGATATTTTGAGACGTAATAGATAATTGATTTTCGTAAATAGAATCTCAGCAATTTTTTTTTAATATTTTAAATTGCGTTAACATCTTCATTCAGGTTTTTTCTGCTGCTGCTATGAAACTAAAATCAGCTAAAATTTTGCTGCGTGTTATAAGAAGGTAAGAACAGGGCTGCATTAGATTACTGAACCCTAAGATTGTTGATTTCTGGCTTTTTATTCGAAGGAAAAGCACGAAATTTATTTCATTTACCAAATAATACTCAAGATTTGCAATTGCCGTTGTTCAAAAGGGTATTGTTCAGACTGTTATTGAAGAAAAATTATTACAGTGTTCAAGAATATTTAGAAGAAAACTCGTTACTAATATAATACAATTTTTTATTCATTATTATTACTGCAATACAATTTCAATCTTTATTAATTAACTATTACAGATTCAGATTCACAATAATTAATAAATATTTATACGCCATATTATGGCAGGATATGCTGGAGCCAATATTGTTGCATATATTTTACCATATTCGAAAAAATAAACATATTTGATTCGATAAGATTTGAAAAATTGGCACAAAAAAAAATGACCACGTAAAATGATACCTACTCAGTATAATGCTCACCAGTTATAATTTACAAGTAAAGCTAATAAAGTTATAAAAACTCAACAAATAATCATTAAAAAAAAAACAAGTTAAGCTCTGACCATTCAAAGTTTTTGGTATATATAAAATAAAAAATACAGTAACCATTTCAACAAGCCGTCTACCACAATCACCAGTACAAAGCCGCTATATTTTTTTACCCTCAACCCCCTCGTATTAGCGTTGTTATCGACTTTTGATGTAACCTCGAGCGGTTTAGGGTTGACTGTGGTTACAACTGTTGCAATCAAGAGGGGATGATGCTCCGTCAGTTAGAATTAGATACACTTGTTCAAGTATTTGTTTAATTTGTACTTGACTAATTTTAATATGAAATATGGTGGAGTATGAACCCCTCATTTTTAATTACTTTTGTGTTATTTTTTTTTCATTATTTTGCGGGTTATTTATTTATACTTAAAATAGTAAATTGTCGTGCAATGATATTAATGTCAGACTTTGTTGTATTTTTGCTAATCGTTTGATGTTACTAGATTTAAAAAAGATATTGCTTTAATTGGTTAAGCCGTTTGCAGATAAAGAGTTCTTTATAATAAACTAGCTGACCCGGCAAACTTTGTTTTGCCATAAAATGACCAAACATTTAGATAAATGTTTGGTTTTTTTGGTAGTGTAGGGTAGATACCCTACCCTACCCTACCCTACACTACCCTACCCTAACCTACCCTACACTACCCTACCCTACCCTAACCTACCCTACCCTATCCTACCCTACACTACACTACCCTACCCTACCCTACACTACCCTACACTACCCTACCCTACCCTGCCCTACCCTACCCTACCTATATAGCCTATGTCCTTTCCCAGGTCTCAAACTATCCTCATACCAACTTTCATCTAAATCGGTGCAGCGGTTTAAGCGTGAAAAGGTAACAGACAGACAGACAGACAGACAGAGTTACTTTCACATTTATAATATTAGTATGGATTACTTTAGCGGGTGTTATTTTTTAATAAATAAACATAAACTGTGTAGGTAGTTAAGTATGAAAAGTTATCTCAATTTTGCAAGTTAAGCTAAATAATTAAGCTTAGTTCTTGGTCTGCAATAAGTGCTTACAATTAAGAAATTCTGTAGAGCGAGAAGGCCTAAACCCACATATATGGCATTAGCTTTTTCTTGTGGCTTCGCTCCCAATCTATCTATACCAATATTATAAAGAGGAAAGAAATGTTTTTGTTTGTTTGTTTGTATGTTTGTTTGTACCGAATAGGCTCCGAAACTAATGGCCCGATTTAAAAAATTCTTTCACCATTAGAAAGCTACATTATTCCTGAGTAACATAGGCTATTTTTTGATCACGAAAACGGGTCCTGTGGGGTGGCCCACGGGAGCGAAGCCGCGGGGAACAGCTAGTTTGGCATAAACGCAAATTGATAGACATGTGCATTCCTCCTATCCTTACTTAAGGTGGTCCAACAGTGATTTAAGTTGAGGTTTTCCAGCGAGCAATGGAGCGCAGCATTCTGGGAGTCGATCGCGCTAGGAACACAGTGCTGCGCTCCAAAACACAAATCGCCGACGTCACCCAAAAAAGCATACAAGTTAAAATGGGACGCGGCTCGATTCGTCTGCCACGAGTCGAACGGTTCATGGACTAGATCAACTAAAATGTGGGTCCAGGAAAATGTCCGGCTACATTGCAGGAGAAGATGGCGGGACGAGCTTGACGCCTATCGATAGGATTGGTCCACAATTGCCCTAAACCGAGAGGATTGGAAGGAAGAAAGGGAGGCCTTTGCCTTGCAGTGGGATAGAACAGGCTGAAATAAATAAATTCGCTTCTGTGGCACATCCCACAGGACCCCTTTAATTTTTCTGGTTGGAAAGTAGACTACAACACTCAGCAACAGTCTATCATTGAATGAAATTTAGTAATCGGATCAGTATTACAAAATTAAAATTACAAATGTACCTCTTCCAGATAAGCAGACAAGAGCAACCCTGTACCTTTTGAATAACTTTGCAGCTTCTTTAAATATAAACATTGTATAAACGCCAAGCGAAAACAACACCAGTCATAATTTGAAACAAAGCAGTTTATTCAGAAGTTCAGTCTAATTTATGTGAGTGCTCCTGGATCTTGCTGCAGCTTCAGGTCTTTACATAATAGAAACCAGTCAAAAAATGATAATAAAAATATTCAAACCCAAGGCGAGTGCAAAAGAAAGCTTGTTTATTTATAAGGTCGCGTCGCAAACGCATTACCAGATTACACCGGTCTACCCTACGCGTAATTCCGCAAATGGGTGAAACTTGAACCTTGCTGGTTTAAAATTGAAATTTATATGCTCGCATTATGTATGAGGCGGGATTATGGCCGCCTCAAAGAAAATGATCGCGGGCCGGACCCTTGAGAGATAGTTGGAGGGATGTCAGGCACGGGTTATATTTCTAGATTATTGGGGACGGTGATCCTTGGGCTGAGATCAAGGAAAAAGTAGAATTGCCTTGAAATATACGAAGGAAATTATGAGCAGAATGCTAAGACTTACGTTTAGGGTTATATTTCTAGATTATTGGGGACGGTGATCCTTGGGCCGAATTCAAGGAAAAAATTGAAAAAGCCTTGAAATATACGAAGGAAATTATGAGCAGAATGTTAAGACTTACGTTTAGGGTTATATTTCTAGATTATTGGGGACGGTGATCCTTGGGCTGAGATCAAGGAAAAAGTAGAAAAAGTCTTGAAATATACGAAGGAAATTATGAGCCTTCTGCTCATAATTTCCTTCGTATGTTTCAAGATTATCTACATAACTTGTCTTATCAATCAACTAGTAATATATACGATTTAGTCTGTATTATCCTTGGTTAATCTGAGTCTAATCGCCTTGAGCAAGCGTGTTCTCTGTATGAGAAGAGGTCTTCCCTGCAGTGAGACGGTAACAGGCAGGTCTTACTATTATTATGAGAATAGAAAGTAAGACAAGCGACTCATAGCATGTAAATTAGAATTTTGAGAAACATTTAAAGATACTAGTGGCCGACACGAAATTTCGGCTTCGGTTGAGTTTCGGCACATATAATATAATACTAGCATACAGATTCCTCATCCCATACAACTGTGCCGACGTAACTAGCGTTTTTCATCTAATTAATCTTGTTATTTTTGTAAGTACATCAATCGCGTTCGATCCCGTTTCATGGCAATAGATGGTGTTAGCAGTGACTTGCAAGTAAAAGGTTTTACTAGGATCGTGAATATTTTTTTCGTTAAATACAGTGAAGGTTTGTTTGATAGTATTTTTTTGCACGTTTTTTACAGTTTTTTTGCACCAAAATGTGTTACAATGCAAATTTTAACAATCGAGTGGAATGCCTCAGAAATTTAAAAAAATGCGCCATCTACTGGCATCAATTTTAAATGATCCGTTCAAATAATCTTTGAAATGTGAATTAAGAACCCAATATTCCATAATTTTGAACGTAGGAGAGTTGGTTAAACAAGAACATACAATTTTTATGTTCAATTCCAGAAAATGTTAATTTTACTATTTTTGAATTTACTTTTATTATTGAATTGAGTGTACATGTCGCGCCATCTCTTGAGATTTACTTGAACCAAATTTTCTTTCTTAGCAATGAGACCCCGTGGTTTCGGTTTAGTTTCGGTGTCGGCGGCAAACCTGACGAAACTACGACCGAAACCTAAACTGCATTCGGGATTTCTCGCGCTGTGATCGGTCATGTTCGACGTGTTAAATTCCATACAAGCGAGTAAGCGACGAAGACATTTACTACTAATCATGTCGTGACTGGCTTGTGTTTGCAGTTCTTTTTGTTTTGGGCTTATCCCAGTTGTAAACGACCCTTTGTGCCTATTGGCCTTGTTTGTTCTGTCTCTTGCTTGATATGGAGGGAAGTGGAAATTTATATTTTTCCTACTCCTCCGTTATTATTTTCTGATTATTTCGTTGCGGGATCCAAGACAGTTAAATTCATTCTCCGGGACTTCGTCGAGCTTCATTGCCTCGGCGCTTTTCTGGTGGTTGCCACTGTTGATTCTGGCTTTCAGGAGTTGCAGTGGTTTGGGAATAGTGCGGTGGGATTGTCCCAAAAAAAAAGATCTTTTTGTTTGTTGTGAAAATATAAAGAATGACTGATTATAATAACGTTTTCTTTATTTTTCCTTCAAAACATGATACTTGTAAGGAAGTTTCGATCGTGAAAAACCAGTTTCGGTCAGACACTTAAAGATACGGTCATTAAATGTTTCTGATACCCTTCAATTTACAAAGCTAGCTGACAATCAGATACACAAAATGTTTATTGTGTATTTAAAATCAATAAAGGCAATCATTTTTCGAATTATTGTTTATTTGAACTCAATCAATGAAGTCAAAAATTCAAAAGTATCCATACGGGATATTCATACCACTTAAAACCCTGCTGTGACGTTTTAATGTTATTCACTGGGTGAATCCGATATGCTTATGCAATAGTTGTAATTATATTGTAGTATCATTGTAAGGGAATATACACGGTGGGTGATATTATTCTGATATCAAGTATCTG